>CH003124.1:41961-87767 GCA_000149265.1 Ciona savignyi
AAAACCTGACTGACAACAGTAAAAATGTTTACCGCCAACATTTAATTGGGCGTAATTTTAATCTTCAAATATACATAACTCCATTCACAGGTTGATTGTTTTATTATTAACGTAATATAAACAACCATTCACACGTCGATTGTTTGATTGTCAACGTAATATAAGCAACCATTCAGACGCTGATTGTTTGATTTTTAACTCAATATTACGCATTACAATCAAAGTTATACTATGTGTCTTAAGGTGGCGTTTAAAAACTATAAAGTAACACATTAATAAGACCCGATAATGCCGGTAATCACGCGCGTTATTTCTTTGCCGCCCTTTTCGGCTGCCTGAACTTTTTTTTGCCAAAAACGGTGCCGATTTGATGGTAGTTTAAAGAAAATCGGTTAACGGTTAACCGATTATTTTTAAATCAGTTAACCGTTTTTTAAATTAACCGTTAATTCGCAGCCCTAGGTAGAACACATTAATTCCCTGGTTTTAGGCAATTTCCGTTAAATAACTTGCCCAACGACACACATTTTTGATGGCGACTAGTTTTAAACCTACGTTGCTTCAGCTGTAAGAAAACTGACTAATCCACCAAGCTATTTAATCTGCAACCATTAACCAAGAAATATTTTTATTTAAGTTTTGAATTAATGTCTCAAATGCATTAGTTAAATCTTTGTCTGAATACCGCGAGCTTTCCACAACACCATATAACGTACTCCCCCCCCCTCCCCACTAGGAAGCAGCAACGGGTATGACTACTCCTCCTACATGAACAGCAGCAGTAGTTACGGACCGATGAAGAGCAGTTACAGCTCCCGATCCGCCGCCCCTTACCCTAGTATGTTACTCTGTTGATTGTTAACTTACCCCTAAGATCCTAGTGTATATATATATATATATATAGCCCTGTATTTTTATAACCATTTCTAAAATTTAATCTACCACTGTATGTAGTCCCTAATACATTTCCCTGTTATTTTGTGAATTTTAGAGTCTGTCCCCCCTAGAATGGCCCCCACACACTGGTAAGACCCTACCATGCCCCATAGTTAATGCCCCTAGCCCTCTTGCTGGTCGTCCCAAGCACCAAGTACATTGCACTATATTAAGAACATTTTTGATTTTGAACTCCTTTTTTTACCATGGTTTGCCAACCGTAGTTTTCCAAGTCCCTAGGATGCCTGTAGCATTCTGATGGGCCCTTGGTATGCCTAGTAGTCCCTAGCACCCTAGTATACTGCTCTATTTTTATGACATTTTTGATTTTTAACTCCCAGTTTACACCGTAGTATGTTATTTCTAGTACCCATATAATTCTAGTCCTATGGCAGCCTCGTATATTGCTCTCTATATTAAAAACAGTTTCAATTTTCAACTCTTTTTCAGGTTCTTACCCGAGCTCTGGGGCAGCACCTAGTGGGAGTTCTGGCCAGTATAGCTCAAGTGCGCGATATTAACTCGTGTGGCTGAGGTAAGTACAGTTGAGGTAGTTGAAGGGAGTGTAATGCTAGGCCATGGTGCAATCAGCCACAGCTAAAGAGCTTAGCAAGCTAAGCTTAGCACTTCAATGAAGGTCTGGAAATACATGGGAACTTTCAGGAATGCAATATATACATGGAAGCTATTATACACACCACCATTCATATACTCACAAATACAGGACCTACACGCAAATGCATGCATACATACATACACAAACACCAATACAGGCATGCACACGTAAAAACATACACACACACACATGCACACAAGTACTTACAAATATATACACGCTCGCACTAGCAAACATAAATACACACACGCACAAACAAAAACATGCACGCATACCACCCATAAACACGCACACACATGCAAACATGTACGTACACACTTACATATAAACAACATACATATTTTCCACAATACCGCATTTGTTAACAGAGTTCATTACTTATCACTCACACAATTAACCCCCAGATAGTAAACTTGAGAATCACTTTGGCGATTGCACCATATTTAGTTATCTGCAGTAATGTTGCTAGTTTATTACTAAGGTTTTTATTTCTAGTTTGTTAGTTTTAGATATTCTATTAAAAAGCTTAAGCCCAGCATATTCTTGGCATTTATCTAGCTTAGAAAACCCCCCAAATATAGATAATTTATCTAATAATAAGTAATATAGGAAAAATGAAGGCATTTTAGCAAATTCTTATTTATTTTCTACAACATGTTCCATTATATAGCTAGCTTATTATAAGTTAAGTTGGTGTTTAAGGCATAATTTGAACCAAAAAGTAAAGAAAGTAATTTGTATTTTATAACCAATTGGAAAGGCCTTAAACAGATTATAAACCTAAGTTAGCATTATTAATTTATATCTTGGACAGTGGAAATAATTAAAAGTGATTTTTTGTGTAAAATAAAAAAAAATGAAAACAATTTAACATGTTAAGAAACTTTTATTTTTCCTTAATTAATCTTTTCAAAGAAATTTTTAAAGAAGAATTTTTGATGTGAGTTACTTTAGTAAAACGAAGATGCAATTTTTGCCAAAATATAAAAAAGTTGTATTTAATAAAGAATATCCACTGTCCAAGATAAGATTTGAATTACTTTAGTACAAAAGTCATTTTAAAAGTTCGGAGATATTTGCCCCACTTCTATCCATTTGTAATTTGTGCGTTTTTAATTTTTCACAGACAGAACAGAGCAGTTTCAATTGAGAAGAAACTTTTGTAAATAGACGTCGCATTATCACAAACACTGAACAATTTTCACTTCAATTATATCGCCAAGGAAAGTGATAAATGCCAAGAAAGTAATGAGACACCCCCCGCACCATTTCCACCCCTCAGTACACCTGTAAGAAAAAGATACTTTTTAAAATGGAGTCCAACAAGGAGATGTAAAAACTCAGATCAGCAGCAACTGCCTTGAGGGAGGCCATCTCTTATAGTGGTAAGCATGCGCAGTATCTCCAGCGACATTTTTAGTCGGAAAGTTGCACTCTGCTCAGTGTAGCTTGGGTAAGCGATTTAGATGGGCAAGTGGAAAGCGTTTTATCATCCTGCGATCTGACCACTAGAGGTCCAGCTTTTTAAGCGAGTGAGGCTGATTGGGCTCCTGCATATTAGACCATGTACATAAGTAATAACAGCAATGGTATCGAAACGAGTTAGAATTTTGATCATTTCCAAGTGAATGAATTGTGATATTTTAGTCGCTTTGTAATTATGCCACTGCCGCTCGATGGCATTTTTATTTCATCTTCGCGTGAATGTAATTTGTGCTGTGTATTACACTTGCATAACGATCCAACTTTTCTCCCCCAAGTTATCAATTATTACTTTTATTCCCAATGAAATTCTGGACTGATAATAAACACCTAACCCTTTGTAAAACTGCTCCAGAACCAGAATTTTTCAACTGATTTCCTTGGGAAAAGACATTTTGCAGAATATTCTCAGCACAAGACAGAAAAGTTGTGTAAATTTCTTCTCTTTAAGAACCCTATTCCAGAAAGTCTTTATTTCCTTATTTATGTCAGTGATTTTCGAGTTTATTGTCTATTTTTCAAGTGCGTTGTAGTTGCTTTTCAGATTTCGTTCGTTCAGTACAGCTCTTTCGTTCGTAATATAAAGCAGGAGTTCAGACAGTTACCAAAGTATTCAGTGTATCTGATAGCAAACCGGTTGGCTTGATCTTTCAAAACAGTTGATTTCAACTGTTTTAATTCAAGTTCTTGAATAGAAAATTCTGATTTTTTTAGGTTTAATCTTGTGTTATCAAGGTCTTGAATTAGAAGAGTGTAGTTTTTAGTTTCGTCTAAAACTAAGTTGGCAATCTGATTAAACTATACGCGATTAATCGAGAGCTCCAAGACCAGAATTGTGAAGTTTTAAGATTAATTTTTAAGCGGAAGAATTTAGTTTAAGCTTACTCACTGCAATGGCACCGGTACGTGCCAATGGAAAGACGGATGGGCTGCTGCACCATCAACAAGTGTGGTTGAATCGGTATCCTAGCGGGTGGGGTATTGATTTGACCATCATTAATGTCGAAAAAAATCGCACGTATGGTCTAGTTGCAAAGACTATTGCAGTGTGTTCTATTTGATAAAGACTTGTTGGGTAGAAGCCATTTATTAATTGGGTTATACGATCTTTGTTAAGTACATTGCGTATGGTTTGGCGACCACCGAAATGTACTAAAAGTAAATAATTGATTGCATTTTAGACCGTTTTAACGGCTGTTGTTTGTCGTCGTTTTCCAATTTTTCATCAAAGTTTTCATTTTGAAAAATAAAATAAACAAAAACACTACTGTTACATCCCAAAGTTAACAGAAAATGCGTTTGTATTAATTTATTAACTGGTCAGAAATGCTAGTCCGTATATGGTAATATTGGATTAACGAAAACAAATATTTGGTAAACGTCTCCTCACCTGTGCTGGTTTGGTAATCAAAAAAGGTAAGTTTGCTTACAATTAAGAAACGTCTGGTGCTTAATATCGTTAACGCCAAAAATTGTATTTGCTATTTGCTAAATAAGTAGTTTAAATGGCTATTAGTAATTTAGTTAAACCGTTCGTTTCTATAACTCCGCCGTCCTGGAACGACTTCTTCCAGCTTTAAGTTAGTTGCATTATTAAACTAAAGTGAGATTTTAAGAATGCTCCGATATCCATTAAATTTCTACGGTGTATGCGAGGTAAAGACAAATGGCCTACCTGATATATACATGCTTAACCCATTTAATGGGAAACTCAAGGTGGTTAACACACGGGCAATCGTCAGACCACCTCGCGCCCACCGTCGGGTTACCGCAGCTATTGCAGTGTGTTGTATATGATAGACACGTTCCTTCAATTTTGTAGAACCCATTAATCCATTGGGTTTAGGCATCGTCCGTTAATTCGCCTAACGACACACGGTTATGCCAGCGACTAATTTTAAACTTTGTTCCTACGGCTGAAAGCAAATGAATTAGGCTCTTTGATCTGCAACCATTAATCGAGAAATGTATATGTTTGGCAAAATATATTTGTTTTTTTTTCGGGATGCTCTTAATCATATTGGAGCAAATAGCATGGTACGATATCCGACCGGTTAGTCTGGTGGTTTAGTGCGGCGCCTTTCAGCCTAAAGGTTTAAGGTTCTAAACTGGTCGCTAGCTAGTTGATTGTCCATTAGCGGACATTGCATGAACTCAGTAGATTAATGGTTTCTACTTAAGTGACGTCTCCAGAATATACCACAAACTCCAAAGGCTTTAGTATACCAACAGTGGACGCGAGTTAATCTGACGATTGCCCGTGTGGTAACGCTCCCTTACGTATTAACGAGGTAATCCGACGATTGCCCGTGTGGTAACGCTTCCTTACGTATTTGCAAGGTAATCCGACGATTGCCCGTGTGGTAACGCTCCCTTACGTATTCACGAGGTAATCTGACGATTGCCCGTGTGGTAACGCTCCCGCGCCAAAGAAATAAGCATGAATATATTTTTCCCAAAACTAAACCATCGCAACTTGTCCGTGTAGCCATTAGGTAAACACAGACTCACTGGCAACCATAGCAAAATAACCACATTTTACAATGAACTTAACACACAATGGCTATTTGTCCTTTTGCACCTTCAATTCAACCAATATATGTTTGTCTACCCGGGTTAATAATTAAATTATGTTGCCACTACATGTCGCTCTAGATATCACGTGATATTCACAATTGTCGACCAATGAACGTCGCTTCATTCGTGACGTCAAAATTGGTCAGGAGAAAAAAGAAACAGCTCTCTTGTTGGCGGAGTCTCGCAATGTAATTTCGTGTCACGGCAACTCTCTATTATACACTGCACTCTCTCTGTAGTTTTTCTCCACTGTACAGTCGGCTGCTTTCAACTGTACAATTCGTGAACTTCTATTTTATTAGTATCCACCTAAAGTAATTAAACCAGAAGCCGTAGTTTATTAGTATATGCGTAATAGAAGTATGTGGTCATTACGTTTATTAGAGTTATCTGATTGTATGTTAAATAAAGCTAAGCGTAAGGATTCTAATTCACAAACTAAAATCTGTTTTTGTAGGCACCAGCAAATGGCAGACCCGGTGCCTTTACAAACAGTAAGGTAGTAAGACACTTTTATGTCTAAAACGCATAAACACAAAACGACATTTCAAAATGTTTACAAATACAAAAGCTTTAGTACTAGGATATGATATTCATGTTTATCCACGTACTATTAGAATGACACAGTCTAGTTTAATTTTACTTAGTTACAATTGATAGTGAAGGCATTTAATAATGTAACTGAATGCTTAGAACAGGTGATATTTTATAATCGAGAACAGTGTATAACTTAAACCAATTGATCAGTGTAGTTTAAATAAACGAAAGGTATCGCCTTGGGCATGATGTAGGCTAACAGTAGTGCTAGTCTTTTGATTCGGGCAGTGTAAATGTTCGGCGAGACACGGCATATTATAGTGTGTCAAAAGCGAGTCGTATAGGGTTACACAAACTAAAACAATTAAAATGCAGCAGCGAAGTTAGCTGGAATTTAACAGCCAGTTTCCCTGAATTTATCAGCCAGTTTTCCGAGTTTACAACATTTTATATTTATTGCTATTTATTGGCTCAAAGGCTTCGCCAAAACGCCCAGAGTTCGATTTTAATTCGTTTTCAATTTGAGTATATCAAAACTAATAAACATTATTATCATTTTAAAAATTATTATTATTATATAGTCGTTTAGACTGAGACTGAAAAGACACAAAGCCCCAACAACGCTTGTTGGAGTAACGAAACATCAAAGACCGTTTCTCTCGTTGTAGTACAAGGTAAGGACACTTTAATCAACCGAATCTAAGTTTTTAAGTTTCATTTTTATATTTTGCTTCTTAAAAACGGCGCGCAAGCCTAATGTTTAGCAAAAAACAGGCCAGGATTTAACATAGTTAAGTTTTATATTCTGTACTTTTAAAACGGTAAAAAAACTTATTATTGTGGGAAGAAAGGATTTAACGTGTCGCTATTTTGCTATTTCGTCGCGTCAATGAAAAAACACGGTTAAATAAGCAGGCAATTTTAAACTCGATTTTCACATAATGATTAACTTTGCGGCAATCATGATAAATCGTAACGCAAATAAAAAGATACTAAACATGCGATTACAACGGTTAAGTCTGGATTAAAACACATGATGATACAAAGGTTATATTACTTCTTAGTTTAGTTTTTTCTTCCTTTATTACATTAAAGAAGAAATGGCACAATTATTTCAAGTCAAGAAGGCATTATAAAACGGAAAAAGTACAGTAGTTAAAACACGTCAGTGAATATACACGGTGAAACGGAGAAAAATAACGAGTCAAACTTTACATTCAACCAAATTAAAAAAAGAAATTATGATTTCAAAGATTAAATCAAAATTAATGAAACTAAAAGTATGTAAGAACGACCCAGTACTGAGGGGGCTCGGCTAGTGGTGCATGCACAAAATGGTGTGTGTGTATTAATAGTTTTGTTTATGTTTCGCTCGTTTATTACATTAAAGAAGAAATGGCATATTTCAGTCAAGAAGGCAGTATAAAACGGCAAAACGACATCAAAACTATATACTGATGATTATGTGTGCGCCGCGAAATCAAATGAGGTTGGTATTAGCGCTTTAAAATCGGCAATTATAGGCCCGACTAAATAGTTGTTTTTTTAATGAATTTAGTTTGGCGGGCAATATATCCAATTGGCATTAATAGGTGGTGATTTTATTGTTCATTCTGTAAAACTATATCTGGTAAAAAACAATAAATCATGCGATTTTTGAACCGGGAATCGTAAGTTGCGCAAAACGTGAACTTTATAGATTAGAACATTAGCTTAATAGTCCAGCTCACGATTTATTTTAAAGAAATAGTGGTTTATTCTCTTTTATTATAATCGTGAGCTGAGCGCGTTTGTACGAGTCATTAAATAGATACACACGTCTGCTATTTTCGACCAGGTACATGTTAAAAGAGGGCCAAATCCTTACACACACGCTTAGGCAAAGATTTCCTTATTTAGTTTAAAGAAAGGAGGGAAACGAATCACTAAAATAAAACAACTAATTCTAACCCTGCCCTAAACATTTCCTTGTCCAAGGCCGAACTAAATTAAAAGCATCACTACAATAGATCTCTTGAAATTTATTATAAAACCGTGTAAACATATAATACAAGGGAATAAGAGGTTCTTAGGTTGTCCAAGTTCGACTTAAGCAGTCATTTCCCATTCCTTTTTCTCACATCAAATAGGCTTCCATTAACCCATTGGTTATAATACAACTAAACAATCTAAATGGTTTTTAAATTAATTCTTTGAGAAGTAAAATGCTCACTAAAGGTCCAAATGTTTAGTTTAATTTATTCATTTTTTGCCCCAGTTTTTAAAAATGGCAAACGAATATAATCACGATACAGGAACGGGAAAAGACAGCAAAACGAACAGTCGTTAAAACACGTCATTAAAAAAGAATATAATTTAATAAATATAGCGGACGCGGCCGCCAAACCTAGGCGAAAGAACAATACTAAGCAATCAAAATTTATTTAAGACCAAACGATCTAAATATTCAGCTTGGTGTGTTATAGTGCGTAGTTAGTTGGTTGTGTCCTTGGGCAAGATGGATTAGAGGGTGAATTGGGGTTCTACTAAACTAAAGAAACGTACCAATCACATTGCCATCGTTATGTTAACCCGAAGTTGGGTGTTAAGTAATCATTCAAGAACGTTTTCTTACGTTTTCCTATTTTCGTGGATAACAATTAATATCCTAATCTTTATGGCAAAATCGTTTCGATTTTTTTAACCAGCTCAATTGTAATTTTTCAGACTTTGAAGAAAATCGAAAAGAGCAAGAACACGAAACTATGGCGACAGATTACTTTATTAACACACAGGTATGGAATGAACCATTCTACAAGTTAGTTGTACAGTTATGCCTAACACAGCTTTCACATGTTCATAAGTTAACCTTTAAATAAAGTGGATTAATTAGGTCCCTAAAAACCCATCGTTTCGGGCCAACAGTGAATAAACTGTTTTGGAATCAGGAATCTTGTGTTTTTTTTAACATTTTGAAATCAAAACTTAATACTTGTGTCCAGACACTTAATGCATGGTGCTTAAACTGTGGACTAATTCATTTAGAATTTAACCAAATCTGTAGCAATTTCTTTAACATACACCACATGCTACAATAGTTTAGGTAACCATATGACGGGTGCAAGGTAATCTATAGATTGACTTTGACATATAATGCCTCATTTTGCCCGTTGGCATGTCTTAATATGAGTAATGAATATCCTGTCCCTCTCATATGTGTTTTGCATATAAATGGATATGATTCTTAACGTCCGTCATTATACTTAGTATTTACACTAGTAATACATGGTCTATTCATATACATATGTTTCATAATAAGAATGACCAGTTAGCTTGAGCAGCCTCTAATTGTAGCTAGATCGCTTATGAATCAATGGTGGTCTGTTAAAATAAAAAATCAAACATCAACAGCATGTGTGGTTGTATTGTAACTACGTATATACAAGTTTTAACTACGTATATAAACACGTTTGTTGCAAAATTTCCGGGTAAATTCTTATTGAACAAACTTATTGTCGTGTGTGACATGGTTATACTTAGTACAAGTGGCTCAAAGAGGCTTGGATTATAGCTTATTTATTCTGATATCGCAAAAAATGCTGTTTTACTGTACATGTACAGCAAACACATTATTTTGTAGACATGAATTGATAGTGAAAGAAGAAAATTCCGCACGTGTTTTGATTGTTCCGGATTAGCGATTGCTTAATTGTGACGTAACAACGCTATGCTTGTAATGACGTGAATCATACACACGAAGTTTCCTCCCAAATGTGTACTACGAGTAGAGAAGCTATTTTACAGCTTTGGTCAACCTTTGCAAAGTCGTGTGGCCGAATGGTTAACGCCACCAATACATATACCAACTTAATAGAAAAACGTCTTCGAAACGAGACTATAATGGATTTGAACCTTGGCCCTGCTGGGATCTTGCTTTTTTTGCATTGACCAAACATTCTGACATAACAGTATGTAAACCTGGTTGTCAAATATATATGATATTGTGCAACGTTCGCGTGTGTGTGGGATACTTCAAAGTAACAATACATTTCACCGCTTTTCCGCGGTATCGGCACATTTTGATAGATTCCAGTTATTTTGATAAAATCCTTTGAAGAAGCGACTTGTGAAAATCCACGTTTTAAAACGCCTCTGTTAGCGTAGATTACATAATTATTAACTTAAACAGTAAGCCCGTTTGTCTTAATTTTACCCCCGGGCAAAGCATAATGATTATGTCCAGTTATAAAAGTATTGAATCCAGTAATCAAAGGTCATAAACATAAAGTCCTAAGTTCTAATCTTGCAAACGTTAGCGTATTACCTTATAAATTCGGTTACTCGTGAAAAAACTATTCTTTTAAACAATATCGCTGAATTGATATAAAATATTAAACATACAACCACCTTTAAAACGCAGATAGGATTAAAATTAGTAGACCACAGTTATAAAGCGGTTCTAATTGTGGTGGTTAAAAAATTTGGCACTAAATGGAACAAAGACGAAAAAATGCCAGAGAAACAACGCAAAAACGTCCTTGGCCACGTCTTAGTTTTATCCACAGTTTTTATTATATGTTAGTTAAATAGGTGTGTTATTCTTCATGTATTTTTATTTGCCCCCTATTAATAATATATGCACCGCACTTAAAACGTCGTTTTGTCGGGTTTTCCAAGCAAAGAGATAAAATACCGCGTGTTGAGTCGTTCAAGTGATTAATATTAACGACCCATCGTACTTATGTACGTGCTTTTATTACATAAAGAGATTTTCTTTATTATGTATTAAGCATCCGATTTGTTTAGCATCATTCGTACGTGATATTTGGTTTTGAATTTGTGTTTAAGCTTGTAAATGTGTGTTTTATGTCATATATCGTCCCACATACTGTCAACACCCATCAACGTAGAAGTGGCTTACCCATTATAGCTTGAAGGCGAAGGCAGGATTTATCGCAGTACCTGTCACAACCCATGATATGCTACAGAATTCACTGCATGTGGTTTTGTGTGGACTGTATTCACAAAGCAGTTGTGTTGACTTCTTTATATAAGAAAAATGGGGTCAAAGAGTTTGCAAAGCGCTAAAAAACGAATAGGTTTATTCCATAATCTATATGAAATAATACTGTTCCATTTACTGGTCTAATTAGTTCAATCAAATTTTTCATTCGGTATTAAGAAAAATTAGATGACGCGATATGTTGTAATCCGTTTTTTGTTCGGATATTTTTGGTTTCTTAGTATATTTTAAGGTTAAAACCATGTGACTACTAATTCCCTTCGGCGATGGAAAGTTACGACCAAGTTTAGGAGAAGGTGCACGTTTGGTCCTTTATATTCCTCGTGTACTTTGGAACGATTCGGAATAAACAACTCCGGAATAATGGCGGCGTATACCGGTAGTTAAAGTTGACCTGCGTTTACTCGTTCAATAAATCACCAACGACATGATCTAGCTCGGGTTGGTTTGTTTGTTTTTTCTCCTTTACAGTATAATACTTGAAAAAACACACGCTTAAAATAGAGCAAAAAAACTGAAAACGGTCATTATAACACGTTATGGAAAAAAAAGTTAAGAATAATATTAAACCAATTTAATAATATACGAACGCGGCCGTAAAACCCAAACAAGATCATGACAAACATCAAGCCCACTTCCGATTCTACCAATATTAAAGATCGTTTGATATCTCTTTGGTGTGAGGTTTAAACAGGTTAAGTTTGCACACGTGAAACGACTGCTACGATAATACGATCACGCCACCATGACCTTTCTTCCATTGTATTGTGCAAACATTGCGGTTGAGATTGTGAGAATTAAAAAGAGTGAGAAAAAACTGAGTTAACCACACAATAAATCAAGATATGGATGGTGGGGTTTGTGCTTGGTTTAGGGTTAATTCTGGGGTTTAGGTAAGTTTTAAGGGCAAAGTTTAAAGTTGGTTTGCAGAAATTTAATGAGCAGTTTCCCCTCTTTACCGTATATTGCCCCCCCTTTCTTTTTACCCTTTTCTCCCTTTTTACTCCCCTCCTTGAGCGTAACCCCGTTTAATGGTCGAGCGACCATCAATCAGTGGATCACTCACCACCTTCGATCAGTTTTCGCTGGAATGATTGACTTTCTTCTTACCATAACCTTTTTTTCACCTTGCCTTTGTTTGCTAAATATAGAAGGCAGCTATTATTCAAAGTCACCCCGCACATACACTGCAGGGGTAATGCAAACATTGACCACGCGCAAATCTATTAAAACATCTTCACAAAGACACCAAAGTCTTTTGCGATGGTTTATGTTTTAATGTATTTGTACAAAGAAGCAATTTAAACACTAGTAAAAAGTTGTTGGGTATATAACTATGTTCATAAATCGGGCAACAATAAAGTAAGGAAAGGAAACTGATCCACTTATTTTAGCCCATGTCCGACAAGTTCCTTTTCCAACCAGTAAGCCATGGGCTTTGAACGTCGGAAATGCCGTTTACCTGGAGATTTAACTATATTAAGCGTGTTAATGACATCTTTTTCGCCAGAACGCGTGTTACAATCCATTTCAGACTTCCAGACATATAAAATCGAAATTGGGTATAAATCAAAATAGGTGCAATTGAATAACAACAGTTTCTAACATTGTAAACATCAATCTTCAGAACCAGACTTTCCCTAAATTTGTCAATGCACGTACATTCTTACTCCTGGCGGCAATTTTCTGATTGCGGTAGCCTATTTTTATCAAAACGTTAAAGAAAATCGTGCATACATGTTCTATAACCGGCCCAGGAACTAGAATATAATGCACAGCCTATGTAAAATAACAAAACACAGTAAATTACCATTGAAACGGTTTTCCTTGATTAAGCACGCTTCGGCTGTTTTTAGTTTTTTTGCGCTGTGTTTGGTTTTGTCTATGCGATATTTTGTTTCCGCGAACGGGAACTAGAGAGTATAACGACTCTGGTCGTGTGGCCGAAAGGTTACCGCTACGTTTACCGGTATATAAAACGAACTTAGTGACAAACACATCATAAGTTCAAAACTTCAAAACTTCAAAAAAGTTCATTTTCGAACTTTTCGTTTGATTTTATAAAATTTTAAATTTCCGACGTAGGCAAATAGACTAAATAAACATTTTATTGATTTAAAAATGTTTTTATTTCACTCATATTGTCACAAAGTTACGAAAAAATCCATTACGATTTTGGTGCTCTTTTTATTCGTTATACAAGTTTATTTTATTTATGCTCCTTCATTTATTAAAGTAGAAAGTATTTAGTTAGGAAGGCTGGATAAAGCGGCAAAGATAAATGACGTGGCCGTTAACCTTTACAGTAATAAAAATTTAAAAAAATGGCAGAAAACTTTAAATTAAAATTACAATTCGTTCGTATTCTTTCTCGGTAGGCCACATAACCCTTGTCCAGTTCATTTTTACCGGTTTTGTAACCTCGTGGTAGAACCCCTGGTTCCTTTTTAGATGGTATTCCAAATTTCAATAGATTGCGCGACTATTCGGCCACCCAGGCCTTTTTCCTTCGCTCGCTTATTCTAGAACTATCCGGCGTGACATCATAGACAATCACGTGTCGTAACGGTCGAAAGCGTTCAAATTTACACAGTCATATGTCTCGAGCGCTTACCAGTTGCCGTCCTTTGTTGTTGTCGCATGGTCTGCTAAGTTTAGCATCGGTTAATTGAATTTTGGTGGTGAAATATTCACCTTTGGGAATTACTTGTTTATGGGAGTTGTTTTTTAACCTTACAAAGGACTTGAACGCGTCATTGCGTCTTTGTTCAGCAGCTAGAAGGTCGTTAGTTGTACAGCCGGCGAATAGTTAAGTTTCAGTTTAGTTATTGATTTCAGAAAATAAAAAGTGTTTCAACTGTCAAAGGTAAACAGGTTGGGGCATTAAAGCTAAACTATTGAATATATTTTCCTTCTGATTAAATGTTTTACTGTAGATATAATACTAGTAAATAGCGAGTATGGATTAAAATGAGTTGATACAAACAAACACATGGAAGAATTCAAGACCAAGAATTCCCATAGAAGAAAAGTTCTTTAAAGATGCAAATGTTGAGAATAATGGAAAAGAAAAGGGCTGCGCTTGGAATTCTTGACTTAGCGTTATGCCTTGCCGTTATGCAAATGTCGAACTTGGACATTCGTTCTAATGTGGATTTTGAAGAATCCGGCATCACTGGACCTATTGCAGGGATTACCCCTTTCAACCCATTTCCACAGCCGTACTCCGCTTACCAAGCGAAAGTTGCTGATGATTACGATAATGCAATGAACACCTACAGAACTATAATGCATGATGCGCAAGCAAGAGTTCCATCTTGGATTAATTTCAATCAAAACGGTCCTGGCAGTATAACTACAATGATGTTAAGAGTAGGAAGGGACCGAAACCAAACTGAAAATATTCCTTCTAATTCTCATTTAAGGGGACATAATTTCAGTTCCTCTTCTTTTGAAAGTACTATCAATTCGGGGAATCACACTGTGCCTAGTTTTGATTTATTTAACGTTACTTCGTCGCAAACCGAGCAGGACTTGGTTGAGCTGAGTTCACTATTATTAAGCCCAACAAACAATTTCGATAATTACAATGACGTTCGGTGGCGAGGTTACTTAAACGATCAACGTAACGGACCTGAAATCCCGGAAAATGGCATAAATATCCCGGATAACCCAGCTGCTAACACTGTAGGGGGCAACACTGGTATTGAAGGTTTGACGAGAGTAAGAACAACTTCAGTTTTCAGTGAAGAGAGTGGTATTGGCCTCGAGAGCCCTGCAAGTGCTGCTCACACTGAAGCTAGCTCATCATCATCAGTTACATACGTTGCTGGTGAACCTAGTGATGATGCAACTATTACCACATCTGCTACCCTCTCACCCCAATATGAATCTTCTGATTCTTTATATTTTCATTGCGATACAGACTCAGAACTAGACTGTGATTATTTAGAGGTTTGTGGATATTCTATGTTAGATTAAAAAATGTTGGTTAATGACAGTAGTGTGTAATTTTTGTTACCAAGTGTCGTCTTATATAAGCAGCCTTTTAAATGGTGTTAAATATGTTGTGGACAGTCCAACCTTTTTTATTATTTAGAAAAATAAATTTATTAAGATAATCTGTTTGCATTGTAACTTGGTTAAAAACAGTATCACGGTATAAGTTACGATATTCCAATCTGGCTGTTAAATTATATGTAACCAACAAACTCAAATTATAAATTTGGTTGCTGCTAGCTGTAATCTGAATTAATTCTACTTGATATGACTTAAACATGTTGGTCATAAATTTAACTAAAAGTTAAACAACATAACCATAAAAATGTGTATTTTTTTGGTTTAATTTAAGCCAATGTATCGCATCATTTATTGCTTTATGACTGTGGATCGAAAAGGCATGGATATGTATGTTTATACCCTAAAAAACGCAAGAGACATTAACACACGGAAATAATTAAACATTCCTCGAACCTATCATTTTACCAAGTTCAGGCAATGTTATTAAGTTCCCAAAAACGACATACTCACCCACCAAACTATTCTGCTGAACTATAGTATAGCATTATGTAATCCATTCCAGCTTGCAGGACTCTTATCCCCAAAAAAACTCAAAGCGGGTTAACATGCATTGCATATAATAATTTAATTGTTCCTTTACCATATTATTTCACCAGTGTAAGGCAATGTCCATTTAGTGACTAAGGCAACGCAATAACCCACCAAGCTATTCTGCTAAACAATCAGGCATAGTCTCTTAAGTGCCTAAGGTGGCATACTTACCTACCAAGCTGTTCTGTAAAACAATAATAAGGCATCGTGTAATCCACCCCACTTTGCAGGACTCGGACATTATGCAGCTGATGTACCAGCAAGATGTGGATCTTGGATTCTCATGGCCGGCGTCCGATCATTTAAAAAGTTTAAAACAACTTGATGACATTTCAACTATAAAACAACAAAATGAGGTACAGATATATATTAAATTCAATTTTATGAATCTTTTGGTACCGTACCGTTTTTTTGTCTGTTCATTTTAGGCTGTTTTAACAGGCAAATTTAATCAACTGTACAGACCTGTAAAAGGTTATTTAAATAAGTCTGGACAAATTGAATTGTTTATATGGCAACTACATAAATTATTTTTTGTCTAGAGTATTCAATTTTACAAATCTGTTACTTTTTGGTGTTTGTTTTTTTACCAATTGTCTGTTCACTTTAGGCTATTTTAACAGGCAAACTCCACTGTGCAGACCTGTTAAAGGTTAATTGAATGATCATTGACAACTTGATTACATTGTTTATTTGACAATTATATAAATTTATCATATTTTTTATTACCAGAGTACCGGAGAGTTTTTTGTTGATGGTGAAACTGGTGAACACATCCCACTGTCCAAAGTGCAGAACAACACACAGCCCAAAAAGGTGATTATTGATATCCAAAGTCTATTTACTTTTTGGTTATGTTATTTTGACAATATAAGACTAGAAAAATGTAGCATCGTGTAAGAATTGAACTCATGATTTTGGGATTAATGTCATCACGCTCTAACCACTGGGCTACCAAGGCTTAGAGTGATCACTGTGTGAGAGATGGTATTTAAACCACCAATGTATTGCACAGCATAATACCATCACATGAAACATTAAAATTAATATAGAATAAATGTAAAGGATATTGTTTTATTTATCATCATTAAGGACAGATATTTATTGTTATCTGAACCTTAATAGCTCATTCAGGGGTAGGGCTAATCCAAAGTCCTGAGTTCAATTCTCACCTTAGGGTATATATCTGGTGTCACGTTGTAGGACATTATATTGTCCCTGATTGTTATTAAACTAAAATTAATTAAATTTAGGTAACAACATTTTTTTTTTTTTTTAAATAATAAAAATGTCCTGATAAAAAGGTAGGATATACCATTGCTTCTTGTTTTTGTATGATGATTAGTTTGTAGTTCAGACACACTATTAGTTCAAACACACAAATCATCCGATCATAAAACCGACATTCAGGAAAAAGTGGTTGAAGAAACCCCACAAGTATCGCAACCCGACAAATCAGCTCAGCCATCGAATTACTTCAGCATTGATGAATACCTCGAGTTCTTGGATAACACAATCGATGACTTGCAACCACAAGTCGTGGAACAAATGGTATGTTTGTCTGGTGTCTGGTTAATATGGTTACTTGGTGTCTGGTTAATATGGTTACTTGGTGTCTGGTTAATATGGTTACTTGGTGTCTGGTTAATATGGTTACTTGGTGTCTGGTTAATATGGTTACTTGGTGTCTGGTTAATATGGTCATCTGGTGTCTGTCTGGTTAATATGTTCACTTGGCGTCTGGTTAATATGGACATTTCACATTGTTAAATTATTATTGACCCATGGTTTAAAGAGTTAAATTAATATGGGACAATTTTTTCACCTTTAATGTAATATGGACCTGTTTTTACAGTTAAATTAATATAAGCCAATGTGTTTTTTCACCATTAAATTGATATCTGACAATTGGTTGTGCGTTTTTTTGTCCCTCGCGTTTCCCATTTCCGGGGATAAACAGAATTATCCTGTCCTAACTATATGTATATGTACATTGTACAGGTATCCAGGTTTTTTGAATACAAGTAATATTACCAACCTCACTAATGCGTTATATAAAATACTTTTTGGCCTTAAGGAATAATTTTTATCATGTTTTTTTCTTTTTTAGCCACCGAACCAAGACAATGTTATTGGGGGATTGGTTGACCTTGTGGAAAATGGAGGAAATACCGTCACAGTGGATGAAACTGTAAGTTTGCTCAACTTGAGTTCAAATACATTTTCTAACCTATGCATGAGCCATAGTCTCGTCAAGAATTACAAAGTGTGAATTAGTTGAAGATTTTAATAAGAAATATACAACCTTACATATGGCTCTACATATACCCAGGTTTTGCTAACAGTTAAATAATAAAAACGAAAATAGAAATGTTTACAGTTTCATGACAATTGCTTGTTAGTTTCAAATTATGGTCGATTAAAATTAAAATTTCTAAATTTTACTATTTTTTCTTCAATGTCAGATCTCGTCAGACAGGGTAATGTCCAAACTAAAATTTGTTGAACACATTTTTCCAACAAAAATTTTGTTGACAAAAAAATTAAATATTATATATGCTCATTCTGCAACATATTTACAATCCTAGTTTTATTATGCACATACCTATTAAATATAAACAATCTCTTCTTTAACTTTATGTATCTTAGACACAACTAAACTTTTAGCTAAATTAAATTTTTAAATTTAAATTACTCACTAATTAGACTGATGTCTTTAATTATTTGGAGAAGTACAAATTCATCATACACATGTGTTAAACAAATAACAATGTATATAGCCTTTTTGGGACAGTTGTAATTTGAACGTACTTGTAAGCGGTCGTATCCTGCTATGGTATTAACGAATACAGGTCTTATACACGAACCCTAGAATTGTTACATATACAGTATACACCTCTGCAATTCAAACTTTTATTTGTATTTATTAGTTCCATCATGCAAAATGCGTATTAACACACATAATTACTTCAGCCTGAAGATATATGGCAAGACATCGCCAACTTATCTGAGTTGACTGGAATCGATTTGAACGGTTCCAGACAGACAGACCCAGTTCACACTCTTATTAACTCCAATGTCAGGTAACAATATGTTTTTTGTAGTCAATATTTTTACATTAATGTCGTCTTAAGCCTCAATGCCATTTAAGTTTTAAGGTTACAATGTTTTTTGTTATTTATTCTCACATAGATACCATTTTAAGCCCCAGTTTGCTCCAAATCCTTACAAAACCTGACGCAAATAGATCTTCACAAAACTTGACCTAAAGATCTAAATCGTTAAATATAACAATTTGATTTAGTACTTAGATTTGCATATGGGTAAATTATCTAGCTGTTAAAGCACACATTTAAAAGTATTATACAAGCTTACTACAAGCTAAAAGATGTGTTAAAAAAACCCCACAAAAGTTAAATATTGCTTACGGAGTTAAAAAAAATACAACTTGTTATAATTATTCAACAGTTTTTAAAGTTGTATTATAGAAGTTAAAAAAACACAAATTTAGGTTATATGAAAGGTTTTGGGTAACAGATTAAAAAATGTGTTAAAGGAGTTACAAAACCTATTTTGTTAAAAATCGTGTTGCAGGAGTTTTATGTAATGTTTTTTACCATCCCCCAGCCTCACAAACGCCAGTGTTGAGTTGAACCAACTACAACCGAACATCAACCAGCCATTTCAACCACAAGTCTTGGATAATGTCAACAACAATTATAACAAAACACTCAATTATGAACCAGGTAATGCAATTATTATAAACTTACAATTATTTATATTTATATGGTAAAGTTTTTACATTATCTTTTTATATGGTTAAACATTTTTATCTTTACATTTATTAAGCCGGTACAACATTAAGAGGTTATTTTATTAGCTGCATGTCAGTGCTGGAAAAAGACAATGCAATGGGGACATTTATTGTCAATTATATTTTTAATGTTTAAAAGTATCGATTTTGGGGGTAACCATGCACATTTTACTGGAATCATCAATGTAAATAAACATTGTTAATATGGCGATATTTTTTCCAGTACTGCCACTGAAAAACCGCCTAAAATTATTAAAATTATTTTTAACCCTTTAACATCCTAACCCAAATTCCAGAACAACCATTCGTCACACGACCATGTAACGTGTACGAAACACCAGCGTACAACCAGTTTGGTCCATACGGGGAACCAGCGTATGGTTCCCCACCATACAACCCCATGAATGGTGAAGATGGCACTCCCATGGATACAGTTCTATCACCAGGGATGCCAACCCCAACATTTAATAACTTCCAGGTCCATTTCATGTTTCTTGTGTTTTTTATAATAGTTTTAATTTTGGTTTTATTACAAGTTAATCATAGTTATCTTTCAAACTTAATTTTGAGTTCACTTTTTAAAAGGTTTATAAACTATTTTTTTTAATATTTTTGATAAGTAATTTGCTGTAGGAACCCATGGATTTAATATATTATGGATTTAGAATTTTAGATAAGACTTTAAAAATATTCTCCAAAATTAACATTTACTTTAGGCACTCATGGATAGTAATACTTAAATTTAAATTTCACTTTTAGAAGATTTTTAAAAATTATTTATGAAAATATCCTAAAATAACATTCATTTTGATGTAGGAATGTTTTCAGTAATGCATGGATTTAAATTCACTTTTCAAAAGAATTTCAAACCTTTTTTTAAAAAATATCCTAAAATAACATTTTAACTTAATCCAGGTCCTTGTTTAACTTTATTATTATGTTTTTTTTTAAATATCCCAAAATAATGTTTTATGTAAATTTTAACTTAATTATTTTTTTAAAATATCAACGTTTCATGTAAATTTTAACTTAATTAATTTTTTTAAATAACAATTCATGTAAATAACGTTCACCTCATGATCCAGGCCCCCATGGAAACAGGGGATTCCCGGTCATACGGGGGTTCCAGCCCCATGATGGGGTTTCCAGCGGAACCGGGGCAGATGATATTCGACGGGGCGACCAATATGAATGAGATGTTGAACGATATCATTAATATCAACTCAACAAACCAAGTTTACGGGAATAAAATGGTGCGTGGTGTTTCATGTGCATTATTTCATATTTAATAATTCTAATGTTTTCTATTTCAATAAATAATTATATTTATTTTTTACTCTGAAAATTTTTTATTATATTTAGTTTTTATTTAAATAAAATTATTTTATTATATTTTTTTCTTTTTGACCAGAATTATTTTATTACTGTATAAGTTTATTAAATTCTTTTATTTTTCAACAAAATCATTTTATTCTTGTAATATTTTAATATATCCATTTTCAAAAGAATAATTTTATTATACAACAAATTACATTTTCTATTTCAATATAATCATTTTATTATATTTATTTTCTATTTTATTCTTGTAATATTTTAATATTTCCATTTTCCACAAAATAATTTTATTACACAACAAATTACATTTTCTATTTCAATATAATCATTTTATTCCTTTTCTATTTCACCAGAATCCAGATTTCATGAATATCAACCAAGCCCCTTATATTCCACCCCCTTTGAACTCTTCACCCCCTCCGCTGGTCACTTTTCTTGATGATTCCAACCCACTAGTGGGCAGCAGCTCCAATGAAAGTTGCGACTCTGACTCTGGAGTCTCTATGGAACAAAGTCCACAATGTAAGGACATCTAGCTTGTTTGTATGTTTAAGTTAATATATCCTGTGAATGGGAAAACCAAGGGGGTTAACACACGGGCAATCGTCAGATCACCTCACGTCCACTGTCGGGTTATCGGAGCTATTGCAGTGTGTTCTGCATAGGATAGGATATTCATCTTTATTCCCGTGAATGGGAAAACCAAGTGGGTTAACACATGGGCAATCGTCAGATCACCTCACGTCCACTGCCCAGTTACTAAAGTTATATTACAGTGTGTTGTTGGTAATCATTCCTTGAGTTTACTTCCACTTATAATACATGGTGTTTTTCTACTTAAGAACGAGGTCAATTTTACGATGAATTATTAATATTTCTCTCAAATAAACCTAATTTATTGTCTAGCATGCTTACCACACCCATCTACACATACTGTGCATACTTTCAATTTCAACTCATATCTACCTTGTGTTGCAGCATTTTACATGGGAAACCAGAGAATGGGACGACACAGCATAGAGCCAGGTGATATGTTGTGCCAGTTTTTTTGCTTTAAAATCACCCCCCTTGTTTCTTACCATTACTACTATGTAACAACCTGTTTTAAAAGTTGCTGGGGATGGTTCGATCATAATAATTTGTTTATTTTTAATTATTCTAAAATCAGTCATTTTAAAACTAGAATTTTAAACCGCTCTGAAAAAAACAAGCACGGCAAGCAAAAATCAATTTTTCAAACTAAATAATGAAAAAAAATCACTGTTAACTAATTTTTTTAACACTTTCCCATGTGAGGTCTTAATTTTTATTTGCTCCAATCACAAATTATTCCCAAATAATTTTCCATTCAAATATTGCTACCAAAATGAACAATATGGCATCATTTCTTGATCAACGCCATTTATTCTGAATTTGTAAATACCATATTTTTAAACCAAAATAAGAGAATAGAAACCAACCAATAACATATGCAACCGGTTTGCTATAATATTTGATTTGTTACACATTATATTAACTCTTTTATCCCTTCATCTCCAGAGCCAGTTTTACTTGATCAGTCATTCCAAAGGAATAAAATGAAATCTATTAATCATAACCACACTTATGATGGGACAGTGGGGAAACCAAAAACAACAAAAAAGTAAGTAGCGCATCATGTCTGCAGTGTTGCTCACTCAATTTACCTATTTGGTCACCAAACTTACTGTTATTAGATCAGTGTTTCCCAACCAAGGGTAGTAAGAAAAAAACGTCTAATAAATTTGTTTGCGGCTGATTAAAAATTAAAAACTTTTTTGCGTCTGTAATTCGCCCAGTCGATTTCATGTACGCCCGGCTAATACTGGTCCACTGCCCCCATAAAAAAAGAGAAACCATCCAATAAATTTTTTTGGGGGATGATTAAAAAATACAATTAAAAATTTTTTGGGCTGTAATTACACCGAGTAGATTTTATATGCAACACATGAACACTGGTTCTATTTTTTCTGCGTTTTATTTAAATTAAACATTTTTTTGTGGTCGTTTAAAAAATAAATTAATTTTTTGTTTGTAATTACACCAGTATTTTTTGTCAGTAATAACACCAGTATTTTCATCAACCCCCAACTAATTTTCCTACCTCCATAGAAAGGAGAAGCCGTCGAACAGCCGCGAATCGCGTGACGAGAAGAAAGCTCGCGAGTTGAACATCCCATTCACGTTGGACGAGATCGTTATGTCCCCCGTGGAGGAATACAACGAGATGTTGGTTCGAACCCCACTCACTGCCGCACAGCAAGCTCTCATCAAGGATATCAGGCGCAGGGGGAAGAATAAGGTTGGTTGGGTTTTTACTGTGGGTGGTGTGTTTTAATATTATACTGTGCTTGTGGCATGGAATTAAAACGCTATTAGAAGTACTGGTATCTATTAAAATAGTATCAATAGAAACTGGTATCTACTTAAAATGACTAAAAGTAAGAGTTGGAAATGCAAGGAATGTCATTGCCTGTTTAATCAATCGTCGAATAGTTGAACGGGTAATAGTTGGGTTTTTTACTGTGGGTGCTGTTTTTTAATATTATATGTGCTTATGACATATGATAGGATAGGATATTCATGTTTATCCCTGTGGATTAGAAAACCAAGCTGGTAAACACACGGGCAATCGTCAGATCACCTTGCACGCAGACGAAAGAATAAGGAGGGGTTTGGGGTTCACTATTATACTGTGCTTGTGGCCACTACTAGAAGTACTGGTATCTACTAAAATAATCAATAGATACCGGTATTTAGTAAAAATTACTAAAAGTGTAAGTTGGAAAACGCAAGGGCTGCTATTAAGTGTGTAATCCTTACGTGATTGAAAAGTGTTGTGTTGATTTGGTGGAACACATTAATCTTCTGCCTTTATGTAATGCATGCTAGGCATCTTTCCAAATAACACAACCAACTAGAACAGTTTTGAACCTGAAACCCTTCGGCTGAAAGATGATGCACTAACCCACCAAGCTAATCGGTTGGCAGTGGGGGTTGTGAGTGTTGAGTGGAGAAACTAAAAGAAAGGAAAGCGGGAAGGAGGGAAACTGCACATTAAAATAAAGAATATGACATTACAGTTAGTTTTAAACATGTGGTTGGAGTTAGGGTTAGTTCTGGGGTCGAGATAAGTGTATAGAGCAGGGTTTAAATTAGTTTTCGTAGTTTTAGTGAGCAGTTTCCCTTCTTTTAGTGTTGCCCTTGTAAAGTGACAATGCCAATTAAGTGGGGGTTGTGATTTCCAGGTGGCAGCTCAGAACTGCCGGAAACGCAAGATCGACACGATATCCACAATGGAAGAGGACGTTGACATCCTCCGAGTGCGGAAGACAGATCTGGAGTTGGAACAAGATGACTTGGAACTCACCAAAGAGGAATTGAAGACTCGATACAATGCGCTCTACCAGCAGGTGTGGTTGGTTGGCAGTGCTCTGTGTGTGGATGGTGTTGTGGTAACACACGGGTAATCGGCAGATCACCTCGCGTCCACCGTCGGGTTACCGGAGCTATTGCAGTGTGTTTTTTTTCATATACTTCTTATAGGATAGGATATTCATGTTTATCCTTGTGAATTGGAAAACCAAGGGGGTTAGCAAACGGGCAATCGTCAGATCACCTCGCGCCCACTGTCGGGTTACCGGAGCTATTGCACTGTATTGTGTATGTTTCACACGTACCTTTAACTTAGTAGAACCCATTAAGAAAAAGATAAGCACAAAATTTTGTGCAAAAAAGGACAAAAATCACTCTATAACCTGTTGTACTCACCGTGCATTTAGATATTCCGTTGTGCTGTGTATGATTAAGACGTTCCTTTAATATAGCAGAACCCATCAAGAGAAAGGGTAGCACAAAATTTGGTGCACAAATGGACAAAAACCTCTTATTTTAGATATTCCGTTCGCTCCGAGATGACGCCGGCCGACCATACGACCCATCGCGCTACGCACTCGAGCAAGTGCAAGGAGCCGTCCTTCTCGTGCCAAGCAACATGAGCAGTAATGGTGGTGTGGATGGCGATTTCGACTTCTCCAAGGTTAAAATGGAGAAAAGGGAATAAAGAACCGACCTTTAACTCTGTACAGCGAACATAGTGGTACTGCGTTGTTTCAAACTAACAGTTGTGAACGATTCCTTCGTGTAAATTATTTAACTCCTTTTTGTTCCGTTTCTGTTCAAGAAGTTCCGATTTCCTTCCAAATAACCCGGTTTCAGGCGCCACCGTGTGGGAAATAATTTGTTCTTTCGGGCGCCACCGTGTGGGGAATAATTCGTTCTTTCAGGCGCCACCTTGTGGGAACTGATTCATTCAACTTAATATCTTCGTCGTCTCTTTCTTTATACTTTGTTAGCAAGTTTAGTTTCCTATTTTCACAGTTTATTTTATGATCAGTCTTTTAAAATTGGCAAAAAGGGAAAATTAAAGTTCTCGCTTACTTTATAATCTGTCGTTTTTACTTTCTTAAGCTGAACTGAATAATTATGGGATGCTGTCTTATTTTTCAACAACCAACAGCCTTTTTAATATGTTCCCCGTGTAAATGCGATATTTCTATTTCTTATTATATTCTGGTTGTACATTTTGTAGCGAAAACTTACGAACATACAAATCAGAAAATCGTGGTTTATTATCTGGCTCTTCAAATAGGTACAAAGTCGACTGGATAGAATATTCATATTTATCCCTGTGAGAGGGAAAAGTCCAGTTTAGAACCTTCAACCCTTCGTCTAAATGGCGACGCACAAACCCAAAATCTCTAGTCGAACGAGGTTTTCAAAGGGCGGCTGCTACTTTAATGAGTTTTACATCATGTTTGTGCCCGAGAATGGGAAAACCAAGGGGGTTAAATCATTGGCAATCGTTAGATCACCTCGCGCCCACCGTCGGGTTTCGGGAGCTATGGCAGTGTGTTGTGTATGATACACACGTTTCTTTAATTTGGTAGAACCAATTGATTCGGTGGGTTCAGGCAATGTCCGTTAAGTGCCTTGCCCAAGGACACAACCGACTAGCTAGCGACCAAAAAATGGACAGTTGTTTTGGAAGTTAAATGGAAGTAGTTTATGGGCTTGTTAGATCCTGTTTTTTTCTTAAAGAGTAAAACACAAGAACGTTACCAATCGGGCAATCATCAGATCACGTCGGGCTACCGGAGCTATTGCAGTGTGTTGTGTATTTTGATTGGGACGGTTCCTAAATTTTAGTAGAACTTATTAATTTACTGTTTTTGGGCAATATCCACTTATTTTCTTGACTCAGGTGACTGCAACCTTTACAACACAACCAAGTAGCTAGTGACCGGTTTAAACCTTTTGACTGAATGGCGACGCATTAACCCACCACGCTAATCGGTCGAATGTTTACCGTTGACATTAACGGTTTTTTTATTTAGTCAAAAAAGTTTGACTCGAATTTTCAAAGGACTCAAGTCAAGCATAAAGTAGTCATGTTTATCCCTGTAAATGGAAAAATCAAGGGGTTAACACACGGACAATCGTCAGTTCACCTCGCGCCCATCGTCGGGTTACCGGAGCTATTGCAGTGTGTTGTGTAATATCTATTTGGATCAATATGTATAGTTATAGGATAGGATATTCATGTTCATCCCCGTGAATGGAAAAAACCAATGGGGTTAACATACGGGCAATTATCAGATCACCTCGCACCCTGTCAAGTTACCGGAGCTATTGCAGTATGTTGTGTATGATTCAGACAAGACCTTGTAAATTCCGACTCCGGTCATTACAACAACTGTATAAATCAGTGTTTGGTTACTGTGTCGAAACTCAACGCATTATTAACTATGCATGTGAACGGCGAGACGGCGTGTGAATAATTAATGTAGATATTAAACCTGGTGCCGTCTGATTGACCCTAAAACAAACGGATCCAAATTCCGTTCATTAATTATTAATAACAACGTCAACACGCAGTGACTTATTCCTATGGGGTTTGCGTCAGGCAGGCAGGAATACCGGATCGCTGTGACTTAGGGCAATCACCATCGCTTGTATATAAAGTGCATATTTGGGTTCTACTAAAACTGAAGGAATATTTCAATCATACACAACACACTGTAATCTGAGGATTGCCCGTGTGGTAACGCTCCCTTATGTATTCGCGCGGTAATCTGAGGATTGCCCGTGTGGTAACGCTCCCTTATGTATTCGCGCGGTAATCTGACGATTGCCCGTGTGGTAACGCTCCCTTACGTATTTGCGAGGTAATCTGACGATTGCTCGTGTGGTAACGCTTCCTTACGTATATGCGAGGTTATCTGACGATTGCCCGTGTGGTAACGCTCCCTTACGTATTTGCGAGGTAATGTGACGATTACCCGTGTGGTAACGCTCCCTTACGTATTTGCGAGGTAATGTGACGATTACCCGTGTGGTAACGCTCCCTTACGTATTTGCGAGGTAATGTGACGATTACCCGTGTGGTAACGCTCCCTTACGTATTTGCGAGGTAATGTGACGATTACCCGTGTGGTAACGCTCCCTTACGTATTTGCGAGGTAATCTGACGATTGCCCGTGTGGTAACGCTCCCTTACGTATTCGCGAGGTAATCTGATGAGTGCCCGTGTGGTAACGCTTTCTTACGTATCCGCGAGGTAATCTGACGATTGCCCGTGTGGTAACGCTCCCTTACGTATTCGCGAGGTAATCTGATGAGTGCCCGTGTGGTAACGCTTTCTTACGTATCCGCGAGGTAATCTGACGATTACCCGTGTGGTAACGCTCCCTTACGTATTTGCGAGGTAATCTGATGAGTGCCCGTGTGGTAACGCTTTCTTACGTATCCGCGAGGTAATCTGACGATTGCCCGTGTGGTAACGCTTCCTTACGTATTCGCGAGGTAATCTGACGATTGCCCGTGTGGTAACGCTTTCTTACGTATTCGCGAGGTAATCTGACGATTGCCCGTGTGGTAACGCTTTCTTACGTATTCGCGAGGTAATCTGACGATTGCCCGTGTGGTAACGCTTCCTTACGTATTCGCGAGGTAATCTGACGATTGCCCGTGTGGTAACGCTTTCTTACGTATTCGCGAGGTAATCTGACGATTGCCCGTGTGGTAACGCTTTCTTACGTATTCGCGAGGTAATCTGACGATTGCCCGTGTGATAACGCTCCCTTAAGTATTCGCGAGGTAATCTGACGATTGCCCGTGTGGTAACGCTTTCTTACGTATTCGCGAGGTAATCTGACGATTGCCCGTGTGGTAACGCTTTCTTACGTATTCGCGAGGTAATCTGACGATTGCCCGTGTGATAACGCTCCCTTAAGTATTCGCGAGGTAATCTGACGATTGCCCGTGTGGTAACGCTTTCTTACGTATTCGCGAGGTAATCTGACGATTGCCCGTGTGGTAACGCTTTCTTACGTATTCGCGAGGTAATCTGACGATTGCCCGTGTGGTAACGCTTTCTTACGTATTCGCGAGGTAATCTGACGATTGCCCGTGTGGTAACGCTTTCTTACGTATTCGCGAGGTAATCTGACGATTGCCCGTGTGATAACGCTCCCTTACGTATTTGCGAGGTAATGTGACGATTACCCGTGTGGTAACGCTCCCTTACGTATTTGCGAGGTAATCTGACGATTGCCCGTGTGGTAACGCTCCCTTACGTATTCGCGAGGTAATCTGATGAGTGCCCGTGTGGTAACGCTTTCTTACGTATCCGCGAGGTAATCTGACGATTGCCCGTGTGGTAACGCTCCCTTACGTATTCGCGAGGTAATCTGATGAGTGCCCGTGTGGTAACGCTTTCTTACGTATCCGCGAGGTAATCTGACGATTACCCGTGTGGTAACGCTCCCTTACGTATTTGCGAGGTAATCTGATGAGTGCCCGTGTGGTAACGCTTTCTTACGTATCCGCGAGGTAATCTGACGATTGCCCGTGTGGTAACGCTTCCTTACGTATTCGCGAGGTAATCTGACGATTGCCCGTGTGGTAACGCTTTCTTACGTATTCGCGAGGTAATCTGACGATTGCCCGTGTGGTAACGCTTTCTTACGTATTCGCGAGGTAATCTGACGATTGCCCGTGTGGTAACGCTCCCTTACGTATTCGCGAGGTAATCTGACGATTGCCCGTGTGGTAACGCTACCTTACGTATTCGCGAGTTAATCCGACGATTGCCCGTGTGGTAACGCTTCCTTACGTATTCGCGAGGTAATCTGACGATTACCCGTGTGGTAACGCTCCCTTACGTATTCGCGAGGTAATCTGACGATTGCCCGTGTGGTAACGCTTCCTTACGTATTCGCGAGGTAATCTGACGATTACCCGTGTGGTAACGCTTCCTTACGTATTCGCGAGGTAATCTGACGATTGCCCGTGTCGTAACGCTTCCTTACGTATTCGCGAGGTAATCTGACGATTGCCCGTGTGGTAACGCTCCCTTTCGTATTCTCGAGGTAATCTAACGATTGCCCGTGTGGTAACGCCTCCTTACGTATTCGCGAGGTAATCTGACGATTGCCCGTGTGGTAACGCTCCCTTTCGTATTCGTGAGGTAATCAAATGATTGCCCGTGTGGTAACGCTCCCTTACGTATTCGCGAGTTAATCCGACGATTGCCCGTGTGGTAACGCTTTCTTTACTATTTCCATCCACGATAATAAAACATCAATATCCTACCCTTCAACCAAGTATAGAACACCATCCCATACAACCACGAGTTTAAAGTATTTCTTGGAAGTTTAAATTCCGTTGATGAATGACGCATCCTTACAAGTATATTCTACCACATGATACAAATCGCTAAAATTCACTTCGATCCATGTCTATCAATCATATGGAGTACCTTGTGTGTTTAGCTGAGATTCTGCTTACTTGCGAAAGCTTTAAATCAGGTGATTAAAGTCACATATTTGTAACAAGGTTAAACAACATCACACCACTAATATTATGCAACACCAATGTGTAAGTAATCTGCGATGTGTAAACTGCAATGTGTAATAAAAGTGTTCATTTACACAAGATTAAGCAACAGTTCAACTACAAATATTTTCATTCACCATAACAACAAATTGTCATTAAAAGGCGATTCATAGTTTTAAACTCAAATGTATGGTGTCGTTGCTTTTTCCCTTTCCTGCCATATTTATCATTTGAAAGTACCCAATTTTATTTCACTTGTCATTTATGGGATAAAATCAACAAACAATTATTATCATCAATCATCATCCGTTAACGAGACATTTCACAGACGCTTGCTTCATATGTGCCACCGATAGCACAGCAGGTCGATGGCTTGCATGCAATAATCACAAACCAGATCTACCCTGAATAAAATGTCATTAAACAAGTTAAGCAATGTTTTCTACGACACAAACAACCATAAAGACAAATATGTGAGAGGTAAATACGGCAAAGGGAAATCGTAACCGGCTGGTTTATGGATCGGTTACCACGCCAAAAAATTTAAAAAAATACGTATGTTTTAGGGTATGGTCTTGTGGCCGAATTGTTAAAGCATCAGATAAATAACTTCTGTAGTTTTGCCGTTTTTTCCTGCTTTCTTAACTTAAAATAATTATGCCATTCTTCTTTAATGTAATGAAGGAGCAAAAAATAAATTAAAATAAACTAAACATTACTCTTAAACGCCCCTTAACATAAGCCCCGATAACTCGACTGTGGGCACACGGTAATTTGAGGCGCATTGCTTGGTGTACAAATTTATTTGTTAAAAGGTTGGTCATATGGTCGAACGGTTAACGCGACCGATACATGTTTGTACTGCTAACAATATTAGTAACAAGCCCATCATGGGTTCGAAACTTGACTCAGTGAAAAAATAAATTTAATATTCCTTACGGTTAATACGATTTTCTTTTTCAGATTACTTGAAGTTTATAAATTTGGTGTTTTTCCTTGTAATGTAGCAAACAGTATAACTAACTTATTGCATTGAAGAGCACAGTTATGCTTCTGGGTGGCCAATAGACTAAGTGTGTGGTTTATTCGGACGAAGCGTTTGTGGGGTTTTGATGGATCTGCCTGTATGAAAAAAAAGTACGGTCGTGTGGCCAAATGGTTAACGCGACCGATACATATACCGACTCTTATACTAAAAACGGTCCTGGTGACAAGGGGTTCGAAACTTGGCTCGCTAAAAAAAACAAAAAAAAACGGAAAGTCGTAACCGGATGGTTTATGGATCGGTTACCACGCCAAAGCACATAACGTCCGACTGCGTCTTACGTATATTTTAGGGTACTGTCGTGTGGCCGAATTGTTAAAGCGCCAGATAAATATTGATTTCTATATAATAACCGGTCTTAGCCACAAGCCAATCTTGGGTTCTATACCCACCCCGGTATAAATAAAATAAATGGGTTTATTATCAAAAATAACGACCCAATATCAAATCTTTGCAGTATGGTGTTTTAAATACAGTCCAATTTATTACAGTGTGTATAAAACGTAATCGTCATAAAACGATAAAATCGAACGGTGCACAAAGCACACATGTCTGATGCATATTATGTTGGCGTCATCAAGAATACTCGGATGTTTGTCTTCTATTGTTTGCCGACGATTCGCATCTCTAAGATAAAATTGTTTTCTCTAGACTGGTGCGCAAAGGTTGCTTTGTCCCATATAGTAACTGGGCAAATTCAACGTGACAGTATAATACAGGGCGACTATTTATAAAGCTTGCAAGTTTGTTTGGGGTTATCGCGATCGACGCGTTTCGTGTGCATACATGTGTACAAGGATAGAACAAGCAAGTTGATCGTTTATTCGGCGAAGACGCAACTGTGGGTATATATACCAATATGGTTGTGAACTTTAGTTCTATATATATATACAGCCATGTAGAAGGTATAGATGAGCGATAAAAGTGCAGAGACGTTTCAGGTTTACAGGAACACATTGTCAAAAGTGGCGTTGTGCACAGAGTTATTTAAAAGATAGAATTTCTGATAAAAAAGCAGCATTAGATTACAGCCATATTAATAATTAAATATTAGTGTTGTTATCTCTATTTAAATCAGTGTTAATATCAGTGCAGTATTAAAAAGTGTTTTTGTATTTTCTGTTTACTACCGTTCTGTTTACTTTTTAGCGAAATGAACATACACCTCTTTTAGGAAAGTTAACACCCACGATTTCCATATCTAAAACAACAACTTTTGATAGATTATTATAAATTAGTTAGCTGAAAAGGGAATTTCATGTTTATTTTTAGCACTGTGTTTTTTTTGACGAAAAGTAATCGATTCTTAACGCCTGGCTGCGTTTTGTTGATAGTAAATTCGTAGTTTTGGGGCGTTGTTTTTTTTCTAATCGAATTATCCAACGCTCGTAAAACAGCCTTGAAATTATGACGAATTTTGCGGCGAAACACTGCCAGCAGATCACGTACAACGAAACCCCCAAAAAGGCTGTATTTACATAGCATTTAACGAGTATATTGTTAAACGTTATACTGCATATCGCTTATTTATGCGTCGGCATCTAGTAGTAACTAGCTATATGCTTTTACATATAGCTACAGGGCTTGATTGAACCTGATCACCCGTTGATTTGTTCGTGTGGACGAATGGTTAGCGCGACCGATTCATAAACCAAAAAGCGAGTTGTTGACCAACCGATACAGCGGTCGAAATTTGACCTCGTGGAAAATTAAAAAAAAAAACACTTTATTAATTATTACGTTTTTTTATTTAAGCTGCACCTTTGACCAATTACTGTAGACTTGTCCTAATTTTTGGGTTTTGTTTTGCAAATGGCAGTTGTTTTTGCCAGGTTAAGTTTTGAACCCACCATTGCCCCGTCCCGAAGACCTTTTTATACATAATCCTTGAAATGAATCAGACGCGCTAACCATTCGTCCACACAACCGTTTAAACCCAGTCTCGTTACTCAGACCAAGTTTTGCGCGTTTAATAGGGCGTTCCCAGGGCCGTTTTATATATATAATCCTTATTTTTTTATGAACCGGTCCATACGACCGTTCTAACCGTGATTAGTCGCTCACTAGAGGAATATAACCGACATAATGTAGCGGACGTATTAGAGCACCGACGACAATGTTATTGCTTCATTAACACCGGTAATAGGTTAACGATATTGTTCCAAACCCCATTAAGCTCTCCTATTTAGTCGGTGAATTGAATGGAGGTAATTGGTAATTACGACCGCGTATTCAAGTTTAATGAACGAATGGATTATCTGGTCGACCATTTACCACGTTTTACTAATAGCCCACCTACACACGTTTGTTAGTGGACCGCGGAATTACTTAGTAAGAATGAAGGAAAACTAAAAGAATGGAAAGGAGGGAAACTGCACACTTAAATAAAGATTATAGCGTTAAAGTTAGTGTTAAACATGGGGTTGGAGTTAGGGTTAGTTCTGGGGTTGAGATTAGTGTTTAGGGAAGGGTTAAAATTAATTTCCATAGTTTTAGTGAGCAGTTTCCCTTTTTTCCTTTTTCCACTCCTTTTAGTATTGCCCTTAAGAATGACAGGTAAACTCTGGGAAGTTTAAAACATAAAAAAACGCGATTAGTCAAGATAGCAATAACAGTTCGGGGAAAACCGTGGGCTGATTGACTTAAACTTGTTTGGATGAATGTGTTTGGTTGTAGAAATTCCCAATGACGAATGTATAAGGTTGTCGTTGAGTTATGAAGGGAAATTTGAACATCAAAGGAATAACCGTTGTTTTCGTAAGATAACTTATCTGTTTTGCCCACTGTGCAGATTGTGGTACAATTTAGTGCAGTTTTTTGCATCTTTAAAAAACAATAACTAACAAATCTTAAAACACAGCAAAAGTCAAGCGGAAAAAAAACGGCAAAACGACAGTCGTTATAACTCGTCATCGAAAAATAAATATTAACAGTTTTAAAAAATATTGGGTCGTGGACGTAAATTCAAAGTCACGTCCACCTAAAATAGCAAACTATTGGGTTCATGGATATGATAGGATATTTATGTTTTATCCCCGTCTATGGGAATCACAAGTTGCGTTAGTTATTAAGAAAATATACATGACTGTAAGATTTACTAACCCTAATAGCGCTGTGGAAATACTAAATAACAATTACCTGTTACCCATGAACTACATTTCACTGGAATAGTTTGAGGTAATAATTCTCAGTAAGCTTTGCTTTAAATCGCCGTTGGCTATTTTTTGACGCAATTTTGTGAATGTCTTGAATAAATGTTGGCATTAATTCACTTGTTAACAGAAAAAAATTAGTCATAATTATTGATTATAAGTAACAGGTTCAAATAGAGGATTAGATTTGAAGTGATCTTTATTCTGGGATTACAATTCTTAGAAACGAGCGTTTTACGGTAAGTTGCTGCCAGACTGCTTATACACCAGTTTTGTAATCTAAACCGAAATTATAAGAGGCTTCAAAAGAGTTATCGCTTTTTGAGTTCGATTGTTGTATTCTTCATAAGCGGTAATATTGTTAAACCTTATTATTTACAATTACCGTTAGGTCTGTACGATATGAAAGGAGAGAGTTAAGTGTTTACCATTTTTTTATAAGGATTAATATGTTTTTGCAGAAAGTACGGCTAGAAGAAAAGGCGTATGGATAACTGCGTCAGATTTGGGGAAAACTAAAATAAGAAAAAGCGGGAAAGCGGGAAGGAGGGAAACTACACTCTAAAATGAAAATTATTAGAGTTAGTTTTATACATATGGTTAAAGTAAGGGTTAGTTCTGGGGTTGAGATTAGTGTTTAGGGAAGGGTCTAAATTGGTTTTCATAGTTTAGTAAGCAGTTTCCCTCCTTCCCTCCTTCCCTCCCTTTAGCGTTGCCCGTCAGATTTTTAATGAACTCTTCCTCTAAAATGGACGCCGTATAGAAATTGTTTGCCATTCGGTATCATAGGGGTTTCAAACCATAACACATGGCTATGTTTCGAACCCATGATGGGATCTTTTTTAAACCCGTTTTACGTATAATTCAATGTATGTATCGGTCGCGTTAACCATTCGGCCACAGGATCTTACAAAATTCTGTAAACATTTTTCTTTGTTTAACCGGGCTAGGATTTGAACCCGAGATGCTCTCGTCCATAAGACCGATATATTCTATAGAATCCGTGGATGTATCGGTCGCGTTATTCATACCACCGCACAAACGTACGCTGCGTCAGATTTATCGTATTTTTGCTGATAACAGTTAATGGCTGACCACATGTTGCTTCGTGGTCCGCCCGATGTATCTTTCTCGGCCGAGAATAAATTATTCATCATTGATTAAAGGAAATACTAATATTGCAAGGATGCTCATGAATATTAACGAATATTACCGCGTTTATATAATGTAATACCTTAACACGCCAACACGACATTACTACTGGAATTACACCACGCTTGATAATACTTGCCAATGCTACGTGTTAACAGAATATGTAAAATATAAAGTCAAACGCAGAGGATATAATTGAGTAAATACAAATATAACATGCGTGGACGATTAGCAAACTCTACTTTATCGTGTGTAGGTGGTTGGTGCTAGTCTAGTCACTGCAGTTACAGTAAACAGATTACTTGCTAAATACATTTGGCGTTAGGTAATTGTTTAATTCAAATAGTCTAGGTGTTTCTACTTTTTTTATATCAAGTAAATGATTTTGGTATGTTTTCGTTTCGTCGAGTTTGTGACTGATTTAAAGAAACATTTTATATTTGAATTCTATATATTAAAATTCGGTCCAGGAAAATAATTATTTGTTACTAAACAGGCCAAGATATGTGAAATGTGTTAAATATTAATAAGTTAGTCATCGGGTAACCCCCGCTAAGAAATTTTGTAAACAAGTTTGCGAGAGGTAAAGTCGACACGAGAGATTTCATGTTTGACATTTATCATTGATAGATAAGGCAAGTATGGTTTTGTGAATGGGGTGCTTTTTTCGAATAAAGCTTTATAAGAGACGAAGATTTTACGACAACTCGCATAACTAAATATATATCGGAATAATGAAGTCAGGCGCTATCCCATTAGGAAGATGAAAAATAGGTGATAGGATAGAATAGTTATGTTTATCCCCGTGAATGGGAAAACCAAGTGGGTTAACACACGGGCAATCGTCAGATTACCTCGCGCCCACTGTCGGGTTACCGGGGCTATTGCAGTGTGTTGTGTATGATATATACGTTCCTTTAATTTGGTAGAACCCATTATTCCGCTGGATTCAGGCAATGTCCGTTAAGTGCCTTGCCAAAGGATACAACCGACTAGCTAGCGATTAGTTTCAAACCTTAAACCTTTCGGCTGAAATGCGCCGCACGAATCCACCAGATTAACCGGTCGGACAACGGGATAGGAAAGGAAAACTCCAGACTTAAAAATTGGGGCGTAAGGGTTAGTGTTAAGGCTGGAGTTAAAGTTAATAGGGCTAAGTCCTTTTAGATTAGAGTTCGGGTTTACTTTAGGGTTATTTCCCGAGTTAAGATTAGTGTTGTGTCCAAGGGCTTGGGTTTAATTTAGGGTATTTCTTTAGTTAAGATCAGTGTTCTTTCCGGGGGTAAAACTCGTTTTTTTTAACCGAGTTAAGTTTCGAACCCATAATGATCTCATTAATAAAATTGTTTTTGTATAGATGTTGGGGTAGTTTGTTCCTTAATTAAACCCCACCTCTAATCTCGTAGTTAGTACTTTAAATGTCAATTTCTCTCTTTCCTACCGTTTAGCGCTGCCCAATTTTTTGCGATTTTACAGGTCCAGGTAATGGATTCGTTTTTTAAGTCGTATAGCTTGATTTATGAATGGTGGTCTTGAGATAAAAGATTGATTGATTGTTTATTCAATTTTTCCCTCAGCTTTAAAACATGGCAAACGAATCAAATCACGACACAGGAACAAGAAAAGACGGCAAAACGAACAGTCATTAAAAAAAGAATATAATTTAATAAATATAGCTGACCTGGCTGCCAAACTTAAGCAAAAGAATTGTTGATATTAGCGACTTTAAAAAATGGTTTTGTAGACGCCGTTTAAAACAAAAGGTCTCTTAGTTCAAAAGACTTTTAGTAGCTTATAATCAATATAGCTCGGCTGTACAGAAATCCACTATCAGTTTGAAACTTTTCAGATGACTTTTCAGCTTCTCGTAATTCAGCATCGATAACCACCTTTTGACAGTGATTGTCATCGTCTGTAAATAATGAAGCGAAACCAAAATTCCGATAATCAATAGTATTGATCTTTTATGACGTCATGCTGTCGTCATAACGTTTACGCATATTTGACGAGGCATAAAGTAAAGTCCGACTTTATATGAACATCAGCCCAAGGGAGCTACTTCTTTTCGCTTAAATAGCTGGCTTACTCCTTTGCTTCAACCAGAGTTAGGCCGGTTATACAGTTTAACTAGTCGTACCAGCGTCGACGGCCTCTGGCTCGTTGGTTGTGTCCTTTGGCAAGCCACTTGGCAGATGCCACCAAAACCCAGTGTATTAATGGGCTTTTCTAAGACTGTTTTTTTTAATATAAACAAAGCGTTAATAGATCCGGCAACCCAACGGTAGATGCGAGGTAATCTGACGATTGCTCGTGTGTTAACGCCCATTTACCCATTCATGAGGGTAAAAAATGAATATTGTATCCTGAACTAAAATCTTATGTTGTGTTTATGAAATTTGTCAACAGATTCAAATTTTTAAAGACTGATATTTTATAAACTGTGCACTTATAAAAATTGTATTTCTTTGTCCAATTTACGTCGTTTTTTCGTCAAATTCCACTTTTTCGCGCATGCGCAGAGCGCCGCACGTGGTCATTTTGGAAAAATCGAGAAACCGGCTAACTTTTGCACACGACACAATTGGGATTTACCAGTTTTGCGGAAGGTACTAAGATCAGTGAGATGGGTAAGTGGATTCAATGATTATTTCAATTCGTCTGGTGCGTGTGTAGGTAGCGTTTTAACATTTAGTGTGTTTTGGTGACTTTTGGTAAATTAAATAATTCCAAAATAACTATTTACAATAAAAAACTCAAGTAGTATAGTTATTGGATATACCGGTACTAGTACATACTGTTTTTCAGTAAAATAAGCGGTATTTGTGTAATATTTTTAAGATATACACTTATTTTTACAGTTGAATATATTTTTTTACGTTAGTTTTGGCTGTCACGTCTAAATATGCCTTAAGTAAATATTTGATTGGATTTTAGACTTGTTTTAATGACTAACGTTTTGCTGTTTCTTTTTCCGTTTTCCAATTTTTTTCAAAAGGCCCCTTTAATGGTGGAAACAAAACCAAACTAAACTATCATAGTTTTTTATTTTGCTAGGCCTTTAAATTAACCTGTAAATAGTCTTCTAACTTAAAAGCCCATTTAATATACTACCTAATAGTAAAAATCTATATTTTGAGTCTCAAATAAGTCTTCTCTTTATGTTTTGTTTTATTAGTCCGGCCCGATGGTCTAGCGGTTAAGTGCGTCGCCTTTCAATCGAAAGGTTGCAGGTGCGAAACTGGTCGCTAGCTAGTCGGTTGTGTCCTTGGGCAAGGCACTTTACGGACATTGCCTGAATCCAGCGGATTAATGGGTTCTACCAAATTGAAGAAACATGTCTATCACATACAACACACTGCAATAGCTCCGGTAACCCGACGATGGGCGCGAGGTGATCTGACGATTGCCCGTGTGATAACCCCTGGGGTTTTCCCATTCACGGGGATAAACATGAATATCCTATCCTATCCTATCCTTAGCTTGGTTAACATAAGGTAAAATATAAAAAAGAAAAAACAAGTTACAATAACCGGTTTATTTTCCATAACAGTTGCCTATGTTCAACATAGCAAGATTTGTAGTTACAACTCTGCGAAGGTTTCTTCAGCTTCTAGTTTATTAAGGTGCGTAGTATTTCCAAATATGACCTATATGTTGTGTGGCTTATTAATCGTTTCATGCTCACAATATTTAGAACTCTCAGTTTATTTATTAAGTACTGTACGCTCACTATGGGAAGTATTAGAATATAAAAGACCATGTTTAATACGCTAACATCGGGGATATTACTTAGACATCAAAAGGTTGCATGTGCCAAACTGGTCTCTAGCTAGTCGGTTGTGTTCTTGGGCAAGGCATGGACATTGCCTGAACCCAGCGGATTAATGGGTTTTACTAAATTGAAGGAACGTGTTCATATACAACACACTACAATAGCTCCGGTAACCCGACGATGGGCGCAAGGTGATTTGAAGATTGCCCGTGTGATAACCCCATTGGTTTTTCCATTCACAGGGATAAAACTTGAATAACCCATCATATACCCTAATATATTCTAAACCAATCTTAATTCTTCACAGATCTCTTCACCTTGTATTTGCAGTGACTTTTTTAATATGTGGGGAAGTTTCAGCTTCCAGCCCAGGTACTGTAATTAATAGATATCGAAATTAAAATTATTTCGATAGGTTCTATCTTCAGGTTTATATAAATATTAGTAGTTAATTTTTAACTGTTTAATTGACTTGTGGCTGGTTATCTTCTACGGAAATTAAGAAACAAATTTGTTTTATGTGCAAACCAAACAAAAATACTTGCTCTGAAATGCTTGCACACTCAGTTGAAATTCCAAGTAAAATGTTATGGTGACTAAAATGGGTGTGTTACTTAAAGCCCAACCTACTTAAAGTCTAACCTAACATTTTGCAAATGTATTTAATTTTTAAATAAATACTTTTTACAATTTCTTTCCCATTATCCTTTTAGACCCTGCGTCTTCAACCCCCAATTCACTGATCATCCAAACATCAGCCTTCCCTACACAACATACCAATGGAGGCCTACAAACCACATGTTCCAGCAATGATGGATGTGTTTTAAGACTAAACACAAGCGAAGAGGTAAAGCTATGTTTTGTTAGATTGGTAAAAATCATTGAACGGCGGCTTAGGTGATTTTAGTCTAGTGTTGAACAGGTTTATGCTTGGTGAAGTGGATCACGCATGTTGTAGTTAATTTGGATAACCTTCATGAGATAAAATTATTTTTTTTTGAAAGTGGGGCAATATAAGTAAATTACCTACCTACATTAACACTTAGTGGGTAGTGGTAAAGTTAGTTTTCATTTATTCATTATAGTAAAGGAGTTGAATACAAAATATGTTTCAAAAAAGAAAAAAAATGGCAAAACTACAATCAATAAAACACATCAGTAGTAATGCATGGTTTTCTTGGATCAGTTAAAGTCATTAAATGACTCCAAATGGATCATGAATGCTGTAGTTAATTTGGATGGATTTCACGCCGATTAAAATTCATTTTATTTTAAAAATAGTAGGCGAATCTAAGTAAATTTACCGACCTACATTTATACTTAACAAAGAGTGGGTAGTTAGTTTACAATCCTTCGCTACGTTGAAATAGATTAGCATGGATTTATGACTAAAAAAGGAGTCGGAAAAATTGCCAAAACCACAGTACTTAAAACACTCAGTAGATCCGCACGATATAAGGATTTTAAACAAAGAGATGTGGCCGCTAAACCTAAAAGAGATTATGTAATCTGCTAAACCCATATTTGGGTGAGCATGACACATTGGAATGAATACGCACAGTGACACACAGACACAGGAAGGATATGGTGATTATTGGTTCCCTGCAATGATAAGACATAAATATCCTATCGTTGATTTGTGAAACACAACTTGGAATATTATTAGAATTGCATGTGGTAACCGATCATATAATAAACTTTAAAAAAAATGTAATCATAATAACATAATTTTAATATGATGTAACTAATACATCGAATGTACGTTAAGATGGAATAAAACAAAATAAGAAATCTACAATTTACCATGCATGGTTATGTAGGTGGTTATAATAGGACATAAGTATTCTATAATAAGACATAAACATCCTATCATTTATTCGTGAAGACTAAACATAACTAGAAATAAAATGAGTAGTTCTTATGATTTTTATAACGGTAACCATCATAAAGTATTAATAATACATTCTTTGTAGGTAAAGATGGAAAGGAATTCAGTAAAAAAAAAGATATCTACATTTTACCATATTTCGTTATGTAGATGGTTAAACAAATTATTATGTTTATTATGTGATGGTTTACCTATTATAAAATCATATGAACAATCTTAATAATATCATAATAAAATTTTGTCTTCACTATCCAGTCATGGTATGTTTATGCTTTACCCCTGGGAAATAGTTATTTAAAGTAGCTTTGCTTGTCCTGTTATGAGCTACCATGGTGAATGTTGAAACATATAAGTTTTAAGTTAAATATCATGTTCTTGTACCCGTAAACCAATTACAAAATTTAAAGGCTACCAGTACTAAAGTCCTATGGCGCATATTTTTATTTTTTCCTGTATTCCTATGGATAAAGCAATGGGGGTTTTGGTTTAGGAGAAATTGGAGAGTGAATTGTTGTAAGAAGTAAGACTTCTTATCAAATCGTATGGTAAATACTGATTCTCAAATGCAACATGTTGATTTTGTTTGTCATTATCTAAAAACATGTCCTGCATTCATGGGTCTAATCATCATTAGTTTGTTATTAAAATACTTCATCAGTGTTTATTATTTTTTCGAAGATTCATTCCATGATGTGTTTAGTGGGATTATATTTTTGCCAGCATTATTTTCTTCTAATATCAGCATTATTTTATTGTAATATCGGCTTGTATTTTTGCCATCATTATTTTTATTAATAACTAAACTACTAGGTAAAGATAATACCCAGATTTATATTATTGTTTTTTTTAGTGTAGTTTTTGTAAATTGTCGTCTTTTCCCTGTTTCCAAGTGCCATGTTGCGTGTTTTCATCTCAGAAAAACAAGTTAACTAAAAATTAGTGGTTGATTCATACTACAAATGCTAGTCAAATAATCTACTCAGTATTGTTCACACTGTAAAGAGGAAAATATTAACATTTTCATTCTTATCTGTAATTCCCAAAAAAAAAACAAATTAAAAATTTCATTGCATTATTAATGAAAGCATCCAACACCAGGGGTTATAATCATAAATTGTTGTTTTTAATTAAAATGTGTTTCCAGTTTTGTGGTATATTGGATCACAATTTTAATATAAAAAGAAAAAAATATTAAACCTGTTCCTTTCCTTTGTTTCCCAGTTCATAGATGAATTTGTACGATACACCGAGATTGTATTCACGAGATACAAGGAGGTAAACGCCTCCCACATAACCTTCGATGGGTTGAACCAGCTCATGATGGACCTGGGGGTTCATGAACCTGAATCTCATGATCATGATCATGATCACGCTCATGAGATGGACTATTCCGATGGATATTTCTACGACTTGGATGATGGTTACAATGCAGAGGAGGAAGTACAAGCACCAAAGGTCTGCAAAACGATGGATTAATTTGCTGTTAACGGTTATGATATTCATGATGAATGGAGCTATTGCAGTGTGTTGTGTATGATTCACCCATTCCTTCATTTTGGTAGAATCCACTAATCCGCTGGATTCAGGCAATGTCCGTTAAGTGCCTTGCCCAAGGACACAACCGTCTAGCTAGCAATCAGTTTCGAACCTTTTAAGGAAGAAGTACAAGCGCCAAAGGTATGTCTGCGAAACGATGGATTAATTTGCTGTTAACGGTTATTATATTCATTATTACCAGGAGCTATTGCAGTGTGTTGTGTATGGTTAAGACGTTTCTTTATTTGGATTCAGGTAATGTCCATTAAGTACCTTGCTATATTGAATGGCATAAAATATTCATAGTTTGTAAATTAAAATGAGGAAGAATATATAAGAATCAATTTTTGCACTGTCTGTGTAACCCTCGAAGATTTTTGTTTAGTGCTCAGTGCTGGGAAAGGCGATAGTAGTGTTATATGGACACAAAAAAAATACAGTTTTCTCAGTAGTGTTACTGGACTCTTAACTCTTTCACTCCCGGCCAAATGCATTAATTTAAACATGCTGTCCCGCAGTGTTTTTTACAATTTTTGGTCATTTTCAAATTAGCACAGTTTTTCTCAAATTTATGCTATGATTTAATATTTAGTATGGTTGGAAAGATAATTTATCCCTCTTTTAAACAAACCGCACACCTAGAATATACCTCCAATAAAGAATATATTATGTAAACTTTAGTGAACACCACTTTTTATGTAAAGAAAATTCTGCTCGACTTTGAAAATTTTGAGGTGCACTGACAAACGAAATACTCACTAATTATTGGTATGCCCAAATGATATGAAAATTGGAATGTAGATTATCTAATAGTTTTTGTACTCAGGAAAATTTGAACTGTATTTGTATCTTCAGTAGTTTTTTTACTATTCCTAATTGAAATTTTCCTTTATTCTAACTATATTATGAAAAATTGAACCAAAACGCATTGAAAGTTTTTAGTTTTGTAGAACTAAAATAGTAAAAAGTATAAATAAGAACAGTGAAGGAAGTGTAAAAAGGGCATACAAAAGCAAACAAACACAAATACTATATCCAATATTCTTCAAACCAGGGCACACCGAACTAGCTAGTCTCGCCGCCTTTTTCTTTATCGTGCGCTCAGCAGGCCCAGCTGGATTCATGCTTTGGTGAACACGAAGCATAAACGCCTGCTGTGAAAACGTCACCAACGCTCTCCTTTTTTTCTCAACGGCACGAAATTCACAGAGAATGTAAAGAAAGACTTGCTTGACAAAAAGAGCTTCTCTGCAAGTTAACGCGACTCCTATTGGCTGAGTTAGTCACTTGTAAATTCGTGTAAAATCGATAGAAATAAGAGGTGAAGCCTTGAAAAAGAAAGGCTATCACTCCTCGCATTTTTAATATTTCTCCACGAAAATTACAGAGAATAAAATATAGGGTTTCCTTGATCGAATGAGCCATAGCTGAGGTCTCTACCATTACGCATTGCGGAGAAATCGTTTTTTAGATTTGCACCCATTTATGTACAGGCGGGATACCATGTTTTCCCACCAACTCGCGATATATGGCGAGTTGGGACGGAAAAGAGTTAATATAGTTGCTGAAAACTGTTTCAGTTTTTTTCCAAAAATTATTGTTGTTTTTAAACTTTGCTATGCGATAGACATTGAATAACTTTCTTTATCAAAATTCAAGTTTCGAATGACCATTGAATGTTTCAGTTATTCAACAAAAAAAAATTTTTTTTACACTTTTGCAATGACATAGACATTGAATAATTTTCTTATTCCAGTGTCGAATGGCAATTGACATTGTATCCGAGTCATACCCTCATCTGAACGCAAATTCTGTTCAAATCAATCTCGAAGACTTCACAACCATGCTCCCCATGATTATGGATGGTGTGTACGAGTGTCTGAAGTCAGCGGGGGAAGTCACTGAAGGTATTTCTTCGATTGAATTAATACTTAGGATAGGATATTCATGTTTATCTCTGTGAATGGGAAAACCAAGGAGGTTAGCATACGGGCAATCGTCAGATCACCTCGCGCCCACCGTCGGGTTACCGGAGCTATTGCAGTGTGTTGTATATGATAACCTATTAATTCGCTGGGTTCAGGCAATGTCCGTTAAGTGCCTTGCCCAAGGACACAACTGACTAGCTAGCAGCGAAGCTTTCAATTGATAGGTGACGCACTTAACCGCCTGACTAACCGGCCAGACAGGCTTCATTAGATGATCTAACCACCTTATGAATAATAAATATCATTTGGACTCTAGGCCTGTCACGCTTCCCCATTAGCCCATTTTACGCACCCACCTACCCACCAATGCATTATTTAAAGATGTGAAATACAATTTACAATAACAAAAGAACAAATGTGTCATTTTTTGCTCCTGATTATTTTAACCTTTAAAAACTTAATATCATTAAGTTTTCTACCTATAGTCTTACATGGGATAAAAACTTATTACTGTTTAATGCTTAAAACTGTAAATACTCAAGCAATAAGGAACATATTTGTGTATGATATTATGAAATTAAAACTTTATAAAGCAACATAACTTATCATTGTTTCGTTTTTTTAGAGGAAACTGTAGAAACTGTACAAGAAAATCGTGCAAAAGGTAAATTTTTGTTTTTTGTGTTTTTTTTGCGATTTTGTAGGACAATATTAAAATAAAGGTGATTTAGGTTGATTAAGTCAAAACTCTGAATAAAATTTTACAATAAATTAGAGTCCCACATTAGAGAAAAAATATACTATGATTATGCTTTGCCATTTAAAATAATTTTGTGCACCGATACAAAGCTGAATAATGTTTTCGGTTTTATTCATAAAAACCATTGATAATAATATTTTGAGCACCAATCTTATTTTTATACATTTTAATGAATAGTTTTGTTCATTACATTTAACTTATGGCTAATCAGTCGTAAGTAAAGAATAATTTAACTTGCCGATATTAAAATGAATATTTCATTCCTTTACAGCCTTTTATAGTGTATCGCATGCCTCTCTGTAATTAAGTCAAACTCTGAATATAATTTCATAATAAATACAAGTCCAACATACTATAAAATAATATGCACTCTACCTTAACTTTTCTTTATCAGCCGGAAGTAAAGATTATTTTTTAGCCGATCTTTTCATTTATTTAAGTATGAAGTATTGCTCTCCATGATTCAGCTAATATGTAAATTTAGATGCAGATCCGAAACTAAATATTTTCATTTATGAAAATTTTCCATAACAATTTTATTTATAGGAAAAAAATCCACAAGAATAATATTGAGCACATATCTTAGACTAAATAGGTTTATTCATTTATAAAAAATGTCCATATTAATTTCATCTATAAGAAAAAATCCATAATTTTGAGCACAAATTCTAACATAAATATTTTGGTTTTCATTTATAAAAAATTTCTATAACAATTTTATCTAAAAAAAAGTCCATAAGAATAATT
>CH003124.1:87867-122845 GCA_000149265.1 Ciona savignyi
ATTACATAATTTTGAGCCCAGATCTTAAACTAAATATTTTCATTCATTGATAAAAAATTTCCAAAAGAATTAACTTTAAGAAAAAATCCATAATTTGAGCACAGATTATTTTCATTCATTTCCAGTGTTCCCAGTGTGTTTTCAGCCGCTTTCTTAAACATAAATATTTTCATTCACTGCAGTGTGGGGAATCGCGATCATCTCTGTCGCAGTGATCAGCTTACTTAGCGTGATTGGGATTCTAATCGTTCCTCTCATGCGTCACAGTGGATTCTTCAACCGACTTATCTCATTCCTTGTCGCACTGGCGGTTGGTACTCTGACAGGAGACGCCCTGCTTCATCTATTACCTCATGTACGTTGAGATTTTATCAAAAACATTATACTTTTCAATTTTGAGTTGTTTTTTTTATGTTTTTTTTTTTGGTTTTTCAATTTTGAGTAAAATAATTATTTTTTTGTTTTTCAATTTTGAGTAAAATTATTATTTTTTTGTTTTTCAAATTCAAGTAAAATTATTATTTTTTTGTTTTTCAAATTCAAGTAAAATTATTATTTTTTTGTTTTTCAATTTTGGGTAAAATTATTATTTTTGGTTTTTCAAATCCGATTAAAATTTTTATTTTTTTATTTTTTAATTTTGAGTAAAATTATTTTTTATTATTTAAATTGCTTATTCCTTTTTTTTAAATTATCAAAGTGTTTAACAATCCTGATTCCATTTGCGTAAAAACAAGCTGCATCAAAAGATTTTGCTATCGTTGTATAATATAAAACCCATAGAGTACACTGGTTTGCAGTGGTACCTCTAAATACTACAGGATCGCTTGGAGCGCATGGATCGCTTACTATACCTCGTAATTACAAAAGCCAAGATTTTAATGTTAGGGTTGGGGTTAAAATTAGTTCTGGGGTTGAGATTAGTGTTTGGGACAGAGTGAGAATTACTTTACATAGCAATCTAAGTGATCCAAGCGGTCCAAGCGGTCCAAGCGATCCTGCCGTTGACAGGAATTAATAACAAAGACTTTTCATGATGCAGGCAATGGGTGATCATGATCATGGGAGTGGTGGTCATGAGGGTCACAATCACGGTGATGAGAGCAAAGAGAAAGAGAAACTGATGAAGAGTTTGGCAGCTGTGTTCGGGATGTACATCTTCTTCATTGTGGAGAGCGTAATGGGGTTGGTGCGGAAGCATAAGGTACGTTGGGTTGGTGATTTATTGTCAAATCTTCACCCACTGTTGATAGGAAAGGATATTCGTGTATATTCGTGTGAATATGAAAAATTGAAATTATTGCACAATTGATGGTCAGTTCACCTCTCACCCAGTGTGTTATGTATTATAGACACGTTCCTTCAATTTAGTAGAACTCCTCATTCCGCTGGGTTCAGGCAATGTTTGTTAAGTGCTTTGCCCAAGGACACAACCGACTATCTATCGATGAGTTTCGAATCTGCAACCCTTTGGTCGTAAGGCGACGCATAAATACACCAGACTAACTGGTCGAACGATTTATTTTTTTGTTTGCTGTACTTATCGAGGGTCAGACTAGTGACGAACTTAAAAACAAAATAAAAACATCTGCAAAAAAAGCTATCTGGATATATAAATTATAAAGAAAATGCCTTTTTGGCATGATGTTTGTTATTCAGTCGAGTGCTTAACGACTAGGATTTTAATTTATTGTTAAATTTTTTTACTATAAATTCTTAAGCCGGTCCCTCTCTAGTACTAGGTCACCCTTTTTAGTTGCTATTTTAAGGTTCTAATTTGGTTAATATGGGTTTAAATAATTCACAAATTCCCTAGATAATAATCTTTTTGGAAATTAGTTACACCATGCAGGTTTTTCTGCTTCCTTTTTAATTATTCATCCGTTAAATTCGCGCCATTAATCATTTTAACCCTGACGAGGTAACAAAATATTTAAACTAATTTTAACCTGAAATACAGTTTCAAAATTATTCAATTTTTTACTTTTTAAATTTATTCAAAATGTTTTACGTTTCAAATTTGTAGAAAATTTGTGTTTAGCTTTTTTAATATTAAGATTATCACTGATTTTTATTTATCAATGCATTTAACATTTCAGGAGTCGAAAAAGAAAAGTGCCGATGTCGTGAAAACCTCTCCAAGCGACTCATCGGTTGGTTCCCCGATTAGAAGTGACGATGCATCGTTTTCCATTCGCACTGAATGCATAGGTATCGTGTTCATATCTGTTTTACCTTGTTGTTTAGGTATCAAAATATCTGTTAGTTTGTTGTTTTGCTAGCGGTGCAAATATTAATCATTCGGTAAAAATGTATAGGTATCGTGTTCATATCTGTTACCTTGTTAAGCTTTCCCATAGGTACCGAGATATCTTCGACTTTGTTGTATTGCCAGCAGTGCTAAAGTTAATCATTCGGTAAAATGTATAGGTATCGTGATTATAGGTTTGTAATCTTCAGCCCTAAAGGGTAAAATTTTACCCCTGACACCTCTAAGTGTACGCCTATGCTGCAACTAATGTCCCAATCCTGATCATGTTGTCACTTTATCAATTCTTGGGTAATAAATTTCCCCCACCACCAGTTCTAGAAAGTACCACATATCACCCACATAACCTCAATAACTTACATATTTCCTCCATTCACAGATAGCTTGTTGATCCCTGAAACTGATCTTAGGATAACCAACCAAGATGGTGGGATGGTGGTAATCAACGACAACCTTTTCCCAGTGGGTAGAATAAGTGATGTTTACTTTTTTTTAGCCTAGATTGATTGTTTGGTGGGTTGATGCGCCTCCTTTCATCCTAAGTTGCAGGTACAAAACTGGTCGGCAGATAGCCAATTGTCCTTTGGACAAAGCACTTAACAGACATTGCCTGAACCCAGTGAAATGATGGGTTCTACTAAATTTATGAAACATATCTATCATATACAAAACACACTGCAATAACTACGGTAACCCGCCGGTGGGCGCAATGTGATCTAACGATTGCCCGTTTGGTAACACCCCTTGTATTTAACCATTTAAAGGAATAAAACAAGCTATGTTAATCATTTTTTGTCACTTTCTTATATTCATTACTTCACAGATGAATGGTTCCACCCCCAATAATGGGGGTTTCCCCATGAAACCTGGTGCAGGGGATTGCCCTAACGTGAAAATAGCAAATGGTAAGTTTAATAAAAAAAACTTTAATTAAAATTCAACAATTTGTTTTTGTTCGTTGTCAACTTTTGTGTTGTGTTTCGATAATTAAATATTCTGTATTTAATAATAAATATTTTGGCTGTTTCTGTCTGATTATAATACAACATTTTTTTGGTAAATTAAACATTGTATAATTTTTTATAATACAATTAATACATGATAGAGTACGAACACCTTGTATTTTACCCAAACCATAATTCAGTATTTTACGATAAGAATGATGGCCTGCATTCCTGGTCTCAGTGTGTCACCATACAATGCAATAGTATGGTAGGGGCGGGTTCACAGTAGCCTCGGGACCAGGAATGTAGGTCATGGCCAGTTACTCCAGCGCCCTGAATTAATCATGGGTTAAAGATATATGGGTCAAGTCTGCCAGTGTCCTGAAGAAAGCTGACTTTTATACACATCTCTGACCACCTGACCGGGATAGATGCGAGATCATCAGATTTAAAACTTTCACAAATTGTCCCCCCCCCCCCAACTAATATAACAAACCCACAGGTCATACGAACGGCGAGCACACCCACCGACACAGCCACACCCACAGCCACACCCATCACAACCACGAGGAACTTCTCAATTCCGAAGGAATCAAGGACTTAGCATGGATGATAATAATGGGGGACGGACTGCATAACTTCAGTGATGGTCTGGCTATAGGTGAGGTCTTTGACACATAGTTGGATACCAGAAGTGCAACCTGCTCATTTTATGCAAAATTCTGTTGAATATTATTATAACCTACTAATCTGTATATTTAAAAAAATGTATATTTTAAAATGATGGGTTATTTTTACACCCCTGGCAAAACAGCAAGTTTCCGCATCTGGGAAAAAAAAATTGAAATATCATTTTTCTTTCTAGCATAACTGAACAACTAGCGCCCGGTTTCGATCCAACAATCTTTTTGCATCTATATATCCTGCACAATATAAATCAAAACTGCCATACATTCGCCTCATACAATCGAGCTTGCGACTGGTTTTGATCCCACAACCTTTTTGCTGATAGTCAACCCTGCACAATATCAATCACCACCACCATACACCCCCAACATATCAGGTGCAGCATTCAGTAGCTGTGTTAAATACAAAGATTAGTCCAGAAATCATTCAGTGTATTATTTCAAACACAACCGAACAGTTATAAGCTGGTTTCGATCCCACAACCTTTATACTGATAGATCACCCTGTACATTATCAATTGCAGCCACCGTACATTTGTGCAATGGCAATCGTCAGATTACCTAATGTCTGTAGTCAAGTTACTGCATGTGCTGTAATGTGTTAAGTATTCAGGTAACTTTAACAACCAAGTAAATTGTTTTAAACACAAATGAACAACCACAACCGCCATACATTTGCGTCATATCGGGTGCAGCTTTTCAAACACAACCGAACAGCTAGCGGTTGGTTTCGATCCCACAACCTTCCCCCACATATCAACCACATCTTGTCCCCCCAGGCGCAGCATTCAGCAGCAGCATCGCAGCAGGACTGGGTACCTCACTTGCTGTGTTCTGCCACGAACTCCCACATGAACTGGGAGATTTCGCCATCCTTCTGCAAGCTGGGATGAGCATCAGGAAAGCCGTGCTCTACAATGGATTGAGCGCTTGTATGGCGTTTATTGGAGTTATAATAGGTGGGGTAGCTTCTTATGATACTGTGTGCTGTTTCATCCCTAATTTTTGACATCACACTTTTATTTTCAGATTAATTCTTGTCTTATGTTTAATATCATTATATTTATTACTTTTACCATCAGATTAAATAATATCCAATGTTTTCCTCTTGGGAAAGGTAAAGGTCGTGAATAAAAGCATCGTCTAAATTTAGCTGTCTGTGGGTTGCCCAAGAGTTTAATAATTGATATCACATTATTTTGCAATGATTTGCATATTGGTTACATTCATTTGCATATAAGATACATTGAATTTATATAAATCTTGTCTAGGCTAATAGCTTGGTTGGTTAGTATGTTGTTTCATTGGACAAGGCACTGAGCGGACATTGCCTGAACCCATTAATGGGTTCTACTAAATTAAAGGAACGTTTCTATCATACACAACACACTAGCAATAGCTCCGGTAACCCGACGGTGGGCGCGAGGTGATCTGACGATTGCCCGTGTGTTAAACCCTTTGGTTTTCCCATTCACGGGGATAAACATGAATATCTTTCTGACGTTTACACACATATTTTCAACACCCCCCCCCCCCCCAGGATTACTGATTGGCGAATACACCACATCGGTGAAGTTATGGTTGCTCGCCGTCACCGCTGGTGGTTTCTTATACGTCGCACTGGTTGATATGGTGAGTGGTGTTTTCACCATGTTTTGCAATCATAGTTTGGTTATTTACATAAAAAAGGAGCAAAATGGCAAAACTACAGTAGTTAAAACAAGTCAATAAATACACACTAAAATTAAGTGGTTGTAAAACCTATAAAAATCTACAATCAGTTTGACAATTCATTTATGAAGTTTGTAAAACTGTTCAAATGCCATTTGTTGACGCCAACAATCCGTTTTTGTGTACCCAGCTGTTTAAAATATTTATTGCGCCACCTATCGGCATATTTTCCGTTCTTTGTTTTATTTCCTAAACTCGTGTTTCAGTTTTGCGCCAGTTTTCTGCGATGTCATAAGCTAGTTGTAACCTTTATATAAGATTAATATGTTTTTCTTTGTTTATTTATTATAGTGACTATCAATAACTAAATTTAATCTCCTGACTCCTAATATTGTTGTTTGAATTATTGCTGGAACGTTTGACCTGAATACACTTTGAATCGAGCATTAAACAAGAATAGTCACTTATTCGTCACGGCCCAAACATCGCGCCGACTGTTGAGATTTAGCTTCAACACCATTCCTTGACCATTTGACAAATATTGTTACTTTTGACCATTTTGTGTTTTGTAAAACTTGTCATAGAATGCAGTAAAACTTTGTAAAACTTTTCAAATAATGCAGTGAAACTTTGTAATACTTTTCAAATAATGCAGATAAACTTTGTGAAACTTAAAATTATGCAGTAAAACTTTTTCAAATGGTTTTCAGTAAAGCTTTGTTAATTTGTAAAACTTTAAAAGTCAAAATAAAGTCAAAAATTACGCAGTATACCTTTTTATAACCGTTTTCAGTAAAACTTCAGTAAAAACTGTAAATTTGTAAAACTAATCAAAATAATTCCCAGTAAAGCTTCGTAAATTTGTAAAACTTCAAATAAAATAAATTAAATTGCAGCTTCCAACTATGAAGGAATCAGCTCTAGAAGAAGACGGTTTTGTCCGATTTATTTTCCAAAACATTGGTTTTATATTGGGCGTTATATTCATGCTGCTGATAGCCCTGTATGAAGAAAACTTCGGCAAAATCTTCTCCTAGTTAAAGATTCCAGTGTTTCCTGTGAAAAAACACATTTTACTTTGGTGGCTTTAAGTTCATGTGCAGGAAATATATGGCAACACTATTTATTTATTACATTCCGTGATGCAACTCTTTAAAACGAAGCTTTCGGATTATATTGCATTAAGTTGAAAACTAGCAGTATAAATAAAAATACCGTTAGCCCAAATCTAAAACTCGACGTTTTAGCCCCGTCAGCAATTGAATATGGATTCGGGTAAATGTGTAGAAACTATTTAGGAAGCTTGTTGCGTATTTCCTAACGTTATTTATAGTTTGTACTGTTAGTTTTGATTGCTTCACATGTATTTCTAAATAACTGTGCGTATAAGCTGCTCCATGTCCGCAATGTGATACACAACCCCCGATATTGAAATTCAACTTGTTGCTACTGTGTTCTCGGCTTACCGCTGATTCGAAAACTCTTGAAACAAGCTTGTCGTCGTAGTTCCTTTTTCGTGTCTGTAGTTTCAACTCGTGTTTTCGTCTTTCATGTGTTCCTGTATTTATATTACTTGAGTCGAACAAACATAAGGATTCACCGTCGTAACTTGCGCACTGGATTATATATAATTGGCTGTGTGCACGGGGTAATCCCACGATTACCCTTAACACCACACAACCCACCCAATCGTAGTGCTTAATATACAGGAAAATATTCGTCAACCGACTACACATACAAGATTGTCCCACATTCACCCTCCACATACCTGAACTAACATATCCACACGCATCGTACCACCATCAACCACGTTAGTAAATTCACCCTTCATACTTCTAAAACCAATATGCCGGGATATTCCAGCAAACTCGATGGGCTAACGTACTTAATACACTGGAATCCTCCGGCAAATGGACTGTGTGCACGAGGTAAACTCAAAATTCCCCCTAAAACCCCAAAACCCTCCCTAACCAACACACCACACCACCTATCAACCGCATTTACTATTTGCTCCTATACTCTATTTAAAACTGACCAAATTCCCCTATATATTCTGAAACACTATCTCAATTATGCTCACTGTTGCGATTTCTCGTATGATATTGTAAACTATTTTGTTTCAAAAAAATGTAAATATTTTGACCCCCAATTGTAAGTAGCGACGTTTTTTCCAATTCGACATCCCTGCCTTTTAGGTTTTGTTAGTTGCCATTTCTGTCGCTTGTTATTCGGGGGTGATCTTGTGTTTCAATAAATTTTGACGAATTCGACTTTCTGTTGTTGATCGGTGCAATTTACTATTTATCTGTGTGGGTTGGAAATGTAAGTGGTTACTACACGGGCAATTTCCCTCCGGTCGAATAGCTTGGTGGGTTAGTGCGTCGCCCTTCAGTCGAAAGGTTGTAGGTTCAAAACTGGCCGCTAGCTAGTCAGTTGTGTCATTGGACAAGGTACTTAACGGACATTGCCTGAACCCAGTGGAATGATGCGTTTTACTAAATTGACAGAACGTGTGAATTATACAACACACTGCAATAGCTCCGGTAACCCGAAGGTGGACGCAAGCTAATATGACGAAACGCCCATTTCTTTTTCCAAATCACGGAATAAACATGAATTTCCTTTTTAATATTAGAAAATGTTCAAGTTTAACGCGTTTTAGTCACATAACGTTGAGCAAACGTTTCACAGCTCATATTTCCGATGCTTCGTGATGGATTAATCAACTTCCACTCTGAATTGCCATCTAACTCAACAAATGGCTCGTTTTTCGATAAACCTAGCGAATGGTTGGATTTCTTTGGCAAATTTTGTACGAAAGGTCCCCACTATCTATAATCCACTGCTGTCTATATTAAAGGTTCTCAAACTTTTAAGTTCACCACCCTTTCAATTTATTAAAATTTTATGCGACCGTTTTTCAAGTTAAAATCCTAAACAGATCGAAATATATTCAATAGAAACAGTAGTTTGTGTGAAATTGATGCGTTTGCCACCCCTAAAATTCATTGCGCGAGGGATCGCTGGTTTACACAACTCATCAATTGTCACAGCGCAGAGATAACTTCCCATATATCGAATCCTTTTTCATTGTTGTGCTGTTATACTGGCGTTTGCGGAAACGAAGGAAGTGACGTCACATCGTGCACGCTTAGCTGGCGCGCCAACCATCTGTCTAAACTTTTGTTGCGAAGTTTTTTTAGGTTTTGTCCGCTTTTAAGCGTTGAACAAGGCTTTTCGTAAACAGGAAAACAGTTAGTCAGATCCTACATTCTATGCAGCGCTATCGTGTACATTGTTAGGTTTTGAGTTATGGTTTTGCAAAATGCTTTCGTATTTCGCTTAGTAACAGGCTATCCTATTGCAATTACCCATAACACGATTAGAATGGGATAAGCGCAGTGTTTTGGACGTGCTATGGTACAACTGTACTTTACCGCACGACAAAGTTTGTTATAGCATCGCTGGTAGTGTAGTATAAGTTAATATAGATAGATGAAAAATGATTTAAAATAGAAAGATACAAATTTTAGTTTAGTTTATTCACGTTTTGCCTTAGTATTAAATAACAGCAAACAAATCACAACACAGGCACAGGAAAAGACGACATAACGAACAGTTGTTAAAACATGTCGTTTAAACATGGATATAAATAAATATAGCGAACACGTCCACCAAAACTTATTGTTTTAATATTTGTTTAAATAAATTCTCCCATCTACAATATTTTATGTGTGCGGTTCTTTTATCATTGTTTTTAAATGAGTAAATACAATTAAACTAGACAACCTTTCAGCTCAAAGGGACTATTCGACCATGGTAGTAACAAGACAAGTTCTGTCAGGCGATGGATACTGTCAGGTATAACGCATACGACGGCTACGAGTTGAATAACTTGACCCCAGAATCGAACGGGCAGCTTCGACGGAAAGTCCATTTTAATCGGTCAGGAAGCGCGACCGCCTCCCCCCGCTCCCGGGCTCCACCTAGTGATAATAATCATCCAAAGACTTCAACGCCGATTCGGGGAGTGAAATCACAGCCAACTATCACTACACGTAGCAGGGCTTGGACGGACGACGAGATTTTACAAGTGCAGGTAAAATAGGATAAGTTTAGTTTAGTTAAGATAGGATATTCATGTTTATCTCCGTGGATGGGAAAATCAAGGGGGTTAACACACGGGCAATCGTCAGATCACCTCGCGCCCACCGTCAGGTTACCGGAGCTATTGCAGTGTGTTGTGTATAATAGACATGTTCCTTTAATTTGATAAAACACATTAATCTGTTGGGTTCAGGCAATGTCCGTTAAGTACCTTGCCCAAGGACACAACCGACTAGCCACTACCAGTTTTGAAGCTACAACTTTTTGTTATAACCTTAATGGATATTTTTATTTGTTCCAGACTCTACTACCGGGCGAACCACAACCAGCAATTGACTTCCCGGGTACACCGAGGTCAATATCAAGGTACATGGAGGGTGGGGGTACTGTCCTGTTGTTGTAATGTGGGTATGGTGGGGGTACTATTCTGCTGGGGTAATGTTAGCAGGGTGGGGAACTATCCTGTTAAGGGTATTGTGGGCAGGGTGGAATACTAACATGTTAAGGGTAATTTGGGTAGGGTGGGGTACTAACATGTTAGGGGTAATATGGATAAGGCGGAATATTATCTAGGTACATGGGGGGTTGGTACTAAGGTTTATTTATTTATTTGGCTGGGTTAAGTTTCGGCCCCGCAATGGTTACTTGCCTATGACCGCTTTTTGTATGTAATTCTGCATATTGGGGGCGTACAGCCAAATATTCTTCTTCTATCTCTTTAATGCAAACTTAAAATTAAAAAGCTAGGTTCTGCAACCTAACCCAAAATTTGGCTAAAAGACCATACAGTTCAGTTTATTTCCGAGTAGGCTATGAGGCAATATATGCAGTCATACGTTGGTGAAGGTACGATAGGTCAGATTACTTTATGCTAGTCGGTTTATCAGAGCCATTTCAGTGTGTTGTATGTTGGTTTAGATTAAAATATTTATTGTTATAAATACACGCCGCAGGATTTAAGAAAAAAAAATGAAAAAAGAAAAAGACGGCAAAACGACAGTCGCTAAAACACGCCTATAATCCAATCAAATATTTATACTTAAAGTATATATAGACGTGGCAGCCAAATCTAGTGTATAAAAATAAAGTCCGTTGAGTGCCTTAACCAAGCACACAAGTGATTAACTAGCGAACAGTTTCAAACCTAAAGCCCCCCGACTGAAAGCCGACGCACTAACCCACCGAGAGCTAATCGTTCAGACTTGCGACTGTGTAGATTTAATTCTGTTCATGAGGTAACTCTTACTAACCACAACATCTGCAGAATATCATCTGATTATACAACATTCACCGGACTTCCAAGCAGTGAAAATTTTGACGAAAACACTCAAGTAAGAAAGCGATTTTGTTGTTTTTTGTTCGGGCACAAGAATTTTGACGAAAACATTTATTAGAAGAGTGGCATTAAAGACAAAATGAAAGTGCTTGGATCTAAATTAACACCATGTGTTAACGCCCTCGGTTTTCCCATTCATGAGAATAAACATGAATATTCTGTCCTAACTACCATTTTTGCATAGTTGGTAAAAACCAGGTCGTGTGACCGAATGATTAACACGACCGATGCATAAACAAATCAAGATAAAAAACCGACATAACAACGAGCACATCATGAAAACTTTCCTTGTTAAAAAAATAATTAAAAAACAAGTATTTTCCTAGGACACCATTCTGGCCTACCAATCAAACGGAGTGCGCCCTCGTGCGGTTACCCCGCAACTATCGACGACATCGAGCACAACATCGGGGAGTCGACAACATAGTGAGATGGGAGGGGTCGATTCAAAGTCGTCATCGCGTTCTATCCACCCTCGGAATATGATGAGCGTCGATCCACAGGTAATCCGCATGGGTGCGCTATTTTTATCAGGCGGGGAATCCACATTGAAGGATTTATCCAGGTACGGTCGTGTGGCCAAATGGTTAATGCGACCGATACATATACCGACTTTTATACTAAAAAAACGGTCCTGGTGACGAGCCTATCATAGGCTCGAAACTTGGCTCGGTAAAAAAAAAGGTTTTATCCACGGTAATCGTCGGGTGAATCGTCATGTTGGGGTATTTATCACAAATTTCGTTATCAAATGGGCAATCGTCAGATTCCCTCGCGCCCACCATACGGTTATGATTGCAGTGTGTTGTCTATGATTTACACGTTCCTTCAATCTGATAGAACCCATTAATCCATTGGGTTTTGGCAATGTCCGTGACACAGCGTTAGCTAGCAAGTAGATTCGAACCTATACCTACTGGGCTACACGGCCGTCCTGTCATAAGTGCTGTTGTTTTTTAACGGGGCTAGGTTTAGAACCTATAATGGGATCACCTCCAAGGCCGTATTTGTATAGAAGTCGATATATGCATCGGTCGCGCTAACCATTCAGCAATACGACCGTACTTTTTTAGTCGGGCTAGGTTTTGAATCCCTGATGTGCTGGTCTCCAATACCGTTTTTGTGTGCATGTTTCGATCGCGTTAACCATTTGACCACACGACAACACCACAATATATGCATTGGTTTCTTTTTTGCCGGGCTAGATTTTGAACCCACGATGTCTTTGAACCCACGTCTTTTGAACCCACGTCTTCAATACTTTTTTTTGTGTGCATTTTTCTGTCGACTTAACCATTCGGCCACACGACCAACGCAGGAAATCCTGGACCGACGAAAGCTGGTATCGGAGACCGATATAACGGGGAACTGTCGTCCGTGGTCGGATCATGTTTATTACAAGCTCTTTCTCGATCCCGATGGTCGCAATGCTACGTTGATGGTGCTGAAATGCGAGATCACATACGTGGACGTCTTCACCGACGAGGAGCATTCATTGTACAAATGCAGATTCATTGGTGAATTACAATTCATCTTCATAGGGTTTTATATAGCATCTGACAGATTAGTCTAGTCGTTAAGTGTGTCACCTTTTAGCCAAAGGGTTACATGTGCTAGTCGATGTTTCCTTGGGAAAGACACTTTACGGACATGTGCTGAACACAGCGGATTATATGGGTTCTACTAAATTAATTCACGGGAATAATTATGAATATCCTATCCTAGTTTGCCTATCTGATATAAACCTATTGGTAGGGTATTGATGATTTATCGTTTAATTACTAAAAACCGATTAATACAATTCAATATAGTTTTCCTTCAAATCCGTAGGGAACGCATTTTTATTTTACCCCGATTTTGTTTCTGCGTCACGCTCGTGACAGGCATGTTATGTCGCCCAGTTTTTGTATTGACAGGTTATCCAACCACGTTGTAAAGCAATCCCAACTGACACGCTAGAACTTTGCAACGACCTTTTATTTTGTTTCCAAACACTTCGCCTATTTAACATAAACCTGCTTATATTTAGCATAAGTATAGGGAAAAAGCAAAAACGATACCAAATAATAGAAAAGTAATCGTTCTAAAGTTGTGTCCAATCTTTATTTTTGATTTATCGGTTAATACTAAAATATAGAAATTAAATAAAAAATTAGTTTAAAATCCTTCGTAAACCGCATTATCGTCAGTGATTAGTAACAAGTTATGCATTCCCATAAGAAAACCAAAGGGGTTAACACACAGGCAATCGTCAGATCACCTCGCGCCCATCGTCGGGTTACCGCAGCTATTGCGGTATGTTGTATATGATTGGGATGTTACTTTTGTTTGGTAGAACCCATTAATCTGCTTAGTTCAGTCAATGTCCGTAAAGTGCCTTACCCAAGGACACAACCGACAAGCTAGCGACCAGTTTCGCATCTGCAACCTTTCGAATGAAAGGCGACGCACTTAACCGTCAGACTAACCGGCCGGACTATAGCAGTGTGTTGTATATGATACACACGTTCCTTCAATTAAGTAGAACCCATTAATCCGCTGGGTTCAGGCAATGTCCGTTGTAGACACGACCCTCTAACCGGTGACTGGTTTCGATCCAACGATCTTCATGCAGCAGACGCGTTTAACGATTTATCCATCCAACCACCTAACCCGTTCCTCATCGGGGATTCCCCTGTAGGAGGAAAAGCGGACGGCGTGGCCCAGTTATTCGTGTTCGACCTGATGAAAGCGAAATGGGAGGAAAAGATCCCGAGATCCCAGGCAATAGAGCTGAACGTGGATATCGTTATGAGTTCATCGCCCATTCATCAGTGCAGTGAAACTCTACTGAAACTCGTGCAACTGGAAAAGGTAGGAAAGTATTTAAAATACCCAGTCGCCCTGTGTTTTGCTTGGACACAAAGTGAAGACGTGCTTTATATATGGTGGTAATTTAAGTATGAGGTGTCAACAGAAGGGGTTTTACAAATGTTACTTTTATATTTCTTTTGAATTAAACTTTTCTTACAATTTAGATAGATAAGTACAGAGATGGCGTATATGAAAAGGATATTTATGTTTTATCCCCGTGAGTGGGAAAACCAAGGGGGTTACCACACGGGCAATCGTCAGATAACCTCGCACACACCGTCGAGTTACCGGAGCTATTGCAGTGTGTTGTGTATGATTTACACGTTCCTTTCTTCAATTTAATTCAAACTGATGTTTTTCAAATATAAAAGTGTTTTAAACATAGGTAATTTACGCTAATTATCCCTAACGCTTGCATAATTATTCACAGACATTTCTTAGACATCGTAATTTTGACGGACAGCTCAACGTCACTATCCGATTCGCACATTCGTATGGATGGGACGTGAAAGATGACGCAATTAGAGAGAGGGTACATGACGGTATGACGTGATAATGTAACTTGTTAACACAGTGTGTATTATGACGCTATGGGTTTTTCAAATTGTTTGTATATGTGTCTTGGGTTGAGTGCTGTTAGTTGAAAAAGGTTGGGAAATATTTTGTTATAGTATTACCAGTGTTAAGCTATACTAAAGTTTGAATTGTATTTGTAGTAAATTTAAAAAAACAAATTCTTATCTTAATAACAATTAATAACGTTTAAATATTTATAACAACCTTAATAATAATTATTATATAAATACGAAAAAATAACTTATCTTAAAAACGAGTAATTTAATTATAAATTCTTAATTTTAAATTCCTATACCACCTTGCTTAATAACCAATTCCTACTATAGAGGCCTGTAATTCTAACTAATTACTACTTAAACCTAAAGGTATTAAATCTTGGCTAATGTTTCTAACAAAGTCTAAATCCCAGGACTTCGTAATTTATTCCGAGAAGGCGTCAATCTAGAAGTTATGAGCGCTGATATAATACTTGATGAGATTCGTGTTGATGAAATACTCGCCACCGATGATGATTTAATCAAACATTACGTTTCGAAGCGTCACGCTTGGACCACCCCTCCCCTTAAGGCTTCGGTAAGTTTAGACCCACCCCCCATTTGCGCGCATGCTGCATTTTAACGTTTATTTTCGCATAATATTGCGTTCTCATTAATATGGTATTCTTTCACGCTAAATTTGATTCATTTCCATAGCATTTTTTGAATTTAATTAAATCAGCTATTTTTGTTTTCACTAACACCTCCTTATACAACACCTTTAAAGTCGACATTTCGCAATTGTATAGCTTATTTAGTCGCACCTTTAAATTAAAACCAGACCTTTAAAATATCTTTAAGCCACGCCTTAAATTAAGCCTACACAGTATATGCACGAGTTACACTTATAAATTGCATGGTTGGATCAGGTTTACTTTCAAAATATCAACATTCTCGGGTAGTAATTTCAGGTTGTATTTTCGGTCAGACAACTCGTAGCACAAGTGGCGAGAGCTCAACAAGACACAACACAAACCGGTCAAATTACGACTCGGATTTTAGTTCTGCATCCGAAGAAGATTTCGAATACCTTTCAGAAGACGATATGTACCACGTATTCCTATTGGACAACCTCGATCAGATTTTAGCCAATCAGTATCGGAGTAAACCTACAGGTTTGAACCACGCGCGAAACAGCGACGCATAGCGGATTTTTTAATGTCAACCCAAACTTTTCACATCATTTATTTCGTCCCCAAATTTTTTACCGGGCTAGAATTCGAACCCATAATGGGCTTGTCGCCAAGACCGTTTTTACATCGAAATCTGTGTATTTATCGGTCGCAGTAATCCTTCTACCTTTCGTACACAATTCTGTAAACATTCTTTTCTTTATTTTACCGGGCTAAGATTCGATCCCATGAAGTACCCGTCAAGACCTTTTTTAATAGGTGTCGGTATATTCATCGGTCGCGTTAACCATTCGGTTACACGACTAAACTTTCCCTGTCATTTATTTTGTTTCAGTTCCATCAAATCATGCTGCATGACTCAGCCCTATCCAATCATTGTACGTCCGTCTTTTCAGTTTCTTTGATTTTTGATACCGATCCAAGTTTCGAACTTATGATGGGCTCGTCAATGAGACCGTTTTTATTTAAAATAAAAATCGGTGCTTGAATCGGCGTTAACCATTCGGCCATACGATTTTACCGGTTTGATAAGTTTAACTTCCCATGTATGGGTGCTGGGCAATAATAAAGGGAGGGAAAGAGGGAAGGAGGGAAACTGCACGCTAAAACTTTGGATAACAATTTGAACTCTGCCCCAAATACTAATCTAATTTTATACCTAGCCATAACTCCAACCCCAGCCCTAACCTTTAAGCACAAATGTTTATTTTATCAAGCAGTTTCCCTCCTTTCCTTTTTTCCACTTTTATTCCCGGTTATACGGTCCATATATCTAGTGCGCCAGGTTGTCACCATGCGGTCTTTCCACAGTCACTCGACGAGCCGGAAGAGGGCGCAAGCACAACTCTAAACGAAACAAACCAGTCTGGTAGAGCAGGACCATCAAATCAATCTGACGCCACGTTTCAATCAATGACAGACGCATACCATGTATGTCAACACACATCGCTATGGAACATTATACAGGACACGAAAAGGATTCAGGACATTCTCGACGAAACTCTTGTCGAATTTTAAAAACTGGATCAGACGTAAAAAAATGTCTTTGTCCAAGTTACACACCGTTATATTATACAATATAATTTCAGAATCCATTACCATAAATTGTAATTTCAATCGAGATATTAATATATTGTTAAGTTTGCTGTAATCACGGGTTTCCTTCGATTCCAAAGAGGCACATTTTCACTTCACTTGAAGTTCATTACATCAAGTTGAATAGACTGGCGGTTTGATGTTTACATTGGGGCAACGAGGCCTATTGTGCGGGGAAAACTTCATTCATCCATCGCAGACTTTGATAACATTTTCCCTTAAGTTGCAAAGACCTGGTTTATCATTTGGTTAATCTGGCACGTAAAAGTAATATTATTTTATCATGTAGTTAATGCCGGTATATAAAGTCATTTTTGCTTCAAATTCGGTCACGATTTTTTATAACCTGGCCTTCAAGCACCTATATACTATGTATTAAATCTTCTTTTTCGCCAAATCTTTCAAAAACATTAAAAGTTGCATCAAAATAAAAGTTGTAAGAAAAACCAAGAATGCATACAGAGTCTTAATAATGAAAGGGGTTGCCCTTGTCCGTATAATCCAGTGGTAAGGCCAAAAATGCAGGGTATATGGATAATAACCGTAATGCTACATTTCCCTTTGAAGCAATTTGGTAGAACCCATTAATCCGTTGGGTTAAGGCAATGTCCGTAACGTACCTTCCCAAAGACACAACCAACTAGCTAGCGACCAGTTTCGCACCTGCAATCTTTCAACTAAAAAGCGAACAATTTTATATAAAAATGGTCTTAGTACAAGGAAAATGGGTTTGAAACTTACACCGTTATAAAAGCAACACCAGCAGGTTAAGTGTACCGAACTTTATTCGCTGGAAAACGACCTATTTCATCTATTAACACGATTCAAAGGGAAAACAGAAAAGGCGAAATAAAAATAAAGTTGACAAAGGGGGTCCACTCGAAAATACGAAGTTAAACACTGCTAAACAGTGGATTCAATGCAATAAATAAGGCAGTAGAGTGTTACGTCGTCCACGGAAAGTCGATAAAAGACGGAAGATGTAACATTGTAGGCGGACGTGTTAAAATGGATTGCCACAATGGTAATTCAACTACTGGGTTTAAAACAAAGACGACGCGCTTGAAAAGCGAAATAAAAATACAAAACCTAGCACGTGACGCGAACGATCCATATAAAAGCGATCCAAGTATCGGTTACACCTCATGACAATTGGCTTCCCGGGCATTCGTACAAAAGTAAGCAAGGTAATGATCCTCGGTTCAAACGGTGGAAATCAATTAGTTGGATCATGTCCACGAATCGTGTCTCTCCGTTGTCAGCTGTGTAGAAGCTTTGTCCACATCGTTTGATCTGTGGATAACATGGCGTTGTTAGATGTACAATCACGGTCCAAGTGATGGGCACATCCTGGGTTCGAAACTTGGCTCGGCAAATAAAATGTGAATTTTTTTATTATCGTTAATTGGAAAACGCAGAGGTATCAACACAAGGGTAATTATTAGATTACCTCGCGCCCACCGCTATTTTGAAGTGCGCCTGCATGTTCGCGCTTTATGCGCACATTAAAACAGCTGCACACGTGTTATTAAACAAAACTGCAAACGATTATACCGGTAATCTGTGTGTACTTTTGCAGTTTAAATTATTTTCGCCTTTTTAAAAACAATATTTAAAGGATTAAACAAATAAAAACTACAAAAAAACGCCAACTATAGTTAGTTATAATCCATATGAAAATAAAATTAAACAATTCACGAAAATATACGGACGCGAACACCCAACCCTTAGACAGATATTGTTTGGATTATATAAGGAATATACCAAAGTTGATATGCAGCAATAATTACCTGCGTGATTGGGATATGACGACACTTCTGATTATGACAAACAGTTATCACAATTCCACCCGGTATTGTACGACTGTCACGTACTAAGAAGAGTCTGAAACATGGAAAAGCGAATTGTTAAAATTATAAGGTTGGTTAATTACCTCAACTAAATCCGTCAATATACAAGTGTATTCTGTATAGGCAACGCATTATTATAGCGTGGTTGATTGGGACAACGGAATTGAGCAATATTTTGTTTCTTTTATTAGTATAGTTGAAGAAACAAGCTGAATCTTGATTCTATTAATTATCCCCCGTTTAATGCTTAATAAAGGACGTTTTAAGCTGACAGTTTGCTCAGCGTTCCCAGCGAGCCCGGCGTGCACAGCCTGTCCGGCGTGCCTGGCCTGTCCGGCGTGCCCGACGTACCCGACGCTCGATGCTCCCAGCATTCCCCCCCCCCATACGACACGCAGCATGCATAGAACCCAACTCACCCATCAATGTTCCCATTCCTCTGCACTTCATCGTTAGCTTGCTCCCGTGTTATCTTCCCATAGAACCAGGGTTGGGTTTGGTGGATGGCTGTGGTGGAAGTGGTTAACACGATATCAGCTACAGCAACATCGGGTAACGTAAAATGTGTGACGTGATATGTGTGACGTATTATGTGTGACGTATTATGTGTGACGTATTATGTGTGACGTATTATGTGTGACGTGTGACGGCGAAAGGAGGTTAATAGTGCTAAAAGGTTATCCCAGCGACGGAAAATACTACAATAGTGCTTTAGACAATACTTACCTTCATAGTCGTGATAGGAATGTCCATTTCAGAATCAAGATTTAAATCCGAGGCAGAAATGATTCAAATTATTTTTGAATTCAATTAATTAAAAATGACTGATTCTAAAATAATTATTTTCCTGTTAATATGGATACACACGTTGTTGTGGAAATGCGTTAATTTCTATCCCTGCAGTAATATGTTCAGAATACCAGTTATTTTGTGCCCTGTAATCAACTGTAATATATGCCCGCATGTGTGTAATAATCATTTACTTTGGTATGTAACATTCTTTGCGTGCATTTCGTGCTATAAGACCCCACGTGTTTCGCTTAAATTTCATTCACTACCAAGAACCTCCAATACAAGAATACAACACACGTAACACCAACCTCGAGCAAAGAAGGCAACTTGCTTGGTCGGCGCTGAGCTTCCTACAAGAGTTCGGTCGTTGGCTGCAATGCAAGCGGTTGTGAGGATAAATGAGGGTAACACCTGTCAGGATCTCCTCTAATATATTAAAGAACAATAACATAATTGTTTAGTCCAGCAGACAAGAAGCAATGCAAGGGATTGTGAGGATAAATGGGGATAGGGGTTGTTGCGTGTGGGGATTGGAAGGAGAGTATAACAGTCGTTAGAATGTTTAGTTTATTTTTTGCTCCTCTATTATATTAAAGAACAATAACATAATTATTTAGTCAAATAGACAAGATAAAACAGCAAAATTACAGTAGTTAAAACACGTCGGTAAATACCCACGGTATAACGAAGGGAAAAATGACGTTTAACCTTAAATTAAGCTTTATTTTTAAATAATAAAAAAATCTCAGACTTCATGTGTCAGGATTTTGAGTGACAACCGTATTTGTGGGGTCAGTTTGCATTGAAAAGATGGAGAATAATTGTTAAACGCCCAAGTATAGGATAGGATATTCATCTTTATCCCCGTGGATGGGAAAACCAAGGGGGTTAACACACGGACAATCGTCAGATCACCTCGCGCCCACCGTCGGGTTACCGGAGCTATTGCAGTGTGATGTATATGATTCACATGTTCCTTCAATTTGGTAGAAACCCAATAATCTGCTGGGTTCAGGCAATGTCCTTAAAGTGCCTTGCCCAAGAACACAACCGACTAGCTAGCGACCAGTTTCCCATCTGCAACCTTTCGATTGAAAGGCGCCGCACTTAACCGGCCGGACTTTATAGTATAACCCCCTACCCACTCATACCCACCTTGCCCAGTATAACCCCCCCCCCCAAAAGGACTCCCACCAACCTTGCCCAGTAAGCGTCCGGTTAATCAATCTTCGTCGCCACGACGATTGCTGCTCGAGCTCGAGCATAGCGACCTCCTTTGGATCTTGGATCACCCGACCCGTTTCCCCCCGGAAGTCCATTGGCGCGAAGTCGTGTCTCTATTATTACGTCATAATGATTACAGCGCGTCGGCAAACATGGATCTATTACACGATCTGATTTTTAAAGCATAGATCACATATAAAGTGCTTCTAGATTAAAATATCACCACGATTTTCTTGTATATATTTCCATGTGTTATGCTGTTGTATATAGCGGTAAAATGAGTTTTACATTTTAAACGTCCCAATCATACACACGGGCAATCATCAGATTACCTTGAGATTAAGTATTGATGAGTAAATTAATGTCTCAATGATACAAGTACTAATATCACACGGGCAATCGTCAGATTACGCAAGCATTAATGACCAAACAGTTTGAACTAAACCAGCAAAATATACTGGTTGTCAAAGGAAAACAAGATCTTCCGGCGAATTCAAACAATGTACAACCAACAAACATAACACACAGGCAATCGTCAGATCACCTCGCGCCCATCGTCGGGTTACCATAGCTATTGCAGTGTGTTGTGTATGACTCACACGTTTATTCAATTAGATAGAACCCATTAATCCGCTGGGTTCAGGCAATGTCTGTTAAGTGCCTTGCCCAAGGACACAACCGACTAGCTATCGACCAGTTTCTCACCTACAACCTTTTGATTGAAAGGCGACGCACTTAACCGCTAGACTAACCGACCGGATTAGTTGTCAACCATTGAAACGTTACGCGCCGTTTGTCGGTATATTGCAGACGGCCTAATCAACGGTTACAACACGGGGAAATCGAATTGAGCTTCTTACGTTGATTGATCTGTCGCTTGAGCTTCTAACCAGGTTGGTTTGACCGAGTCTCCTTGCGCTCAAGTACGACTCGTAGAACCTGCTTCCGTTCTATAAATGGTGGACGAATGGTTATATACTTAAATATAAAAATATATAACAACTTTTTTCGATTTATTTGGAGAAGAATTATCAAAAATTCCTGAGCGAACATAATACATGTTGCAAAATAATGGTGGTGTGAGGTTGGACAAATTCCTTTTGAAACATTGACGAATGTAGGTTAATACTGAAAGGCGAAAATATATAACAAAGTAAATAAAATACAATGAAAAATCCCTATAATCACATCACCATAAGTTAATTTAAATATTTCCGTTTTTTCTTACTGCCCAAGCGGATATATTTTCGTATTTTTAGTAATTCCATATTTTATAAAGAATATTTTTTAGGATTCCTTTATTTTAGGGTCCGCGTATTTTAGGGTTTCCCAGGACAATAGAGGTATAGCAGCGGTGACCAGTCAACTGAACCACTTACACCTGAACCCCTTACAACTGAGCCCCTACAACTGAACCCCTTTAAACAGAACCCTTTTAACTGAAAAGGGGGTTCAGTTGTAAAGAGGTTTAATTGAAATGGGTTCAGTTGTAAAGGGGTTCAGTTAAAAGGACTTCAGTTGTAAGGGGCTTAATTCTAGGGGTTCAGTTGTAAATGGTTTAGTTGTAATGGTTCAGTTGTCATGGAACCATAGCAGCAGGTAAAAATACTATACAACCACATATCGACCACAATGTGGTTATTGGCGTACCGCATGAAACGTTGTGTAAACTATGTGGTTTCAAGTATGTAGTATTGGGCAATGTAGCGGTTTGTATTTAAATATCTTTCAGTGTTGCACACTTTCAGTGTTGCACAATTTAAAGTGTTGCACAATTTAAAGTGTTGCACAATTTAAAGTGTTGCACAATTTAAAGTGTTGCACAATTTAAAGTGTTGCACAATTTAAAGTGTTGCACAATTTAAAGTGTTGCACACTTTCAGTGTTGCACAATTTAAAGTTAATATTCAGCTACATGTAACTAATGCTGTGACTTGTAAAATTTAAAAATGTTTAAATCGTTTAAGTCTGAAACATATAAAAGCGAAATGTTAAGATTACGTGGTTGGTTATTTACCTCAACAAAATTCGTTTAAAATACGTTTATATTCTAAATACATGCTACGCATTATTATAGCGTTTAATTTGAACAACAAAGTTAAGAAAATATTTATTTTCTTTCAGTGTAATAATTTTAATATAATCATTTCCAGTTTAATTTTTTTGTAAGTATGTTTGGCGGCCACGTCCGGCTATAACCAGTCTAATTATTTGATTGAATTATAGATTCGTGTTTTAATGACTGTCGTTTTTCCGGCTTTTTCCCGTTTCTAAATTTTTATAGATGGACCCGTTACGTGTTTTTATTGTGGAAACAAAAAAAAAAAAAAACATAAAACCCATATTTCACCGCCATGGCGCTCTTTTTTCCAACCCTTCCTTCAGAGTGGCGCTCTAATAGAGGTTTTACGGTAAAATGTGTTGCTGAATTCATTATTTTGTTGATCTTTAAAATTAAGGTTGATGCGATATACAGTATAAACGCACAACTAACTATTTAAAAGCTGAGGTATTTAAGCAAACAAGAGAGCTATTAAAAAGCCAACTTGTCATAGAGATTTTATTTTGAAATAACTAAAACTGGGTCGGCAACCTGCGTTTTTCATCCTTCTGGTGCGGCTATTATTAACTTTATTGCTAATTTAGTGAGCGCTTAATAAGTTTAATAATTTAATACCCATGCATAAGTGAAACAAACAGAAGAACACTTGCATCTTTATCTTACACAGTGTTGTTTTCCTTTTATTGCAAAAATATAATTAGTTTTGCGGCTCCCATTGATTAATTTGTGGAATATCGGTTAAAATGGTTTTAAAAGTGCAAAAAGTTGCCGACGCTGCACTAAACAGACTAAAATCGGCATTTCTTGTTAACATCGTAATTATCTGAGTCATCGTAAACCGACCTCCACGCAAACCACAACCACCGAACCCGATAAAAGGATCAGACGTGCGCGCGTTGTAGCTTAACGTTACCCGGTTGTCTGCGATTTCACCGCGCGTGGCACCTAATACAGAAAGTCTATTTCACGGGCCAACACTAAAAGGAGGGAAGGAGGAAAACTTCACACTAAAATGAAGATTACGGCATTAGAGATAGTTTTACACATAAGTTGGATTAGTTCTTGGGTTGAGATTAATATTTAGGGCTGGGTTAAAATTGGTTTCAGTAATTTTAGTAAGCAATTTCCCTCCTTCCCTCATTTAAGTATTGCCCTCTTTCACCATATGTTGCCGATTAGTCAAAGAAAATATTTCGCTTTCATACTTTGTTAAAATGGCCTTTGCTATTTGCGCACTGAGTATTTTGCTGGGTAAGCAATTCTGCATATTACACATTTTACTTGAATGCCTTGTCAACTGATTTGCCACGCATTCATGCAGTGCTACGACGCGAATATTAAAATACATCATGCGAAAATGGAATTGGACGAAAACATAAAATTTCATACAAGCATTTATTCCTAAAAATGAATGTTTTCAAACTTCATTTGGATCTAAAAAATAACGACAAATGAAAAACAAAAAAATAATAAAACATTAATAAAAGCAATTAATTAGTAAAAAATGATTAAAATGCATTTAGAGCTAAAAAAGTAAAGGATTAAGCAAGATAAAAGATCAGATTAGCTCTTACCATGGTCAATCGTAACCCGCTAATCCACGCCAATCTAAGGTGACTCGATTCTGCGCAAAACCATCGAATAATTGCCCCGCTCTTGTACGATTTCGGCTGAAACAGAAGTTTAATCAGGAATTTGTTAAATAATGTTCAAAAAGCTAAAACATGAAATTCGTAAAGTTAGCAATTTGTTGAAATTTTGGAATGAGTAGGTAGACTAGTTGATTGGAAATCAGGATAGAATAATTATGTTAATTCCCGTGAATGGTAAAACCAAGGGGGTTAACACACGGGCGATCGTCAGATCACCTCGCGCCCACCGTCGGGTTACCGGAGCTATTGCAGTGTGTTGTATATGATTCACACGTTTCTTTAATTTAGCAGAACCCAATAATCTGCTGGGTTCAGGGAATGGCTGTTAAGTTCCTTGCCCAAGGACACAACCAACAAGCTAGCGACCAGTTTCGCACCTGACCCACCAAGCTAATCGGACAATTTAGTTATACAGACAGCTAAACTAACACAATTGCATTAAGAGCTTTTAGCTTAAACCTGGGTAAAAGCTGGCAACCATGTACACATGGCACATCGTGCACACAGAGCACTTTGTACACAGCATGCACACCACACATACCTTAAGACAGAAGCAATGTGGGTGAGGAGCGCTGCTTGTTGGTTTCTTATTGTTGATGGGATACCACACCTGGGCTGAATGCTACCTCGGCTATGCACACCAGGTGTTGTGGCTCCTGTGGATTATAAGCTCAATTCATAACTTTGTTGTCCAGCCGGTTGGTCTAACAGTTAAGTGTGTCGTCTTTCAATCGAAAGGTTGCAGGTGCAAAACTGGTCGCTAGCTAGTCGGTTGTGTCCTCGGGCAAGGCACTTAACGGACATTGCCAGAACCCAGCGGATTAATGGATTCTACCAAATTGAAGGAACGTGTCTATCATATACAACACACTGCAATAGCTCCGGTAACCCGACGATGGGCGTGAGGTGATCTGACGATTGTCCGTGTGTTAACCCACTTGGTTTTCCCATTCACGGGGATAAACATGAATATCCTATCCTATGTTGCCATAGAACAGTCGTGTGGCCGAATTGTTAGCGCAAACGATACATATACCGATTTCTTCACAAAAACCATCTTTGTGCCTAGCCCATCATGAGTTCGAAACTCGGCTCGGTAAAAAAAATTCTTTATCGCCATGTCATTATGTATACGTTCAATACTGAACTTATGCTTTTATATTGCCAGCCTTATCGCCACCCAAACAATATATTTGTGAAATTACAAATATCCTTAAATTCACAAACAATTTAATATCTTTGTTACTTTTCAACAGGTTTACATTTAATAAAGAACACAGGTTTTAAATTTGAAACCATTTTGGCACCCAGCACTATATTAGTGGAAATTCAAACCAACCTAAATTCACAAACAATTTAATATCTGTGTTACAATGATTTTTAACAGGAAGAACACATATAATTTTATTATTTTAAAGAAAAGGTTAATGTTGAATTTGGTTTTAAATTGACACCCAATTGGGTACTTGACACTTCTTTAGTAGAATTAAGAAATTACAACATAACATTCATTCAACACTTAAATTTAAGTGATTTTAAAATAAAACTAAAAAAATTAAAATTTATGAAATACTCATGTTTATGCTTATAATAGATAATAAGGAAATGAGATCTTACCTTGAAATTTAACTAGAATAATAAATCTAATTTATGATGCTAAATAAGCAATTTTACTGAACAACTTATATGCTTACAATGGACAACGAAACACAATCCACCCTGAAATGGAACTAAAAAAATCTAAAATTCTCATTTATATTTGTGAACATCTTATCCAACAATTTATTTCTAAGCTCACAAAGGATGATAATAAACACCATCCAACCTTTTTAAAAATTAAAATTAAACTAAAAAATGAGCAATTTTATCGAAAACTTTTAAGCCTTTAATTAATAATAAATGCAATCTTAAGAAAATTAAATTAAAAAAATACTTTGTTAAAATGAAACCCAACCCTAAAATTTAAAATTTATGTAAAAAAATTAAAAATTCTTATTGATGATGCTAGATGAGTAATTTCATATAAAAATCTAAAATTCTGATTTATAATCGTGAACAATCATCCAACAATTCATTTCTAAGCTCACAATGAATGATAAAACACCATAAACACCACCCAACCTTGCTTGTGCTTTTACTGCTGTGATAAAGTCCCGAGTTCCTGAGCACGCAGAAGAGCTTCTTCCACGAGCTACGTCCGACCTCCCTCACGTGAAGCCATCCACTGAGCTCCGGGGCGGTCTTCGTGAGCACGTGCTGCATCTGCAACCTCCGCACTGTGCTCCCGATCTCGGAGGAGTTGGATGAGAGGCCGGGGGAAGTCAACATCCCGTTCGGGAGGCAGAGCTGGATGGGATACATGGTGATTACATGGTTTGTCTGTATTGCTGTCTTAATATATGCAAGTTCGAAACTGGCCACTAGCTAGTCGGTTATGTCCTTGGGCAAGGCACAACATCCCGTTTGGGAGGCAGAGCTGCATGAAATACATGGTGAGCAATACTTACATGGTTCGTTAAATCTTGATATTTTTAAATAAAATATCCCGAACGTGATTTTATAGTAACCCGGGTTGGCATAAAAGAGCCAGGTTCATGTTTATAGCATTATAAACAAACATTCTTAAAAAATTGGTCTTAGAAATTATTGTTTAATTAGTCAAGTTAAGTAGGTTGCATGTGAGTCGTCTCTTGATATCTTGGTTCGAAACTAGTCCATAGTCGGTTGTGTCCTTGGGCAAGGCGCTTAACAGACATTGCCTAAACCCAGTATATTAATATGTTCTACCAAATTAAAGGGATGTGTGAATTATACACAACACACTGCAATAGCTCCGGAAGCTCGACAGTGGGCGTGAGGTAATCTGATCTTGAAAAAAGTGTTTCCTATTCACCAGATAAATATGAATATCCTATCCTATATTACATACATCATACCCAGATAAAGTATATATATACAGCCACGGGCGCCGACTTCAGGGGCGCCGGGGGGGCAATGGCCCCCCATGATTTTAAGGCTTGGGGGGCAGCCCCCCATGTTTTTTTAACGATTGTTCTGCATGTTTGTTATAATTTGTACTGACATCGTAGAGAGAAAACAGCGCGATAACAGCGTCCGGTGCCACAATGCTACTACGCACATCCGCGGCGCCTTTAATCGGAACTCCGACTAGATGCGCTAAGACGTAATCCTTTGATCGGCACTCGGCGTTGCCTGGCCGGCGAATCGCACGCGCTCGGGGAGATTATAATGAAATTTAATTAAGTTGTCATCTCTTTTGCAGTGGTAAAGAGTAACTTCGTACCACAATGACACAAAAACGACTTAACCTCGCTTGCATTGTTTGTACGCATAAAAAAGTAGTGGACAAATTAGACAGACAAGCTCTAATAAACAACATTTGTGTCTGCCAACGCGATACGAAAAAATACCTTTGCGTAAGGATTGTGTTTATTGTGTAGTTGGTTTTTCGTTCTTTTTCAATAAATTGAGTAGCTCGTTTGCTAAGTCAGTAAACGTGTGAAACACAGGTTCAAAAGGATTGCGTCAGTTTACCGTAAGCAGTATCGTAAATTACGCCGTGCGTCGCACGGTCTAACGATTCAAAAAAATATAAAAATTATTTATATATAAATATAATATATATGGCGCCAACGACGCATGCAGAGTAAGCCAGCCTAACTTGGCATTTTGCCAGGATGTGCAGCATCACCTGATTTTTACGTGTTTCGATCATCAGACATTAATTGCCTATCTGCACTACAATTCAACTGCGCAAGACATACAAGCGTCGCAATGGGAGAACAAAACGTTTTTTTTGTGTTAACATGCAGGTTAATTCCTAGTTTTTGGCGATCAGGATTTTTTACGATCACTAAAATTCTTGCAGATCCGATCGCGATCTATAACGCGTCCAAAAAACGATTATTTTCTGACGCGAAAATGCAAACTATGACAGAAATAAAGTTCAATTTAACAGCCATTAAACGGTTATTCACACTACTTAACTGCACATATCAAGCTTAACCTAAAGTTTAACTTAAACATACAAACTTTTAAATTTTAATAGGGTTTGTGGTAAAACGTATAAATATATATAGATATATTTATTATTATAATCGATATATAGCGTTTTGTGCATATATTTGATCGCACCTTCCTTCGCTGTGATTATACAAGTGCGATTGCGTTTTAATATTATATGCCCCAATGAAACAACAAATTAAGAAACAACCAGACGCTTTTATCAGGTAGTTAAAAAATATTCCAAGCAAAAGTTTTATATTCGGTATCGAGTGTATTATTTACAGTTAGGAAAGCTAATCCGTATCATTTAACTTAATTTATTAAGCAATCTTCCGCTTAGCGTGTAAGTAAGGATTGCTTGGCCCTGGTCCAACTTGCACCTGGCCGTAATGAGTAGACGCGTGTATCTTTTTGATGACGTGCGAACGCTCGAAGTGCACGATAATGATAAGAGAGAGTACACTTATGTTTCTTTAGCTTAAACAGTCTGTTATCAATTAAAAACATAAAGCGAAAATTGCGTTAAAACTTATTTTACGCATTTCACACAATTAAAATTTTCAGGTTTAAAAATGTGATTTATTGTTGTTTGCATGATTTAGTTTTACAGAATGATTAATTAGATCCCGCTACGGTATGTAATGCCCTATTGAATCTATGCCTGCCCTAACTAAATTGATTTTTAAACTACTTTTTAGTTACGCCTATAATTGAGGAGATCATTTGATTTTCCAGACGCGAACATACACCTTTGGAGTGTAACATTTGTATCACCAATTAATCCACGCGACTAACGAAAATGCAATGGTTTATGTCGGGACGATTACATTATTTTATAACTCGGTCCTTTAGCCGCAAACCGGACGCTTATACCCTAACCAGAAGCTAAGGAATTTTTATAGGATTGGGTAGGTCGGCCGATCCCCGATCAAAGGTCGGATGCCGACACCAGGTTCGGTAGTCTGACGTGAGCTAATGGGGAAATCACCTAAGAACGAAAGCGTCGTTTGACGAACGAAAGCGTTGTTAAATGTTTTTTTTTTGTAATCTTTAAGTTAGTTGAACTGCCGCTGTGCGCATTAAAACTTACTGAGAGGTAAATAGTTTTTAACATGCTACCGTCTACGTAGGAAAAGTGTTCCTGAAATTTGTTTCGCGCTCACGCGCGAACGGGTTTCGAATTGCCACACGGCCTACAATACGGACAACTTAACGGCTATGACCAAAGCAGTTAGTTTTATGACGTCACACTCATTAATATGACGTCATATAAATTTTCGCCCCCCATCGTTTCTGGCAAAGTCGGCGCCTATGTATACAGCTATACGCCGGTTAATGACATTACGATGTCTATAGAAAAGAAGTTCTAAATATAAAGGATCATAATCCCTTAGATAACAGAACTGCAGGTCTCATAGAGTATCAACGGAAATGAATGTAATTCGATTTGTTTTTAAAATTAGGGGGTGGCACTCTTTTTTGACCTATGTTGTGGCGTTCTATTAGAGGTGGCATTCAAATAAAAGTATATACAGCTATATGCCAGCTACTACATAAGGATGTCCAAAAAAAAAAAGGTCTAAAAGGATCATATACCCTCAGTTAACAGAACTGCAGGTCACATAGAGCATCAACAGTACTGAATGTAATTCGAGTTGTTTTTAAAATACGTGCGTCGTTGAAATGAAAACCGATTAACGTATAACTGAACAAAATTAATTTTATTTATATAGAATTAAGATTTGAATATGATTTAAATATGAAATGAACCTGAATATGAAAGCATTATTTTTTGATTCCAACAAATTGAATCTAAGTGCTTATTGTGAAACAAAACTTCATTAACATAATTTTGCATCAAGAGTAGAAAATAGTGGTAAAATTTGTTTTTTTTTAGATTGCAGTACGACCGGTTAGTCTGGCGGTTAAGTGAGTCTCGCCTTTCAGTCGAAAGGTTGCAGGTGCGAAACTGGTGACTAGCTAGTCGGTTGTGTCCTTGAGGCAAGGCACTTAATGGACATTACCTGAACCCAGCAGATTAATGGGTTCTACCAAATTAAAGGAACGTGTGAATAATACACAACACACTGCAATAGCTCCGGTAACCCGACGGTGGGTACGAGGTGATCTGACGATTGCCCGTGTGTTATCCCCCTGGTTTTCCTATTCACGGGAATAAACATATATATCCTATCTAGTATACATCAATATAACATTCAAACATCAATTCACCTCTGGACTTTGTAAAATGCTGAATTTGGAGGGAGATTTGTTGAGGCAGAATCTTGAAATAATATCCGGCTCCTGGTTCCCCCATATTTCATCAATGATCTCATAATCTTCGACATATCGCTCTGTGGATAAGTGGGTGGGGGGTGGGGGGGTTAGCTACCATTTTCGACATTAAAACATACCAAATTGTGGTCAAAAAATGGACGAGCATGTTTGTGATAAAATTGCAGGAAAAATAGTTTAATTGTGTTGTTTATTTCTTGTTTTAACAAACTCATAACAAACAACACTAGAAGGAGGAAAGAAGGAAAGGAAGGAAACTCCTCATTAAAATTACAGAAACAGGAATATGTATAATTCTAATGCAATATTTTTCATAGCTTCACGCTTTTGGATAAAGTTTTCTAACAACTTATTTAGGTAGTTTAGTTCTTCTATTTTTTGTTTCCACAATGAGAACAGATATATCTATAAACAAAAAAAGAGGGAAAAGACACCAAGGCTTCTATGGCCCATATTCCTAGACCTGGCATTGACATGGACTCGTCTACTTTGGTCTACACTATTGTAAAGTATTATATCTGGCATAAAAAGGTCAGAATTTATGTTCCAATAAATGTACAGCAGCAATTTAAAAACGCAGCTGTCAAAATAAAAAACATTGTTTAGTGCGATGTTAAATCAAATCTTTATCTCAAAGAACAGATATGCAGCATAATCTCAAAGAATAAGTGCACATTATATTTCCCTTTGACTAATCACGCAGCGTAATCAACCATGGGGAATTTAAAACAAAACAATCACCGCCATTGCTTTGCTATATTACAAAAATAAAAAGTACATAAGCAAATAAGAAAAGCAAGGAAATAATCAGGAGATTTTTCTTTCCTAAATTTTACTTTTAACGGCGTTACCTGCCTATATGTGCATTTATGGCAAAGAAGTAAAAATATAAGGCGGGTTATCTTAATTCACAGTAAATGAAACATCCAAACGGACTGTTATATCGATAGATCAAGCTAAACTTAGACATTCTAAAACTAGGAGATCTTAAAACTTGAATCTTAAAGTAAAATCTTAAACATTCCTAAAGAAGTAAAACACTCCTAAAAATTTATATTCAATATTTTTTTCATGATTAGCTTACCAATCATGGAATCAGTGTTTTGTTCAATGATGGCCCAGACTGATAGATCCACGGGTCGTTTCAGTTTAATGAGCAGAGTGTGGATCAACACTGCTGCAGTGGACGAAGGTGGGAGGTCGATCTCCTTCCATGAGGAGATGTCCGTCACCCACACACTCCAAATCATCTGGGATGAAATATTCATGTTTATCACCGTGGATGGGAAAACCAAGGGGGTTGACACACAGGCAATCCTAAGATTTTATTACTTGAGATATTTCGGGGTGTTGTGTATGATTAAGACTTTTCTCCAGTTTTAGGATAAGATATTCATGTTTATCCGCGTGAATGGGAAAACCAAGGGGGTTATCACACGAGCAATCGTCAGATCACCTCACGCCCACCGTCGGGTTACCGGAGCTATTGCAGTGTGCTTTGTATGATTGAGACGTTTCTTTAATTTGGTGGAACCCATTAATCCACTGGGTTTGGACAATGTCCGATAAGTGCCTTGCCCAACAACACAACCGACTAGCTAGTGACCAGTTACGAACCTACAACCCTTCAACTGAAAGGCGACACGCTAATACACCATGCTATTCGGCTGGTGTAACTTACTTTAGGATTAAAAGATATTGTCCTAAAACAAAAAAAATCACTGGCCAATATTAAATTGCAAAGATGGTAATAATAAGAGTTGAAAGTATCTGACAAAATTGATATTCATATGCTTACATGCTCATATTTATTAAAGGTAACTATCGATTGACCTTTACCTTAATCCAGGCATCTAGACTGAACAGAAGGCACATTTAACTAGATATTGCACCATAAATCTAGATTACATTTCAACAAGTGAATATGTCACTTTAAACCTACTAGCATTAAATATTAAAATTAAAAAAATAATAATTAACCTGTTTTGTACCAGCTCTCTGGGTTTTACAGGAAATTCGATCAACCTGGGAATGGATTTGAATCGTATACGTATACTACATACATTTGAAGTTTTTAATATTTATAATAAACATCAAGTTTTTAATTTTAATAGTATATATAACATTTTTAATTGTAATAATATACATATACTTATTTGTAGTTTTAATATTTATAGTATACATTAGGTTTTTAATTGTAATAATATATGTTAACATATTTAAAGTTTTAATTTTAATAGTATACATATATGTATTCAAAATTTTTAATATTGGAATTTACATATATTTATTTAATGTTTTTAATTTTATTTATATACGAATACAACTTTAAAATTTAAATTTTACTTATATACATATACACTTATTTAAAGTTTATACACCACAAAAATGTGACAGTTTTGTGGCTGTTGGTTTAACATTAATCTCTTAAGTTCAAGTACATAATTATACACTGATTAATACCACACTTGAAAGCTGTAAATCAAATGTATATCTTAGTACCACTGCGATAATAGCTTGATTACATGTAAATGAAAATAGACATTACAGTTAATAGTTTAAAAAAAAATCATTTGCAAATTAAGAAACAATAATGGAATTAAAAACTGTGTAGAAAGTATGGAATAATTTTTTTTTAAATGCTGAGATGTAAATCCAAAATTGCAATAAATTGTTATCTTGATCAGATATAAATAACTATGCTTTAAAAGTATCACGAACAGACATTTTTGTCCATTTTTCAACCACATAATTGGTATACGATGTTTTAATGTCAAAAATGGCTACAATAACCATAGGAAAGTTGGAAACTAAACACATAAAGCCAGAATAATAAGTTTATTGACCGAAATAATAATTTTACTGAATAATTTAAAGTGTCTTTCATTAAAATGAACATTATTCAGACTTTATATTTTTTGCTCTGATCATCTACAACTCCATGTAATATACTCCAGTTTCATAATGAGCTATTGTAATTTTACAAATCAACAATGAAATAAGCATTCTCCAAACAACCTATTCCAGGGCTAAAAATCCATCAAATTTTAGGCGAGTCAGAATTCACTTGCGTGTGGAAGCTCACGCGAGTGACATGGCGTGCAACCATGGTTTGTATGACGTAACAACAGTTTAAATGTGGTATTATAACAATCTTACATAATGTTGTATACTCCAGTATTTGGACACGCCGAATGAATAATAAAAAGGTTATACTGCAGTTAAATAGAAAACTGCCACGATAAACGTTAATTAGTTTTTATATGCGAGAGTAAATTTTTACTTGCGCGGCGTGTGGATTTTTGGCCCTGCTATTAAAATAAAAAATATTATTCTCGCTTTATGTTTTTTTGTGCAGACTGCCATACAACTCCATAAATATATATTATCATTATAGCTTATTGTAGCAAAATGCAACACAGATAGACAGCAGATTTTTAAAGAAAACAAAGTAAATATGTTGAACTTACTTTTCTGTGCAGTTATTTAGGGGTTGTGGTATTGTAGCTTATTGTAGCAAAATATAGCTCAGTTGAAGACAGACAGCAGGTTTTTAAATATAATTTGAACTTACTTTTCTGTGCAGTTGTTTGGGGGTGGTTGTATTACCCGGGACGGAATGTTGTGGACGGATCGGGCCGTGGATGGGAGCAGATGAGGCAAGATCGGAATGTGATCCGAACAACTTTCTGTGGAAAGAGACGTGGTTAGTGTGGTGAGTGTGGTTAGTGTAAGGTTCCTATGAACAAGTTGTAGGAATTACTGAACAACTTTCTGTGGAAAGAGACGGTTAACGTGGTTAATGTGGTTAATGTAAGAAAGCAATGTAAAGTAGCCTGCTCATGCCCACCGTCGAGTTGCTGGAGCTATTACACTGTGTGGGTGATTACTTCCCCGACAATCCTACATTCCCCACTCTATCTAATCGCTTTATTCTCCAATAATTTAAACCGCTATTTTAAACTCGTTACCTATCGGCTTGATTGTGTAAAAATGACCAAAATTTAATGCGAAGCAATTTTGTGTTTCCAGCAAACCAAATACTAACACATGCACTTTGTTATTTTCTATTTTTTTATTATTACAATTCGATCAAATGGTTTTAATACTTTCATTCATGGTAAAAAGGAATGATTAATGTGGTTATATAACCAGTGGTTAACGTGGGTAATGTAAGATTCCCATGAACAAGTTGCAGGAGTTACCGAACTACTTTCTGTAATGCAAGGTTTTTTGTTGAATTTGTTTTATTTTGATTAATGTAAGGCTAAATGTGTTTAATGTAAGGAAGCAATGTAAATTAGCTTGCTCATGCCCACAGTCGAGTTGCTAGATTTATTAGTCGAGCTGATAGATATAAGTATCGCTGGTT
>CH003123.1:33588-44360 GCA_000149265.1 Ciona savignyi
GCCTGGGGTAGTGTTGCCCTATATTTGTCGCATGCCTGGGGTAGTGTTACCCTATATTTGTCGCATGCCTGGGGTTGTGTTGCCCTATATTTGTCGCATGCCTGGTGTAGTGTTGCCCTGTATTTTTTGTATGGCTGGGGTTGTGTTGCCCTGTATTTTTCGTATGGCTGGGGTTGTGTTGCCCTGTATTTTTCGTATGGCTGGGGTTGTGTTGCCCTGTATTTTTCGTATGGCTGGGGTTGTGTTGCCCTGTATTTGTCGCATGCCTGGGGTAGTGTTGCCATATATTTGTCGCATGCCTGGGGTTGTGTTGCCCTATATTTGTCGCATGCCTGGGGTAGTGTTGCCATATATTTGTCGCATGCCTGGGGTAGTGTTGCCCTGTATTTGTCGCATGCCTGGGGTTGTGTTGCCCTATATTTGTCGCATGCCTGGTGTAGTGTTGCCCTGTATTTGTCATATGCTTGGGGGTAGTGTTGCTGTATATTTGTGGTATGCCCAGGGTAGTGTTTCCCTGTATTTGTCGTATGGCTGGGGTAGTGTTGCCCTGTATTTTTCGTATGGCTGGGGTTGTGTTGCCCTGTATTTTTCGTATGGCTGGGGTTGTGTTGCCCTGTATTTTTTGTATGGCTGGGGTTGTGTTGCCCTGTATTTGTGGTATGCCTGGGGTAGTGTTGCCCTATATTTGTCGCATGCCTGGGGTAGTGTTGCCCTGTATTTGTCATATGCTTGGGGTAGTGTTGCCCTATATTTGTCGCATGCCTGGGGTAGTGTTGCCCTGTATTTGTGGTATGTTAGGGGTAGTGTTGCCGTATATTTGTGGTATGCCCAGGGTGGTGTTGCCCTGTATTTGTGGTATGCCTGGGGTAGTGTTGCCCTGTATTTGTGGTATGGCTGGGGTAGTGTTGCCCTATATTTGTCGGATGCCTGGGGTAGTGTTGCCCTGTATTTGTCATATGCTTGGGGTAGTGTTGCCGTATATTTGTGTTATGCCAGGGATAGTGTTGCCGTATATTTGTGGTATGCCCAGGGTGGTGTTGCCCTGTATTTGTGGTATGCCTGGGGTGGTGTTGCCCTGTATTTGTGGTATGCCTGGGGTGGTGTTGCCGTGTATTTGTCATATGTGTGGGGTTGTGTTGCCCTGTATTAGTTGTGTGCCTCTGGGGGTGTGTTGCCCTCTATACATGGTATGCCTGGGATAGTGTTGCCCTGTATTTGTGGTATTCGGGTGGTTATGTTGCCCTGTATTTGTGGTATGCCTGGGATAGTGTTGCCCTGTATTGGTCGTATGCCTGGGGGTGTGTTGCCCTCTATACATGGTATGCCTGGGATAGTGTTGCCATGTATTTGTCGTATGCGGGTGGTTATGTTGCCCTGTATACATGGTATGCCTGGGGTTGTGTTGCCCTGTATTTGTAGTATGCCTGGGGATGTGTTGCCCTGTATTTTTCGTTTGCCTGGGGTAGTGTTGCCCTGTATTTGTCATATGCCTGGGGTAGTGTTGCTCTGTATTTGGTGTATGCCTACAGTTGTGTTGCCCTATATTTGTTGTATGCCTGGGGTAGTGTTGCCCTGTATTTGTGGTATGCCTGTGGTTGTGTTGCCCTGTATTAGGCGTATGCCTGGGGTAGTGTTGCCCTGTATTTGTGGTATGCCTGGGGATGTGTTGCCCTGTATTTGTGCTATGCCTAGGGTTATGTTGCCCTGTATTTGTCATATGCCTGGGGTAGTGTTGCCCTGTATTTGTGGTATGCCTGGGGATGTGTTGCCCTGTATTTGTCGCATGACTGGGGTTGTTTTGCCCTGTATTTGTGGTATGCCTGGGGTAATGTTGTCCTGTATTTGTCGCATGCCTGGGGTAGTGTTGCCCTGTATTTGTCGTATGCCTGGGGTAATGTTGCCATATATTTGTGGTATGCCTGGGGTAATGTTGCCATATATTTGTGGTATGCCTGGGGTGGTGTTGCCCTGTATTTGTCGTATGCCTGGGGTAGTGTTGCCCTATATTTGTCGCATGCCTGGGGTAGTGTTACCCTATATTTGTCGCATGCCTGGGGTTGTGTTGCCCTATATTTGTCGCATGCCTGGTGTAGTGTTGCCCTGTATTTTTTGTATGGCTGGGGTTGTGTTGCCCTGTATTTTTCGTATGGCTGGGGTTGTGTTGCCCTGTATTTTTCGTATGGCTGGGGTTGTGTTGCCCTGTATTTTTCGTATGGCTGGGGTTGTGTTGCCCTGTATTTGTTGCATGCCTGGGGTAGTGTTGCCATATATTTGTCGCATGCCTGGGGTTGTGTTGCCCTATATTTGTCGCATGCCTGGGGTAGTGTTGCCATATAATTGTCGCATGCCTGGGGTAGTGTTGCCCTGTATTTGTCGCATGCCTGGGGTTGTGTTGCCCTATATTTGTCGCATGCCTGGTGTAGTGTTGCCCTGTATTTTTCGTATGGCTGGGGTTGTGTTGCCCTGTATTTTTTGTATGGCTGGGGTTGTGTTGCCCTGTATTTGTGGTATGCCTGGGGTAGTGTTGCCCTATATTTGTCGCATGCCTGGGGTAGTGTTGCCCTGTATTTGTCATATGCTTGGGGTATGTGTTGCTGTATATTTGTGGTATGCCCAGGGTGGTGTTGCCCTGTATTTGTCATATGCCTGGGGTAGTGTTGCTCTGTATTTGGTGTATGCCTACAGTTGTGTTGCCCTATATTTGTTGTATGCCTGGGGTAGTGTTGCCCTGTATTTGTGGTATGCCTGTGGTTGTGTTGCCCTGTATTAGGCGTATGCCTGGGGTAGTGTTGCCCTGTATTTGTGGTATGCCTGGGGATGTGTTGCCCTGTATTTGTGCTATGCCTAGGGTTATGTTGCCCTGTATTTGTCATATGCCTGGGGTAGTGTTGCCCTGTATTTGTGGTATGCCTGGGGATGTGTTGCCCTGTATTTGTCGCATGACTGGGGTTGTTTTGCCCTGTATTTGTGGTATGCCTGGGGTAATGTTGTCCTGTATTTGTCGCATGCCTGGGGTAGTGTTGCCCTGTATTTGTCGTATGCCTGGGGTAATGTTGCCATATATTTGTGGTATGCCTGGGGTAATGTTGCCATATATTTGTGGTATGCCTGGGGTGGTGTTGCCCTGTATTTGTCGTATGCCTGGGGTAGTGTTGCCCTATATTTGTCGCATGCCTGGGGTAGTGTTACCCTATATTTGTCGCATGCCTGGGGTTGTGTTGCCCTATATTTGTCGCATGCCTGGTGTAGTGTTGCCCTGTATTTTTTGTATGGCTGGGGTTGTGTTGCCCTGTATTTTTCGTATGGCTGGGGTTGTGTTGCCCTGTATTTTTCGTATGGCTGGGGTATGTGTTGCCCTGTATTTTTCCTATGGCTGGGGTTGTGTTGCCCTGTATTTGTCGCATGCCTGGGGTAGTGTTGCCATATATTTGTCGCATGCCTGGGGTTGTGTTGCCCTATATTTGTCGCATGCCTGGGGTAGTGTTGCCATATATTTGTCGCATGCCTGGGGTAGTGTTGCCCTGTATTTGTCGCATGCCTGGGGTTGTGTTGCCCTATATTTGTCGCATGCCTGGTGTAGTGTTGCCCTGTATTTTTAGTATGGCTGGGGTTGTGTTGCCCTGTATTTTTTGTATGGCTGGGGTTGTGTTGCCCTGTATTTGTGGTATGCCTGGGGGTAGTGTTGCCCTATATTTGTCGCATGCCTGGGGTAGTGTTGCCCTGTATTTGTCATATGCTTGGGGTAGTGTTGCTGTATATTTGTGGTATGCCCAGGGTGGTGTTGCCCTGTATTTGTGGTATGCCTGGCGTAGTGTTGCCCTGTATTTGTTGATTGCCTGGGGGTGTGTTGCCCTGTATTAGTGGTATGCCTGGGGTAGTGTTGCCCTGTATTTGTGGTATGCCTGGGGTAGTGTTGCCCTGTATTTTTGGTATGCCTGGGGTAGTGTTGCCCTGTATTTGTTGATTGCCTGGGGGTGTGTTGCCCTGTATTTGTAGTATGCCTGGGGTAGTGTTGCCCTGTATTTGTGGTATGCCTGGCGTAGTGTTGCCCTGTATTTGTTGATTGCCTGGGGGTGTGTTGCCCTGAATTAGTGGTATGCCTGGGGTAGTGTTGCCCTGTATTTTTGGTATGCCTGGGGTAGTGTTGCCCTGTATTTGTTAAATGCCTGGGGTAGTGTTGCCCTGTATTTGTGGTGGCTAAGCACTGTATACATGAAATGCCTACGTTTGATGTGAACAAGTGATAGGTTGGCCCTGTATTCTCGTGTGTATATGCGGGTGGGGATCTACCCTGTATTTGACCGTTAAGCTTTCTACATTCGTACCGAACAATTGATTAAAACAGATGTTTACATATTGGATCACTAAAAATCTAAAAAATATTAATATTGTAATACATGGTAACCATAATGCCCCTTTTTACAGGTTCAAATAAAATAAACTTAAAGACACAAGCTTAAAATTCAAATTCAAAATGAGTTCAATACAAAATTAGGTAGGTATGTCAAACATTTGACTATGTTTTTATTCCAATTTTATATAGCCTCCAAATGTGATTTACATAATTCTTTAAGCTTTTCACTATCACAAGCTTAAAATCACGGTAAAATAAAATAAACGGTATTTGTTTTAGTGGAAGCAGTGAGATCAATGTCATGAATGTCAAATCTTGGAGCAGTGGAATAAAAAAGACAGAATATATACAAGAAGGGTACATGGCCGCCAAGCTAAAACAAAGTTGGTATGTCAGAAATATTTCCTACTGTATATGTTTTTACCTTAAAAAATGGGTATTCAATAATAAATAATAAACTTTGTAATAAATAATAAACTTTTTTCATCAACTCGATTTGGATATTCATGTTTTATCCCTGTGAATAAGAAACGCAAAGGGCGTTGACGCACGGGCAATCGTTAGATTACCCATCGTTCGCCGTCGGGTTACCGGAGCTAATTTAGTGCGTTATATATGATTGAGTCGTTCTCTCAGTTTTAGTTAAACCCATTATTCCGTTGGGTTCAGTCCGGTAAGTGCTTTACCCAAGCACAGAACCAACTATATAGAGACCAGTTTCGAATATGCAATATAGGCGACGCACGAACCCACCAAGTTATTAGAAGTAATTACAACCGATTAAACACTTGTTTTCTGCAGATCTGGCGACCCTGTCACGTTAACGCTGGAAGAGGTTACAGAAGACGACAATTTACTTCTATATGAAAAATTTAATAAACTTTTAATTTGTCGTACACTTCGTGTGTTGAATTATAAAGTAATTTCTTGTCAGGGCAGTTAAGCTTATATTTGTCGTGGCGTGCTGATTAAACCACGCAAAATTGGACAAGATAGGTGCATTTATGTAAAAAAAATCTACACATATATGAGTTTAAATGGATGTAATAATTATTTTTTAAATTTTATGTAATTACAACAATTTGTCGATTTAGGTACGCTAAAGCTGTTTGATTTTAACCCGAAGCAACATATTGAAAATTATGATGCAGTGTAAGTGCGTTACTGGCGGACTTAAACCATGAACACGTGTGATATTCTGTCATTTACCAATCTTTATGAACTTAACACAAAGATTTGTCGATTAAGGTAGACTAAACTACGATTTTATTTAAACCCAAGGCAAATATGATGAAAATTTGGCATCGTATGGGTGCGATAGCCCCTGTTTATAAAGAAAAATCGAGATAAGATGTTTATTTTGAGAAAATAAGGTAACAAATGTGTTATCCAACCATCAACCAATTTTTAAGTACAGTAATTGCAACAACAAATCGTCAATTCAAGTACACCAAATCTGTTTAATTACAATCCGAGGCGAACGTATTAATAATTCGACGTTGCATAAAGTGGGTTAGTGGCTCTCTGTTAAAAGAAATTTGCAAAATTTACAATTATATTTCGGAAACAAGTTTGTAAATGTGTTGTTCCATATATTTGTAATTTGATTACCAAACTTGTGTTACTTTGTTTTACAGTGTTGCTTTGCAGCCAAGGACTGACTCTTGAAATTAAGTTGCATTTTCACAAAAGTCGATAAAATATTGGAGTTTAGGTTGGCGTGCGACCATAGGTTCATGATAATTTTTTAATTAACTCTTTCCCTCCCAACTCGCCATATATCGCGAGTTGGTGGTAAAACATGGCATCCCGACTGTACATAAATGGGTGCAAATCTAAAAAACGATTTCTCCGCAATGCGTAATGGTAGAGACCTCAGCTATGGCTCATTCGATCAAGGAAACCCTATATTTTATTCTCTGTGATTATCGTGGAGAAATAATAAAAATGCGAGGAGTGATAGCCTTTCTTTTTCAAGGCTTCGCCTCCATTTCTATCGATTTTACATGTGACTAACTCAGCCAATAGGAGTCGTGTTAACTTGCAGAGAAGCTCTTTTTGTCAAGCAAGTCTTTCTTTACATTCTCTGTGAATTTCGTGCCGTTGAGAAAAAAAGGAGAGCGTTGGTGACGTTTTCGCAGCAGGCGGTTATGCTTCGTGTTCACCAAAGCATGAATCCAGCTGGGCCTGCTGAGCGCACGATAAAGAAAAAGGCGGCGAGACTAGCTAGTTCGGTGTGCCCTGCTTTGAAGAATATTGGATATAGTATTTGCGTTTGTTTGGTTTTGTATGCCCTTTTTACACTTCCTTCACTGTTCTTTTTTATACTTTTTACTATTTTAGTTCTACAAAACTAAAAACTTCAATGCGTTTTGGTTCAAGTTTTCATAATATAGTCAGAAAAAAGGGAAATTTCAATTACAAATAGTAAAAAAACTACTGAAGATAGAAATACAGTTCGAATTTTCCTGAGTACAAAAACTATTAGACAATCTACATTCCAATTTTCATCTCATTTGGGCATTCCAATAATAAGTGAGTATTTCGTTTGTCAGTGCACCTCAAATTTTTCAAAGTCGAGCAGAATTTTCTTTGCATAAAAAGTGGTGTTCACTAAAGTTTACATAATATATTCTTTATTAGAGGTAGATTTTAGATGTGCAGCTTGTTTAAAAGAGGGATAAATTATCTTTCCAACCATACTAAATATTAAATCATAGCATAAACTTTAGAAAAACTGTGCTAATTTGAAAATGACTAAAAATTGTAAAAAACACTGCGGGACAGCATGTTTGAATTAATGCATTTGGCCGGGAGTGAAAGAGTTAACTCTACAAGATATTACTACAAAGTACATAAGAGTTCTTATAAAGTTTAATAAACACGTTGATTTTAAAGATGGTCTAAGAATTCGTGAACCTGCAGTTCCTTTTTAAGTCGGTCAGTATAACGGCGAGCTATGGGCGTCTCAATAAGTTAACCTGTCAAGATGTCGCATTGCAGTCAGTTGGAGTTCGTTGCAAGTCAGATAACTAGATGATATGTATGTTGCTTTTTCTATTTGGACAAAATTTGAGAAATAGCTCTATCTTTTTATTTCGTTATAAAAAATGAATCGGGGAGGTTGGCGCGCGACTACAGAACTACGATCACTTTGCATTTAAACTTTTCAAGATGTCGCTCTGCTGGCGAGGTTAGTGCATTCGAATATAGAAGTATTAACCGTGTTGTAAAGATGGTAAAGAAATGTAGTACCTCAATTGTTTCTAAATTAACTGAAGTAGTTTCGGTAAACCGTATCGCATGTAACGATATCTTTTCACATGTAATATTACAAACCCCCATTTTCGCATTATTGGCGGAAATGGATTTAATAACCCAAATCCTATAAGCCTGATGATTTCTAGGTTTTCTACAAAAATGCACCTATCTTGTCCAATTGTGGGTGGTTTAATCAGCACGCCACGACACACATAAACGTGCAGAATATCAACGTAAAATCTTAACTGCCCTGACGAGAAATTACTTTATTGAACAAACGAAGTATATAATTACTTTATTCAACATAATTCAACACACGAAGTGTACGACAAAATAAAAGTTTATTAAATTTTTCATATACAGAAGTAAATTGTCGTCTTCTGTAACCTCTTCTAGGGTTAACGTGACAGCGTCGCCAGATCTGCAGAAAACAAGTGTTTAATCGGTTGTAATTACTTCTAATAACTTGGTGGGTTTGTGCGTCGCCTATATTGCATAATCGTAACTGGTCTCTATATAGTTGGTTGTGTCCTTAGGTAAAGCACTTACCGGATTGGACCCAGCGGAATATTAGGTTTTACTAAAACTGAGAGAACGACTCAATCATATAAAACGCACTAAATTAGCTCCGGTAACCCGACGGCGAACGATGGGTAATCTAACGATTGCCAGTGCGTCAACGCCCTTTGCGTTTCTTATTCACAGGGATAAAACATGAATGTCCAAACGAGTTGCTGGACAAAGTTTATTATTTATCAATGATTACCTAATTTTTAAAGGTAAAAACATACCGTAAGAAATATGTGTGAGTGTGACATACCAATTATTTTTGCTTGGCGGCCATATACCCTCATCTTGAATATATTCTGTCATTTTTATTCCACTGCTCCAAGATTTGACATTCATGACATTGATCTCACTGCTTCCACTAAAACAAATACCGTTTATTTGATTTAACCGTGATTTTAAGCTTGTAATAGTGAAAAGTTTAAAGAATTATGTAAATCACATTTGGAGGCTATATAAAATTGGAATAAAAACATAGTCAAATGTTTGACATACCTACCTAATTTGTTATTGAAACATCTTAAATCTTACTTTTAAGCTTGTATCTTTAATTTTTCTTATTTGAACCTGTAAAAGGGGGCATAATGGTTACCATGTATTACAATATTCATATTTTTAGTTCTATATTAATTCAATATGTAAACATCTGTTTTAATCAATTGCTGGATACAAACGTAGAAAGCTTATTAGTCAAATACAGGGCAGATCCCCACCCGCATATACACATGACGACAACACAGCCCCCAGGCATACCACAAATACAGGGCAACACTAACCCAGGCATACCACAAATACAGGGCAACACTACCCTAGGCATAGCACAAATATAGGGCAACACTATCCCAGGCATACAACAAATACAGGGCAACACTAACCCAGGCTTACCACAAATACAGGGCAACACTACCCCAGGCATGCAACAAATACAGGGCAACACTACCCCAGGCATACCACCAATACAGGGCAACACTACCCCGGGCATGCAACAAATACAGGGCAACACTACCCTAGGCATACCATAAATACAGGGCAATACTACCCAAGGCATACCACAAATACAGGGCAACACTACCCAAGGCATACCACAAATACAGGGCAACACTACCCAAGGCATACCACAAATACAGGGCAACACTACCCCAGGCATACCACAAATACAGGGCAAACCCTATCTATGAATACCACAAATACAATGCACCCCTAGGCATACACAAATACAGAACAACACACCCCTAGGCATAACACAAATATAGGGCAACACTAACCAAGGCAAATTAATAATACAAGGCAACACTACCCCAGGCATACCACCAATACAGGGCAACACTACCCCAGGCATACCACCAATACAGGGCAACACTACCCCGGGCATGCAACAAATACAGGGCAACACTACCCTAGGCATACCATAAATACAGGGCAACACTACCCAAGGCATACCACAAATACAGGGCAACACTACCCAAGGCATACCACAAATACAGGGCAACACTACCCAAGGCATACCACAAATACAGGGCAACACTACCCCAGGCATACCACATATACAGGGCAAACCCTATCTATGCATACCACAAATACAATGCACCCCTAGGCATACACAAATACAGAACAACACACCCCTAGGCATAACACAAATATAGGGCAACACTAACCCAGGCAAATTAATAATACAAGGCAACACTACCCCAGGCATACCACAAACACAGAAAAACACCTCCCCAGGCTTACCACAAATACAGGGCAAAACAACCGCAGACATACCACAAAGACAGGGCAACACTACCCCAGGCATACCACCAATACAGGGCAACACAACCCCGGGCATGCAACAAATACAGGGCAACACTACCCTAGGCATACCACAAATACAGGGCAACACTACCCAAGGCATGCAACAAATACAGGGCAACACTACCCCAGGCATACCACAAATATAGGGCAACACTTCCCCAGGCATAAGACAAATACAGGGCAACACTACCCCAGGCAAACGACAAATACAGGGCAACACATCCCCAGGCATGCAACAAATACAGGGCAACACTACCCTAGGCATACCACAAATACAGGGCAACACTACCCAAGGCATGCAACAAATACAGGGCAACACTACTCCAGGCATAGGACAAATACAGGGCAACACTACCCCAGGCAAACGACAAATACAGGGCAACACATCCCCAGGCATAAGACAAATACAGGGCAACACTACCCCAGGCAAACGACAAATACAGGGCAACACTACCCCAGGCAAACGACAAATACAGGGCAACACATCCCCAGGCATAAGACAAATACAGGGCAACACTACCCCAGGCAAACGACAAATACAGGGCAACACATCCCCAGGCATACCACAAATACAGGGCAACACTACCCCAGGCATAAGACAAATACAGGGCAACACTACCCCAGACAAACGACAAATACAGGGCAACACATCCCCAGGCATACCACAAATACAGGGCAACACTACCCCAGGCATACCACAAATACAGGGCAACACTACCCCAGGCATACCACAAATACAGGGCAACACATCCCCAGGCATACCACAAATACAGGGAAACACTACCCCAGGCATACC
>CH003121.1:0-10196 GCA_000149265.1 Ciona savignyi
GATCACAATGAATTGAAGCGGTTGATATCCTGTTAGATGTACATTTCTTTATGGCTGCACAAATAATTAGGATGAAATATAGAATGACCACTAAACGACAAGCAAGAACACAGGTCGTTGACGATTTAACAACCGTGTGTCTGACAAATTTGTTGACAAACGATTTTGAACTTAACCGCGATCCGAAAAGAGAGAGTTTTAGTCTTCAATGCCATATAAAATATTAGTTTTTGTGTTGCGCAGTAAGAGAAACGTTTAGTAAATTTTAATTTATTATGTTGCAAACATTCAAAGTCTTTTAATTGCTAATGTTAAAATTTATACCAAAGTATATATCAACTTTCCATTATACATATATACCCATATCGGACGGCTTAATAAGCAATGCCTGGTCCACCCAAATAGCACGACACTGGTACACAAATATTTGCAGCGATTAGTTAAACACTGCTAATACTTAATTAGAAGTTCCATTTGACAAATTGGGACACATATTGTTTTTGTCCGCTTTTTTTTCTCTTTTTTTTCAGCAAACGCTTGACCGGCATGGCATGTCGCCCCGACATCTACCAGAAGGAATAATGGAATTGCAATGAAACTTAGGCATTTGTTATACAACATGGTTTAGATATGCAGAAATCAATATTTTGGGTAATAAATCCACGGGAATTTACCTGAGCCGTTAAAAACCAAAACAGTATTTTTTTCTTGGTGAAATGTACGTTCATTAGTCACTGATTTATTTTAAAGGATTTACCCTAAGTGATATAAATTAATGAATATAGCGGACGCGGCCGCCAAACCTAGGTGAAAGAACAATATTGAGTGATCCAAATTTAATTAAGACTAAACGATTTAGAGCCCTGAAGAAGAGTGTGCGGTAAAGCGCGACCAGTACAGTGGGGAGCCGGCTCTAGGAGAAGGTGTGGCCCGAAAGCGTTGACCATAGTAGAAAAAGAAAAACCCCCTAAAATAAAAATTTCACTAATGTCAGATAACACTATTAGTTTGAAGCACACTTACCGGGGCATATTTACATTAAATATTGTTAATATAACACACAAATTGCATAACATTAATGCATTTGATTTATTACTTACTTAGGAGTGTGAAAAAAGAGCACTACATTAGTGCACCATAAATAACAAAACAAAAGAACAAAACAAACAAAATGTTAAAGTAAATAAATAATAATAAATAAATAAATAAATAGCAAGCCAAAAACGGGTTGCGAGAAAATAAAAAAATACAAAAGGTTGCAGCAAGCATCCGGTTATATTAATAAAAATTGGTTGTGACATGTTAGTTTATTATTGAATGCCATCTTCATCTAGGTCTCTAGGATCACACCGCCAACTCTCGAACAGTAAATTTGAGGAGAAAGAAGCCACGCATGAAAAAGCGGACGACCTTCTCCTTGTAGATGAAATTTTGGTGTCCGGGTATCTGAAACAATAATGTCTTGGCAGTATAGTTCTAAAAATGCTTCAAGACATTAAAGAAATAGAAAAGTAGATAGAAATAAAAAGAGAACAGGGGACAGGGTGTGGTGTGCAGACAGATGGTGAAAGATATTTTATAAGCCAAAAACAAGTAAAACTACTGAAGTGATAAGCTTTAAAATACAGAGCTCTGTTAGGGCCGGCAAAAACTATTTCACAGAAAAACAAAACCAAATGTGCCAACGGCTTACCAAGTAACAGAGAATACTGTAAAAAACATCATCATAAATAAAACTTGTGTTTGTGTAGGCAAATCAATATTGTTAACATGCAAAGAAAGTCAAGACTGTGATTTAATTTGATGATTATAATCTAAAAAGAACAAAATCTGGAAACTAATCATGCATGTGATTTTATTAGGGAAATGTGAAAACAAGTCAAAGAAAATGAATGCATGTGTAAAATATATGCAAAAGGATAGATAAGGTAAAGCAGTTAATTTGAGTTATTAGGGCAAGAATTTAATGAAATTTTAAAATGACAATGTGGATTTATTTAAAAAAACAAAAAAAACAATAAAATAATAATAATATTCTATTAATGGAAATCAGGGAAGAGGAGGGTCTTCCAAGAGGTGTTGTTTGACAACTTTGGTGTTGCCAAAACTTTTGGCCTATGTATTTCAGGGATTGTTGGGATAAATAGGGGTTTTGTTACAAAAAGGAATTAAAAATTGGGAATTGCTTCTTGTTTTCATAGTTGTTTTAGGTTTGTTCGGTATGCAATTATGGAGGGCAGGGGAAGTGTATTGGTATGGCATTTGTGCATTATGGATGATATTTCTAATTTGTGCATGTCATAAATTGTTAAAAGTTCATGTTGTCTCCTTATAGAAACTGTATTTTCGCGTTTACCAAGGTTAAATATTAGGCAAATGAACTTATTGCACACCCGCTGTAATTTAGTTAGCATTTGGTTATTACCATAACACCAGGTGGATATGCAATATTGAAGGTGGGATAGTATAAGTGAGTGGTATATTGTAAGAAGAGAGGGTTGGTCAACAAGGGGTTTTATTTTACGTTCCATAAGTAAACTAGTGTTAAGTTTCTTAAGGAGTATTTGCATGTGTGGTTTCCAGGAAAGGTTGTCATTTAAAGTTAGACCAAGGAATTTAAAGCTGTTGACTTGTTCAATTTTATAGTTATTTATTGAAATGAAGAGCGTGGTGGTAACGAAGTAGATTTAGTGGAGTTAGAAAAGTACATGTATTTTGTTTTATCAGTATTAAGAACCAGTTTGTTGCTGGAAAGCCATGTGTATAATCTGTCTAGATCCGCATTGGCATTATTACAGGGTTATGTTCTGGTTGCGGCCAGGGGTAAAAAATGGTGGTGTCATCTGCAAACATAATGGCTTTACTGTGGGTTAGGCAATTTGGCAGGTCATTGATATATATAAAGGATCTGACGTGCACATATCTGACAATAACATATATTGTGTAATAAACATGGATAACAAGATCGGATTGTTACTTCAGGGACCCATGCGTTTATGCTTGCAGAAACAAACTACATACTCGGTGTATAAAATACAAATTGTGGTAAGGGACCCTGCTCGCATGAATATATAGCATACAAAATGTGTTTTACAAATAGTGGTGGTTAAACACGTGGTTGACACTATCTAGTTTTTTTTAATTTTTAATATTTTATTGTTTAGGATAATTTAACAGTTACTTGTATTTTAGTTAAAGGAATTGTAGCGTGTCGCCAAAATATGTTTGTTAATTGTGCCTGTTGCTCGACACTTGATCTGGTCAGACGATTCTCTGGCTGACCGTATTCAGTTATTTGACTCTCGCAATCCGACAACTCACGGAAGGGGCTTTTAATCTTGTTTATTTATAAGCTGACACAGTAAAGTACAAACAGTTCAATTAGATCAATTTCGCTTCCGTTGGTTCGTTACACAAAATTCTTAAGACTTTCATTGGTTGAATATGATAGACTGCCGTACCGTTACACGTTGTTCTTATTCTCTGGTTTCTTTATTCGAATCTTAGACCGCCATATCATTAGAACGGTATTTTAGGGTGTCGTTTCGTTAGACCACATTTTTAGACTCATTCGTTAACACCACGTTTCAGAACAAGCGGATACGTGTACAAAAAAAGGCGGCACAACACGTGGTTCGTGAGAAAAGAATTAGTCAGGAAACAGAAGTTTCCTAAGCCGGATTACAGGCTGTATGTTAAAACAGTAAAACAAATCTGTATAATGCGTCCCAAAAGCAAATAATATAATACATAATGGGCGAAATTGCTACAACACTTCCCTTCCCTCGGAGTTTTTTTAAATTTGTAAACCATTTATCCAATATGAGGTATAGGAACGGTTGTAGGAAATTCGCGACGAATAAAAACAAGACGATGATGCGAGGATCCAACTTGTAGCTTTGCAGGACATCGGTCCAGTGAATCTGGAAAAACTGGAAACAAGGGTTGTTTATCTACTCTAGGCACAAATCAAATCGTTTGGGATTGTATGAGGGGTGAAAGTATATATGGTTTGAAATTGTGGGTATATTAAATGTTTAAGAGTAAGCCTGATCAGTCCACACATAATCAGCAATGTCTTGTCTCTGAGCATTTCGACGCCTCCGCGCGTGACCACCAATCACGCCGACCAAGATTGGACAACAGCCACGCAGAAACATAACTGTCCAGAACGCACCCCCAAAATTAGAAAGGCAGAAAATAATTAAAAAGTTATAAGGACCATAAAGGGACTATAGGTTTTACTTTGGTAACTGAATGAAAGAAAAAAACAAAACCGAATACTCCACTTAGTCGGTTTCGTAATTAGACAGGTAGACTGGCTTGCGGATTTTACGACCAATACGACTCTGATGAATAGGTGGCAGTGTGGATAGCTCTAGCTCGCCCAGTATGTTATCAAGGAAAGGAACACTCGCATCAATTTCAGGTGGCGATGTGGATACCTCTCCCTCTTCCACAACATCATCAATAAAGGGAACTCCCACATCAGTTTCAATATTCATTATATTATTTTCGCCATTTACCTGAGTTAAACCAGATTGATTATTCGGAGCTTCCGTAATATCAAACAACGCACTAGCCTTCTTAATTCAGTCAAGGCTCACCGTAGTTTGTCGATTTCCGAAATTTATGGTGAAATATTTGTCCGAACGATCTACCACGCGAAAAGGACCGGTATAAGGACGCTGTAAGGACATTTTGACTGCGTCAACGCGCACAAAGACATGCGAACAGGTCCACAGCTGAGGGTCAACATAGGAAGAAGTATTGTGAAGGTGGTCGAGGCAAGGTCGGACGCAAATTCTCCATTCGCTTACGCAGTTCATGCAAGTAGGTACCATGGTCTACAGTAAAATCCGGAGTTTCAAAAAACTGACCAGGCAATCGTAGCGACATACCGAAAGCTAACTCAGCGCAGGAGCAGCCAAGATCCTGCTTAAAAGCGGCTCTCAAACCTAACATGACCCATGGTAAATCATTTAACCAGCCAGATTCGCTCGACCTTGACATTAAAGATGCCTTAAAAGTGCGGAAAAACTTCTCCGCAATTCCATCTGATTGTGGATGAAAAGCTGTTATAAAGATTAACTTAGTACCAAGAAAACGAGCTAAGTCCGACCATAAACGTGATGTAAATTGGCTCCCTCTATCTGAAACAATTTGAGCCGGCACGCCAAAGTAGGCGACCCAATGTAAGCAAAATGCATGAATAACACTCTCTGCAGACATGTCCATTAATGGAACGGCAATAGGGAAACGAGTAAAGCGGTCAATGATCAATAAATAACACATATCTATACCCCTCACAGTTAGGTAAAGGGCCAGTCAAATCAATATGGACACTGTGGAAACGTTGGGACGGAATAGAAATAGTTTGAATCTTAGTATGCGTGTGACGATTTACCTTAGACTGCTGACAATACAAACATGCTTTGGAAAAATCGCGAATGTCAGCATTCATTCCATTCCACACGAAACGTTCGCCAATTAATCGCTGTGAACCACGAATACCGGGATGAGCAATTCCATGAAAATGGTCAAATACTTTACGTTTAAACACGGCAGGAACTAATGGACGAAACGACCCAGAAGAGATGTCTCCTAACAGATTAATCCCATACTCGGACAAAAAACGTTTATCTATCTGTAAACCCGAACGTGGCGAATACAACAACTCCATATCCTGAATGTCCCTATCGGACCCCTGCGCTGCCGCAAATTCAACAAAATCGATACCAGGCTTGTTGATTGTAAATACCGCATTAACCTGTGGACGAGACAAGCAATCAGCCACGACATTATCTACGCCTTTTACATACTCCATGTGGCAATTAAACTCTGCTATATAGCTCAAATGTCTACTCTGTCGCGGGGAAGCTGTTTCAAAACGCGTCTCGAACGCCAGATAATATTTAAAAATGTTTAATAGACTCAAATACAGCCAATAACTCTAAATCAAATGCACTGTACTTGCGTTCTGCAGCGTTAAGTGTCTTAGAAAAATAAGCTAAGGGAGCCCAGCCAACGTTATAGTCTTTGTTCCAAAACACCCGGCGACTGCTACCAAACTTGCATCCGTCACAAGTCTAGTCTCATCACCAGCGACAGAAAAAGACAATATTATCTTACTGGCAATTAATCGCTTAACATCATGAAATGCCTTAATGGCTTCCTTAGTCCAAACGACCGGGTGCAGACTTACTTGACTTGGGCGATACAAGAGCATTTAATGGCGCTAGAACAGTTGCGCAGTCGTCAATGAACCTATGATAAAAATTTATACCGCCCAGGAACCGGCGCAAACCACGGACATCTAGCGGTCTGGGGAACTCAGACAACGCTTCGACTTTAGATTTAGGCAGAGTTAAACCGTCCTTAGATACTATGTGACCCAAAAAATCTAGGGTCTCTACGCCAAAGATACACTTTTCCTTATTTAAAATTAGGCCAAACTCCAAAACGCGCTCAAACACAGCCAACAAATGCTCTACGTGCTGTTTCTTAGATTGCGAGTAAATAATAGCATGGTCAATATAGTTAAACATAAAATCGAGATCGCCAAAAATTTTGTCTACGAACATTTGAAATGTGGCCCCACTATTCTTTAAACCAAGAGGTAGACGCGTATACTTAAACAACCCAATCGGCGTTAACATTGCTGTCTTGTGAATGTCTTCAGGCTTAACGGGGACTTGAAAATAACCCGATTTAAGATTGATTTTTACTGAAGATAGTAGAGCCACTAAGGTTAGAAGTTAAATTGTTTAAGCAATTTAGAAATTTCCTCTTTAGCTGCAGACAAACGCTCTGGATCTAAACGGCGAACGCGTAGCTTAATGGGATAACCAGTAGTTTCTAAAGCGGTGACAACATCATGCTTTACAGGGAGATTAAAACGTGACACATCGAACGCAGAAGGAAATAAGTCGGGGAAATGGTTGAAATCCGTCACATCTGCAGGCTTAACAATGTGACAGACTGGGCTATTGTGAACTGGGTCACAGGAAATGCCTGCTTCCTCAACATGTGGACCGTTAGAATTTGCACATTTATTAACACGTGGCTCCGAAAACGACTCACCACGTGGATTTGAAAAACGTGGTGGAACAGATAAAGAAGCACGTGGACCACTCATTTTAACGCGTCGATTACGGAGATCGATAACACAACCATAATGCTCCAGAAAATCAACTTCTAAAATCGGCAAACGCACATTTGCTATCTTAAAACGCCAATGAAAGACTCCACAATTAACCAAATCAATCTCTAAATATTCATTACCAAAACACTCTATTTCAGTATCGTTCAGTGTGACCAGTTTTGACTTAGTCGAGCGAAACAAGGAGTTAGCGTTATCTCTCACAGGCACTATAGAAATCTCGGACCCCGTGTCAATTAAAAAATTAAGCTTATTTCGCCTGTCAAAAACACGCAACAATCGACTAGACGAAAAGTTATCAAAAGAAAAATGAGTTATAGGTCGCATACAAGAGGCAATAGAATAGGCACACTTATGAGGGATCCTACTCAGAAACGTGCGTGTTTTTGAATATTGATTCCAGCTACAGGGACCATCGCAGCCCCAGGCATCATTACCATAATGCTGGTGTCGATAACACAATCTTCGACCACGAGGAAAATCGCCACGTGGCCCACGAGGAACAAATTTGCGCGAATTATAGCCACGCCCAAACTGCGGTCTATAGGGAAAACGTGGTCTACTGGGGAAAGAAACCGCACGACAAACAGGCTCTGCAAGCGAACTTAGCTTAGACTTCGACGCAACAATCAAACTTTTAACATATTCAGTCAATTTGTCAATACGCTGCTCCACAGATTTGTTAACTAACGCCTGCCTTTGGAGCTCTGCCGACAAATCTTTTTCTTGGCCAAAGTCTTGCAAAATATCGTCCGCTAAATCTGCCAACTTATTTAACTCGAGATCTGCTCTGGACCGCAAAATAATGCCAATATTCGAAGGAACAGCTTTAATTAACTTCTGACGAATAATTCTATCACCAAGGTACGAATTACGATCAGCTCCTAATTTTGCGCGCAACTTATGTACGAATTCACTCGGCGAATAATTTCCCAAGTCGCGCGTTTCGAGAAAAAAATATAAATTTTGTTCGTTACTACGGGTAAACTTACGGATCACAGCGTTTTTAATGTCGCTGTAAGGAGTGGCGGAGCTGGGATTTAAAACAAAATGTATCTTTTCGATTATCTCGTCGCTTAGGGCAACAATGGTCGCATAAAACATGTCTCTTTCGCTAGTCACATTTTCTTTCACAAACACGGTTTCCACATAGTCGAACCAAGATGCCATAGAGTGACGCCAGATGGGCCGTAAATCTATTTTTCTATAAGGACGAAAATAACCGGGAGGGGGGGCTGAGGAAAGTGGGGCAATAGAAGGAAATATAAAGAGAAACCAAGTTAGTATATATTAACCCGAAATTATCAAACACCCACAACACAAATTAAAACTAATAAATATAAAGGACACTATACTGTCGATGACATGTAGAGACGATGATTTCTCGACCAACAGAGAAGATTCCAAACGCACACAGAAAAGTCTCTCCCACGACGAATGCCAAACCTCTGCATGATTATTGCCAAAACGATTGATGTCCAACTTCACAGGATTGATGCCGAAACTCGGATGGTTGATGCCAAAACGATTAATGCCAACTTGAAGGATTGATGCCGAAACTCGGATGGTTGATGCCAACTTGAATAATTGCGTTGCCCACAATGTTTCTTCGTTAATAGACTTGCGTGTTCCGACACGTAATTGGGTGTTTACCACTGTAGCGTGTCGCCAAAATATGTTTGTTAATTGTGCCTGTTGCTCGACACTTGATCTGGTCAGACGATTCTCTGGCTGACCGTATTCAGTTATTTGACTCTCGCAATCCGACAACTCACGGAAGGGGCTTTTAATCTTGTTTATTTATAAGCTGACACAGTAAAGTACAAACAGTTCAATTAGATCAATTTCGCTCGTTGGTTCGTTACACAAAATTCTTAAGACTTTCATTGGTTGAATATGATAGACTGCCGTACCGTTACACGTTGTTCTTATTCTCTGGTTTCTTTATTCGAATCTTAGACCGCCATATCATTAGAAAAAAAGGCGGCACAACACGTGGTTCGTGAGAAAAGAATTAGTCAGGAAACAGAAGTTTCCTAAGCCGGATTACAGGCTGTATGTTAAAACAGTAAAACAAATCTGTATAATGCGTCCCAAAAGCAAATAATATAATATATAATGGCGAAATTGCTACAACACTTCCCTTCCTCGGAGTTTTTTTAAATTTGTAAACCATTTATCCAATATGAGGTATAGGAACGGTTGTAGGAAATTCGCGACGAATAAAAACAAGACGATGATGCGAGGATCCAACTTGTAGCTTTGCAGGACATCGGTCCAGTGAATCTGGAAAAACTGGAAACAAGGGTTGTTTATCTACTCTAGGCACAAATCAAATCGTTTGGGATTGTATGAGGGGTGAAAGTATATATGGTTTGAAATTGTGGGTATATTAAATGTTTAAGAGTAAGCCTGATCAGTCCACACATAATCAGCAATGTCTTGTCTCTGAGCATTTCGACGCCTCCGCGCGTGACCACCAATCACGCCGACCAAGATTGGACAACAGCCACGCAGAAACATAACCGTCCAGAACGCACCCGCAAAATTAGAAAGGCAGAAAATAATTAAAAAGTTATAAGGACCATAAAGGGACTATAGGTTTTACTTTGGTAACTGAATGAAAGAAAAAAACAAAACCGAATACTCCACTTAGTCGGTTTCGTAATTAGACAGGTAGACTGGCTTGCGGATTTTACGACCAATACGACTCTGATGAATAGGTGGCAGTGTGGATAGCTCTAGCTCGCCCAGTATGTTATCAAGGAAAGGAACACTCGCATCAATTTCAGGTGGCGATGTGGATACCTCTCCCTCTTCCACAACATCATCAATAAAGGGAACTCCCACATCAGTTTCAATATTCATTATATTATTTTCGCCATTTACCTGAGTTAAACCAGATTGATTATTCGGAGCTTCCGTAATATCAAACAACGCACTAGCCTTCTTAATTCAGTCAAGGCTCACCGTAGTTTGTCGATTTCCGAAATTTATGGTGAAATATTTGTCCGAACGATCTACCACGCGGAAA
>CH003120.1:19932-110907 GCA_000149265.1 Ciona savignyi
TATCAGTGCCCTACTTTCAATGTGGCAGATGGCGGGGCAACCGCATGTGCTTCCGGCTCCTACAGCAACAGTCGTGTGGCCACATGCACCGACTGCTTACCGGGGTTTGCGTGTCCAACTATCTTCTCCCCGATTATAATCCCCTGTCAAGCTGGAACCTTTGCACTTGCTAAGCAAATGGTAATTTGATTAGTAGTAAAAATAAGCAAACTACTATTTCTTTTATTATGTATTTTCCCAAGAGTTAAAGTACCAATATCAATAATGGCAGGCCTGCTCTAAATTAGTTCAAAGCGGAAATTAATTCTGGTCAGAAGTTTGTTTGATATTTAATCTGCAAGATAATAACCTAACTATTTTTGCAGTGTATTTTGAACTAATTAAAATGTGCATTGTGTTCAGGCCTGCACCCCTTGTCCCGCTGGTGAAGAATGCCCCTTCACCACTTTGGCTGGGACTGCCTGTCCCTCAGGGGAATACAGTTTGGGTCGTCAGACCGAATGCACCCCTTGTCCGGCAGGATTTGATTGTGTCACCAATAATGCGGTTCCCCCTGCTATTTGCGCTGCTGGTGAGTAAAATTAAAGTTTATTCGGTTTTAATGGATGAATAATTTTAACATGGAATTAAATAAGACAAGAATAATTACGAATAACTCCTTTAAAGCATATTTCACCTGCTAACAGAATAAAAAATCAATCGTTTTCGGGCATGATGTATGTGTATAAATCTTGCTATGGGAATTTCGTCACACGTCCGAGTGCATAAGACCAGAATATTTTTTTATCATATTGTTTAGGGAAAGAGACATGACCACTTAAATTCCCTCATCCATTACAGTACATTATTAGAGATAGATTTACCATAGAAATCTAGGCCTGCTAAATAACTGACTAGTTTCTGAAAAGAGATACAAGATCATCAGTCATTCTCAACTCCCATCCAGGCATGTATTCCACGGCTGCAAGCACTACCGGCTGCACTCAATGCGTTGCTGGGTACTTATGCAGGGAGGGAAGTACATCTCCTAACCCAGCTGATGACATCTGCCCACTCGGTATTACTTTTTTTTTCTAAAAAAGTGTCTTTTGTGAAATCAAAAACTGAATTACCCTTTTACGTTTCTCTTATGTGGCTTATTGATATTAAAAGTTGCAGCGGTGCCATTAGCTCTACACCCTTATGGCTCATAAGGTTCATAACTTTAAACCCAAGTTTTCCATTTTAATATGTTTATTACCTCTTGCATTTTTGTAGGGTTTTTGCAACAACTGTCTATTTAGTATTTACAAAGTTAACCTGCAGGGCAAAAGTGATTGTTTGTGACTTAGATAGTAATTTCACAAACTTAATCTTTCAGGAAGCTACTGTACCGCTGGTACCACCGCTGGTACCACCACTGCTACACCCTGTGATGCTGGAACCTATGGCCCGACTGAAGGCTTGACAGCTTCAGGAGATTGCCTGCAGTGTCCCCAAGGTATAATATATACATTCTTGGTAGTTTTGGTTCTTTTTTGGTAGTAAATACGATACAAGTTTATTCATATGGGAGGAAAGCCACCGAAGACGTAACATGGACTCCCATTAAATTACCTTGTGCCCATCAAAGGGTAAATAGAGCAGTTGTAGTGTGTTGAATAGAACATTGCTGTAGTTTTTGTGTAACCATTTAAAACTTTGATTTCAAGCAATATTCTCGACACTACATACTAGTAATGACACTACAGACTAGTTAGGACTGGTTTTAATCTTTTAACCCTTTGGATGGTGGTCTCAGATAATATGAAGTGACATACTTTACATTTTCCTGGGAAAATTAATGCCTATGTCTTAAGAACGTTAAATCAAGCAATAGGGGTTTGCGTACCTACCACCAGGGTTGTTGTACTTGTCTATCTACAAATAAGTGTAATATATACCCTCCAAATATACATACACAGATAGATCATAGAAATAATCATTTTTGCACTTTAAGTCTGATAACCGATGTTAACCATCTTTGTAGGTTACTTCTGCCTGGCTGGTACTGCAGGGCTCCCCACTGTGAACAATCTCTGCCCCCGCGGTGCATATTGTCCCGTCAGCACAGCCACTGCTAATGAACACCCATGCCCCGCTGGCACATATGGCCCTTATGCTGGCCAGGAGGCATTAAGTGCTTGCCGAGACTGCCCAGAAGGACGATACTGCCAACGAGGTAAGTTGGAGTAAGAAATCCGTTCATAATTCTTATTTATATGTTATAAAATTATATTGTTGTTGTGGGGTAAAAATAAGGAAAAAGGGACTCCAACACGAATTCTTGTAGTTATGTGTTCTGCGAACTTGCTTGTTACATCCTGACTGTTGATATGCAATTTTTTTAAGGATTGCCAATGAATGTCAGATCAATTGAGAGTAGTCTACACGCAAGTATTTTGATACTGCTGAGATTAATGAGTTGTTGTAAGGCTATATCCACTATTTTGGCTTTGTGTCCTAACATTTCCATTGCATAGGTAAAACTGCTTTTTCTGCACCCTCAGGATAAACATATTTTTATTTAACAGGTGCACTTGTTTAAATGAATAATTAATAAAAAATGTCTGTATTATATTGGAAATCTTTTAAATATACACCTTTTAGGTCTACATTTCTGGATCAGAGTATCTATTGTATATCAAAAAATAACTTTTTTGTGTGAATTAATTTCTCTAACAAAAAAAGATGCCTTTATTCAGTTAGACATGTTGTTCCATATTTTTTGTCATTCACTCTGATAATACCCAATTATCGGTTGATTTCATAGAATCTACTGTTGAAATTCAGTAAAAAACAACATTAAAACAGGTTGCTTCGAACCGGGTCTCCCATGCCCCCGTGGACACTACTGTGGGTTGAAGACAGGGGATGAGGGTAATGCAGATTCTGCTATCGAACCCACACCGTGCATCGCTGGGACTTACACCGCTGAGGAGGGCGCTAGAAGTATGTTAGTTTTGCTTTTGTCAATATTTTGGCTTGAGTGTTAGGATTTGGTAATGATAATTAGCATAGGCTGGAAAGGTTTTGCATATTTGTGCGAAATTACCACTTGACATGTGCGAATATTTTTGTGCAAGCCATTTAAAATAACCAGTGGAACACTAAATTTTACAAATTTGTAATTGACTTGGTGACATGTGAAACCTACTTTCTTGATCATGTTGTGCTACTATGGATTTGTGTCCCGTTAAGTTCCAATAATCCAACATAGAACTGTGAATATTTTAAGCTTAAAAAAGTCACCTTACAAACGGTTGTCAAATGCACTACAAACATTATTATTTATATTTAACATTATAAAAAGCATAAATTCAATAAATGGTTAGTTATTGTATAAATAATTATTAAAAGTTTAATGATTACAAAGCATTTTAAGCTTATTAATAGGTATTTTTTGACAAATAAGAATTTTTGTAAGAAAATGGTTGTCTAACCTGCCAAGCATTGTTCGCAAATAACAAACAGTAGCAACCCCCCACAAACTACCCTCTACACTAACTTATTTTTCCCACAGCTGCAGACGCGTGTGTGGACTGCCCCGCCGGCTTCTATTGCATGTCAGGCACCGCCAACCCAACAGCATGCGACCCAGGCACCTACCAACCGGACGTCAAACAACCAACAAGTGGCAGCTGTCTGGACTGCACCGCTGGTCAGGCATGCACCACAGCCGGCCTTAAAGCACCAGACAAGTCCTGTGACCCAGGGTATGGGATTTTCTTGACCATTTTTTTGGGAAAGGATTTTTTCTTTTGAGACATTTTGATTATATATATTTACCAAGGAGATGCAAAGGGCTTAGTATCCTTATGATCCTTTAATTTTATTACTACTGTAGCGGATGCTTAATTTAATAACCATGCATAAGTGAATTAAATAGAAGAAAACTTGTGTCTAAAGTAGAGGTTTTTTCTTAAGTTTATTTATTTTCTTTTTGTATTAAATATATGTTCTTCTGAAGTTTTCAGTGATATTTTTTTAGGAGAAGATGAGATCTGGCAGTTTATACATTTAGTCATTTATATTTTTAAACCATTTTCTCCTTTCCTACCTTACCCCTACACTAACCGTCCTACGTTACTTATTTTAAACTCGTTTTCCTGAAAGTCAAGGCCTACGTTACATGTATAATGTATTCTTTTAAAATCTTTTCACTCCTTTCCACAGTCATTACTGTCCTGCAAAAACTTCACTCTCAAATGCAAATCCATGCCCTAACGGAACTTTCACCGACTTTTACAATCTGACTTCGGCAGACCAGTGTGAAACATGCCCCGTGAGATTTTCATGCCCAGCAGGTAACACTTTGTTTTTTTTTTATATCACAATACTATTGCTATTAATCATATGCAGCGTACTTAGTACATAATAAAATTTAGGGAAACGAGTTTTATATTTTTATCTTGTATAAATATATTTTATCTTGTATAAAAGCATTTTCCAACAATAGACTATATGATATCAACTATAAAATACTTAAACAAGTCAAAAATTAACCAAAATTTGTTCAATATAAAAATAATTCAATGAGTAAAATAAATTATCAAGAATAATAATATATTTTTTGCTGCAGGTACTGGGGGTACCAACCAGGCCCCTCTAAAATGCGCCCCGGGCTACTACTGCCCCAACGGTACCCAGTACCCCACTCAATGGCCATGTCCAGCTGGGTCTTACTCCAACAAAACCAACCTTGCCTGGCTGGACGAGTGCTGGATCTGTCCGAAAGGTTTCTGGTGCGTAAACGGCAGCACAACACCCCAGGGTCCTTGTCCTAGTGGTTATTACTGCCCTCCAGGTAGGCATAGGTCTCTTTACTTAGGTTACCCTAAAATGAATTGGTGCAAGTTCAAAGTAAAGATTCGGTAATTTGAATAACAACCAAACTAGTTCTTTGAAGCATAATGTGTGGAATTGAAGGGCGTTCTGACTTTTCTTACTATAATAAAGTATGCAACCTGAATGTTGTCATGTCTTTCTTTTAATATTAGAAGTGTTGAAAAAAACTGTTTGTGTAGCAATGTCATTTTATTCATATCATTCATAAATCACTTGTGGAAATTCGAGAAGTAAAAGAATTAATTCTTTTAAATAAATATTCAAACCTTTTTAGAAAAATACAAGTAATATATTTTAAGTTTAAATTTATACAAAAATAATTTTTTTTTTTGCATATACTCACAATTGTGTTCATAACACTACCATTGGCTTCCACCACTCACTGTAGTAGATCGTCTGGTGTTTTTTGATCCCAAACATGGATAATTCCACAACTATGACCCAACTTGATCCCTATCATACCAGGTACACAGTACAGCACACAGTACCCATGCGCGTCTGGCTCGTTTTCGAACAAAACCGGCAATGTGCGATCAGAGGATTGTGATTCCTGTCTGCAAGGTGCTTTCTGTGCGGAGGGGTCAAGTAACCCCATGCTCTGTCCCCCGTAAGTGATGCAGTTATGAATTAATGAATTTTGAAGTTAATGAATCGGCAGAAAATATATGGTACGGATAACACAGTATATATTCATGTTTGTTTGTTAACTCAGGAACCCATCTTTTTTTACTTGCCAAAACAAACCCACACTGTATAGTAAGGTCGAAATCAGATGTTTAAGTCATCCTTAGGCATTAACTACTAGAAGTGATTTAAACCCAATTGATTACTGGATAAAAATACAACAGTAGAAACGTCTCAGTCATTTACAATTAACTACAAAAGATTGATGACTGCTAATCTGATGACTGCCAGTGTGATAACGCCCTTAGTTTTTTCCCATTCTTGGCGATAGCATTATTACATAAATATCTATACAATATGGTACATGATATATATTTTTGTTCAATCTAATAATCATTAAATTTTTGAAAACATCTAGTGTTGGTTTAGTTTCCTCTTACCAATGGACACACAGAATGAACTGGAAATTTAGTTGAAAATTGCAATAATACTATTAAATAAAACAAGAGTCATTTACTAAAAAAAGCCTCATACAAAAAATACTATATAAAGGTATATAAGACTTGTGTTAATACTGGCGTTTCAGTGCGGACCAAAATATTAAAAGTCTGTACCATGTTTTTTGTTTTTAATCCTTTCCCTTTAAATATATTCTCATTTAACAATAATCACTCTTCTCACAGTGGCACTTACAACAATGTGTCCTCGTCTGATGGACCAGAGGATTGCGCAACATGCGTGGCTGGATTCTACTGCCCCGATAATGGCACTGCTGACCCAATCGGCTGTGGCAGGGGTTATTATTCGGTAAGTTTCATTTTTCAAATTTGGAAGACACTAAGCGCTTTTTCAGCTAATTACAAAGTGAGTACAACAAAAAATAGTTTTAATAAACATTTTTATTAAAAATGAGTAACAACACCCCGTAACTTGTAATATTAAATAATAATTTAAATCATTGGTGGAAAATTACACCAATTTCAACACATCGTTCTCACCAGGACTACGGTGCGACTGTTTGCAAGATATGTGATGCTGGACATTACTGTGATGAGGACAACCTGCCGAAATACTCGCTTCAGGATAAAGTTTGTCCCGCTGGCATGCACTGCCCGATGGGCACCACCCAGGCCCCCAACCTTTACAACAGCTCCTGCCCTGCTGGATTCTATTGCCTCAAAGGAGACATTGTAAGTTTTTGAATCCTTTCCCTGCAAATACTTCTGCATTAAAGATTGTCCAAAAACTATTTTTTAATGTAAAAACAGCATCCTTATAATTTTGCAAACATTTTGACAGCTTATCTGTTGCCATTTTCGACATAGCACTTAGTCAATATAGCATCAACCCAAGATTAAACATAAAACTATCTTAGTTTCCAACATACAATTACTATAATGTAAAAGCTTCTACTACATGACTTTAGCCACGAAATTGCAATGTTCTTCATAAACAGGAGTATACTATCCAAATTTTCCTCACCTGAATTTTTAACTATTTTTCCAGAAAGCCTACCCAGTACCCTGCCCTATTACGACCTATAGTGACCAGACTGGCTTAAAAACTGAATCTGAATGTACGTGGTGCACACCAGGTTACTACTGTGACCAAACCAACCTAACTGCTCCTGTAAGTTATGTCAGTTTGTACTGTCTGGAAATACCATCTATTAAAATTTACTTTATGTTAATATTGTCTATCAATTTGTACTAATTGAAAGTGCTGTATATTAGTTTATAATGTCTGTGACTCAGTAATAGATAAATTTACTTTTTGAGATGAAAATACACGCTTTATTAAGTCAAATGTTACTTTGTGCAAGTTACTTTGCCTCAACCCAGAGAATAATGGGTTAAACAAACCAATACAGCAAAGTCTCCAACTGCAATAGCTCTTGCAACCCACAATCACTTGCATTTCACAGATTCTTGTTTTCTCACAACCAGTAACAAAAAATCCTCACCCATTAACCAGTTCTTTTTTCATCAGGCCGGACCATGCCCTGGTGGCCACTACTGTCCACAAGGCACGGGGGCAGCAACATCCAATGCATGCCCCGCGTCAACTTTCCTAAATGGAACCTCAGCCATATCATTAGACAGCTGCACGGAGTGCTTATCCGGCTACTACTGCCCATTTGATGGTACATCTGAGCCTGAACCTTGTCCAGTGGTAAGTTATTACTTTTTTCATAAAATTAATTATTCCCGGTATCTGCTATATTCTTTATCTGTGTGTTTTTTTTAGTTGGCCATTTTGTCTTTAGTTTATTTTCGATTTTGAATGATCTGTAATTCACCCATAATATTTTTGTCCAGTGCAACTATTTTATACTAGTTAAACACTCGTCCATTGCAACCTGTATCTGCTAAGTCATTTTTCATTCCCAGGGCCACTACTGCATATATTTAAGCCCTGTCATTTTCACCAGTAATTTCTCAGTAATTATAGTACACCAGCGTAATATTTCATCTATTTAAAGCCCTCTTTTCTTTCACTTGCTTAATATAATTTAAATGCTGTTAGATTTTAAGCTGTCAGCCCTAGGCAATTTTAATTTAATGCTATTAGATTTTAATCTGTGACCCCTAGGTAATTACCCAAGGTCACTACTGCATACACTTTAACAACACAATCACCCTGCCATACATCCCAACCAGCAATATCATAGTAAATGTCCACTCCTAGCCATAGTGTACCAGCCTAATCTCCCATTCTTTCAACCCTGCAATATTTCTTTCCATCACTTAATACAAGGATAGATATCCTCCTATGTACAAATTAAATGCTCTTCCATTACAACCTGTAATCCCTGTGTAACTTTTCCTTTCGAGAACCATTCCTGCATACACTTTAAAAACAACATAAACACCATCCATTTCAACCAGAAATGTTCCAGTAAAAGTCTACTCCCAGTGCAATAGTATACTGAAGCGGCAGCTTCCTTTTTTGCAGTAACACACAATAAAAGAAATTCATTGCACAAACCAAAAGCGACCAGGCACCAATAGAAGATAAAAAAGGCAATGCATAATCATGTCACACATTATGTAAAATGGATGACAGGAGGTCGTTACAATACCAACATAATATCCTGTTTATTTCAACCTGCAATATTTCTTTCCCCTGATTATTACAATATTCTCTTCCATTCCAACCTGTAATTCCCCGGTAATTTTTCCGTTCCCAGGGTCACTACTGCATACCAGGCAGAGTCAACGCGGAACCATGTCCAGTCGGCACCTTCAGCAACCGCACAGGTGTCAAAAGCGACCTCGAGTGTACGTTATGCTTGGGCGGCTACTACTGCAGTGGAACTGGCAATTCCAAAGTCACGGCACCTTGCGATGCCGGTTTCTATTGTATTGAAGGAGCCACAAACCCGGTACGTAATCAGTTTCTTTCACCATCTTGCTAGTTGATAGTGTACTTTGGAAATTGCCTGAATGTCTTAGTGTAGAAGTTCAGTCGGTTAAGCAGAAATTGTTGCAATATCTACATTTTTTAAATGCACTGCAAGAGTAACCCAATAGTGGGATTGAGTTAATCAGATATTTTCCATCCACAAGGGCCCATTTCCCATAAGGGATAGAAAAAATGTATTCATTACCATGCTCTGTAAATTTTTTTATTCAAAAAATTCAAATATTTTATTGCACTTAATGGAAAGTGTTTTATTAACCCAGTTGTGGACCTGTATCATGGAAGTTTGTACTGCCCTTTTCCCACTATACAAAACTTTATCGTCGTTATATCTCCAAATACTTTACATTACCCGATATTGTATTGCCAGACCCCGACTGATGGATCGACAGGGGGTAACTGCACTGCTGGTGGGTATTGCCCCAGTGGAGTAAAATGGCCCCAGCCATGTGAACCTGGGTCGTTTTCGGCATCTGAGGGTGAGTTTAAAATATAAAGTGAATGATGTCGTACACATTGACAGTGATTAAATAAACTTTATTTAACAAGAGGATTTAGTAATTTTTCCCTTTGTAATATTTTATTATCTAAATTCTTAACTGTTAAATTTTAAAGGATTCATAAAAAAAATTCAAATTTTTTATAAATCCTTCAAAATTCAACCTAAGTTCATTTAAAAATTGGATGGCTGATTGATTTGTAGAAAGGTTTAGTGTTCCTAGTCCCGCTACTTACAAAACCATGTGTCCATGTTCACTTACAGTTAATTCAAGACACTTAGAGTTAACCCAGCAGAATCCAATGTTTCTAACTCAGTTGCAGTTACACATAAGGTCTCACCTAAACTACACTAACCAATTTAAACTGTATTAGCAGCCGGATTTCAGTCACATTTTAAGGTGACAAACATAATTAGTTTCTTTTTAAAAACAGTACTTGTTTAAAATTTCTAGATGTAACAGGTATGTATGTGACAAAATAATTTTATTTGATAATTAATGGGCTGTAACGACTGTCTTTTGCAGGCTGTTTTTTTTTAATGATAATAAAGAAGGGATTAATTGCATCCTATTACCAAAAAATTATAACCTAAACTAGACTAAATTCTTAAAATAAAAAATCAATGTCTTATCCTAAATATTTTTCATTTTAAGAGGTTCAATTCACTAATCCTTACAAATTAGCCTGTATGTGGATAGTAAGGGCAACATATGTTATTTAGTTTAGTTTGTTTTACAGGGAAGCAGGGTGGCTACCTGCAACATGAGTGGTTTATGAACTAAACCTGAATAATATTCTTAAAATAAAATAAAATCAATGTCTTATTCTAAATATTTTTCATTTTAAGGTGCCAAAAGTCAAGCAGATTGCCAGCCTTGCAAGCCCGGGAAATTCTGTTCAGGAACCAATGCAGTAGGGGTCACCGGAGACTGCTCCCCGGGTTATTATTGCACGGGCGGGGCAAGCACACCCACCCAGCACTCGGTGCAGCCGGGTTATTATGCTGGGGCTGGAGCGAAGGAACAACTGGAGTGTGGATGTGGTAGGTTTCTGAATGTTTCATCTATGACTTTGTAATTGGAATTAATGACTTTGTAATTTGTAATTAATGACTTAATAATTTGAAATTAATGACTTTGTAATTTGTAATTAAATCTATGACTTTGTATCTTGTAGTTAATAACTTTGCAATTATTGCCGCACGCTTACGATATGGTTCAGTACCTTAAGGGTTGTAGGTCGAAACTTAGCTAGTCAACTGTGTCCAAGGCACTCAAATGACATTGCCTAAACCCAGTGAAATTATGGGTTCTACCAAATTAAAGGAATATCTGAATTATACACAACACACTGCAATTGCTCTGGTAACCCAACTGTGGGCGCGAGATGATCTGACGATTGCCTATATTTTTGAATAAGATAATAACAACATCTGTGCTTTAACATACCAGTATAACGACATGCATACTTTAACATGACAAAATGAATCAATGTAGGCAAAATCACCAAGTTAACACTAACTCCTCCTCCAGGCACTTACAGTCCGGGAAACCATTCTTCATCATGCGACACGTGTCCACCTGGCCAGTTCTGCAACATTACTGGAATGTCGTTCTCTTACACGTGTCCTCTTGGCTATTACTGTGGATCTGGAACTAAAACTCCCAAAGCTTGCCCTGCGGTAAGCATGATTTGTTCAATGTTTAGAGCTATTACGTAATTAGTTAGATTAGATAGTAGCAGCTGAAACACTTTGCGTAAAGCTTGGTTTTAACGACAAATTTGCAGAAAAAAAGGTTAGCGCTTAAGAAATACACTTTTTTTCTGATGTTACCATCACTTTTATAATAAGTTTCCAGAGAAATAAGTCTTTCCGAACGGCTATAAAATATTAAATTCACTTTTAATGTTTTTCTTGATAACGGCTTATTAAACCAGGGCACGTACAACGATGAGATGGGCCAGGTCGACGCAACTGCGTGCAACCCGTGCAACGAGGGCTTCTACTGCAGTCAGGTATGTATTGTGCATTAATTAGGTCATCTAGTATACTTCTTTTTCATATTTAGTAATCTGGAGTACTTTAATTCACTTTTTTGCTGACTGGTTTACTTATAGTCAGGGTTGCCTGCGAGTGAAGCCCAATGTGAAGCGGGCTACTGGTGTGGTCCGGGCTCAATCACTGGGACTCCTAACGGAACTCTATCTAACGGCGGTCCATGTCCCAAAGGCTCCTATTGTGAAAAGGGTGAATCAAGCCCCTTGGGCCAGCAGTGTCCCGAAGGTAAAGGCTACAAAAAGTTTTTATAAATAAAATGGCAATTTTTAGTAAAAAATGTGGTTAATGGGTTTTGTAATAATGCCACTTGTAAAAAGACCCCTCTAAAATATTTTCACGCATTATTCCGTATAGGTACATTCAACAACGTTACCCACGGCACTGCATCATCATTCTGTCTACCATGCACAAGTGGAAGAACATGTCCCAACCGAGGAATGTCGGAACCTTCTGGATACTGTGAACCAGGTATGGAGTGTCAAATACAGTTAATGTTAATCCCATGTCTGTCTAAGTTAATTTGATGAAGATGCTTATAGATCTTTTAAAATATATGTAGAGATCTTTAAGGAGAGGCTTAGAGATCTCATGATCAGATAAGTTTAAATATTTTAAATTTCTGGCACTTCGCATGGTGAACTATTATGATACCTTTCGTCTTACAAATTTAAATGAAAAAAAAATCCTTAAAACATTAAAAAAATGAAAAAAATACTTTCATTTAAACCCCACATTAACCCATTCACCCCACCTAGGATATTATTGCACGGAAAGGGCTACTGCTCCATATCCACCAGACCTACCCTCTTCTTGGGGCTTCGAGTGTGAACCCGGGTATTATTGCCCCGAAGGTAGTGGTTACCCCATACCCTGCCCCCCTGGGAATTACACGGAAACCAAGTTACAGTCGACGTGTACAGAGTGTCCTGCTGGGTTTCAGTGTATCGGTGAGCAATTTTTCTTCCATCTTTGTATTTTTAATTTAAGAGGTTGTTTGTATCGGTGATATTTGCTCCAACAAATGTTGCACTGTCACATAAAAATGTTGGTATCAGGTATTTGGTTGGAAATGTTTTTACTAAATATTTGAAAACAAGCTAAAAATGTTTTTAAAAAAATAATCTTTTATTATAAAATACACATTAAATGTGCTAAAACTATAAAATTAAAGTAGAATAAAGGTGTATAAGACGGTATAAACATTAAAAGTGTTGTTAAGTTGCTTCGGTTACTAAAGCCAATCATAAACACATTTTTTTGGTAATAAGAAACCAAGTAACTGTAATATTTCAAGCAAATACATTTTTAAAAATTCTCTGGTTTCTCCCATTTCATTGTTTTGTGGGACTTTTTTAGGCATTGCAAACCGAACGCTATGCCCACAAGGCATGTACTGTCCGGCTGGCACAGGCATCGTAGCAGAGAATTGCCCGGTTGGGACATACTATGATGAGGTGGGAGCTGAAGATGCTTCTTTCTGCAAGCCATGCAGTGCAGGTAATATGATAGGAGCTGTGGTAGTAGGAACGAATACTTATGGTGATCTATTGGGAATTAGGAAACAGTAAATGACAATATCAATTGATATTGTCGGATAGAAAAACATTAAAACACACTAATGATGTTTATTGTTGGGTTGGGAAACAGAAAACACACCAATAATGGCTACTGTCGGATGGAAAACAGCAAAACACATTTTCAGTTGCTATTGTCATATTTCCACACACTATACATGGATTTCTATAGGTTGACAAAGCATGAATCATAACACATAAAAGTGTCAGAGCTACTGCACAGTGTTAAAAACCATAGAGTTGTTGCTACAGTTATTTTCGCATTAAATCACAGCATCCAATAATTGGCTAACGATACAACGGACTAGCTAAGCATCCCACATTTTAAAACCTAGGCTCCGACACAGTTTCAAAATGAGAATCACGCATTATTAAACAATTGACATTAAATTTTTGTATTTAAATTTATTAGTTAATGTATTTAAATTTGTTAGTTATTGATTATGGCAGTGCCATCCTTGCAACTAGATGACCAACAACTTTACCTTGCGTTTGTATTTCAGGACATTACTGTGATATACCTGGACTTATCACTCCAACCAAACTTTGTGATCCATCTTACTTCTGCAGGTATTTTTCTGATAAAAATATAAATTAGTCTGTACTTAAAGTTTTTTACAAAAACCATAAAATTAACTAAGGATAAATTTTTGTAATTTTTTTTTAACGAATGATTGAAAAAATGTTGTTATCATCCTTTTTTCATTTAGATCTGGGGTTAATATTTAATGTTTTTTTACAAACACTATAAACTTTACTGTGGATGAATTGTTGCAATTTTTTTGTTTTTTCTAAAACGAAAAAAAAAAACACTCTAAAAAAACGAATGTTGAAAAAATGTTGTTATCACCCTTTTTTTATTTAGATCTGGGGTTAATGTGAGCAACCCTGAGACAGTCCCTTATACTGGTGATGGCGGTCTTTGCCCCATGGGGTATTATTGTGGGCAAGGAACGGGGGAACCAGTGGGTTGTGGCCTCGGTACTTTTTCAGACATGGTAAATTGTTCTTGCTTAGACTTTTTATTAATTTTAGAATTATTTTTGTTTTACAGCTAACTTTGACTGAACAATCTCCTAAAGAATAAACGAAAATTCTGGATATAGATTCATGAATGTTTAATCATATTTAAGACATGACTATATGCATTTTTAAAGATTGTGAAGGGTAAATATTACAGGGGTTTGACTGGGGCAAATAGTCTACGATAATTTTCTTACCAGCTTGGCATACCCAGCACACTTTTTTTAACGTAACATTCAAGTTTAAAAAATGTACATTATCAAATTACATTATTTGTATAGAAAATTTTATAAAACAAATTAATCCATAATATGAAGAATAATATTTTAACCTAATGTGTAACACTATCTTAGATTAATTCATCCGTTTCCTATCAACACTAGATTGGAGCTGACATGGCTACTGACTGCCAACAATGCACTGTTGGACAATACTGCTCAGAGCGAAATCTTACAGCTCCGAATGGGAACTGCTCAGCTGGATTCTTCTGCTCTGGAGGTTCTTCCACCTCCAAACCCACAGGAGGTGAAAGATTGATTTTATGACTTTTTGATTTATCCCTTCCAAGGCATTATTTCCGCAGTTTACCAGCAATATGCTATATAGTGTTGTGGTTGTTGAATCTCTCTGTTAAAATGGTATCATTCATTATGTATCTTTACCCTAAATTTTTTTCCTAATGAGTTAAGACCTCTTGCTTATAAGTAATAATACAATCTAGAGCTTTGTTAGGAAGATTAAGGAATAACCCTTTAAGCCACCAAGAACATAATTTACATATACTGATTATTTGATAAAATCTCACAAAAACTAATCACTGAGCACTAGGGTTGTGAGAAAAAAAGATCTGTAGGCATGAATTATCACCACTATGTACTGCCATTACATTGAGGGAAATTATATATTCAATAAATAATATTATTTCGATTAATTTCCATATTGTTTCTCATGGACATGTATATATAATATTTATGTAGACTACATGGATCCAAATCAATCTGACATCGTATGAGAGTTCTTGTACCAGTCTTCAATTATTTTGTCTAATCTTTTTTTTATAAGATTAGACAGTATTTTTGTTTTTTTTTCTCGCCTTAAAATAAAGTGGACCAATGCTTATCGCCCTAATTCATTTTTTCATCTTACTAAATACACTGTTTTTCATCATAGGTGTCGGTGGTGACCTTTGTTCGTTTGGAAAATATTGCCCCGAAGGAACAGTGGTAGAGCTTGACTGTCCACCAGGTGGATACAGCAACACAACTGGCCTGCCACTCTGTGTTCCCTGTCAAGCTGGCTTCTACTGCCCTGGCGCTACCACAGATTACACTTCCTACCCCTGTATTGCTGGCTATTACTGTCCTACGGGTAAGCCGTACCTGCACATTCTATGTTTTTACTTTTTAAGCTGGGAAATTGTTGATGTTTGAAGATTTTTTGTCTTAAACAAATCAATCTAGTAAAGGATAATGCATGGGAATGTAAGATACAGTAACACAAGCCAATGTAGTACTTGTTTTTTTTAATAATCATGCAAGTGATCCTGAGCAGTTTTTGATTATTTTGAAATGTGCCAATATTAAAATTACCTTTTTTGGCATTCCCTATTTTTGGCTCAAATCCCACCTTGAAAATAATAACTTTCTTTAACTTACTGAATTGGAAAAAAAAACTAAATGTCGCTTAACTTTTTTCTTCTATGTCGCAATTCCATGCCCTTTTTACCCACAGGCACGAAAACTTACATCGACCACCCATGTCCACCTGGGTCATATGGGACTACCGATCAAGCCTCGTCGGTTGACATGTGCAGCCCCTGTGACCCTGGAATGTATTGCGTGGGGAATGGCACTACGACCCCAACCGGCCCCTGTGACCCAGGTAAAGTTGAGATTTAAACACATGTTATGTTGAAACCCGCCCTGTTAATTTTATTCGTTTTTATGGTTAAAATTGCAGGGATCAATTCTTTATGTAGTTTAATAAATTTAAATAAGAGTTTAAAGAAAAAATGATTCTCCACAAGTTTTAAATTGGTTATTCGAAAACACTTAAACAGGAAAAATTTACAACAATCTATTTTAAGAAACTCCATAATTAAGTTCTTAGTCTTCAATTTTTTTATGCTATCAGAAGCATTTTTAAAATTGATTTTTCTGCTTTTTTACCATGCAGGTTTTTATTGCATCACAAACGTGACAAGTCCTCAACCGAGTGGTATGATGAACGTGACGGGAGTCGATTCATGCCTCTGCCCTGCTACTGACACAGGAGGGCGTTGCCCAATCGGATATTTCTGCCCAGGGGGGTCGAAAGCCCCGGAACCCTGCACTGGAGGGTACTATTGCGAGACAGAAGGTGGCCGGGTTATTTTTATTCTTTGTTTTCTTATATTCATCTAATTTTTTTGTAAATAACTATTAAAGAATAGCACTTTACAAATGAATCTTCATGATGTTTAATTTAGCTAGTATATTTTAAACACTGTTACTTATTTTTGGAAAGTTTCTGATATAAAACTTAATCTGTTTGGTAACATATTCCTTCTTTGTAACGGAGGGGACAATAAAATGTTTGCCTAAAATTTTATTTGAGTAAAATAAACTATCAGTTAAGTAAAAGCTTATTAATACACCACTCTCTTTTTCACCTTTATATGCTCTTATCCACGTCAGGTGATGCTGTTTAGTCAAAACTCCTCAAAAACGCATATTCTAAGTAGTTTTTTAAAGAAAACTTAATGTCAATTGTTTAATAATTTTCTCAGGGTTACCTGCGCCTACTAACCAGTGTTCAGCTGGATTCTACTGCAACACCACATCCACCAGACCTGACCCTGTGGACGGGTTCACGGGAGGTGTGTGCACTGAGGGCCACTGGTGCGGTAAGTGCTCCAAATTGTATTAGTGTTAAGTGAATGAAGTATACCACTGGCCTGGTGATTTTTAGCCTGGTGTTTTGTTATTGTTTAGCATGTTTTTTCAATCGCCCTTTTTTGGTTTTATATTTCTCAAGTGTTTTTCAATAATTTATTGCTTGAGCGAATGCTTTAAAGTATCAGAGTGACTGAATGCTAAAATTCTGTGTGCTGGTTATGTAACACCAAACACCATTTTCCAACCCTTGATTAAATCATTCCTATCTACCCTAGATTACACCATTCATTTCCAACACATTGTTCACTACAGACAAAGGCACTTCGAATCCGAAACCATGCCCTAGTGGCACCTATAACAACGGCACTGGACTTAAAGCAGAGGCAGATTGCACAAAGTGCACGGGGGGTTTCTATTGCCCTGATGTTGGCCAAGTGGTGGTCATAGATGTGTGCCCAGAAGGTAGAGTGTTAAACAATCTATAATTTCCATTTTTTATCATAATATTGTTTTTTAAAGGTGCAGAAAACTGACAAAATAAAATGTTTTATTTATGCAATAACGATAAGCTTGAATAGAATCTAATACTATCGCTAGCTCGTTGGTTGCATGTCCTTTTTCAGAAAAATTCAGCAGATGTTGTTTCAATTAAAATAGTAACCAAACTATTGTCTTGTGTTTTTTATATTGAGTTTATGTGATCTGCTAGATATATAATTTATTATATAACATTTCTGATTGTTGTAACATTTTCTAAATTTAACATTTGATACAGTTTAACATCTAAACCAAAAATAACAATTAAAAACCATCAGAATGTGAGAACACAGTCATTTACTTTTGCACCATTAGAAACAAAATGTTAAGGCTATACCTTTACTGTGATAACACTTGTACACAATTAATTGTTTATAGTAATTTTTTTGCATAAGCATATGCCTTTAACCAATGCATTATATAGGATGTTTTAATTTTGATCTCTCATTTCAGGTTTCTTTTGTCCTCTTGGTTCAAGCACTGGAACAAGTCAGCCATGTCAAGCAGGCTACCACTGCCCAGCTGGCTCTCCTGACCAGGTTCTATGTGAATCCGGATATTACCAGGACCAACAACAAGCTGTGGACTGCAAATTGTGCCCTGCAGGTGTGATTTGCATAGTTTTTCCTTTCCAGAAAATTAGAAATTGGAGAAAAAAATTAAAAAAATACTATTTTTTATACCTTTAAAAATTTTCTGAATGCTATACGGTTTCATTTTTAAGGAATAAAACTGCAATTTTACACCTTTATTGTAGGTGACAAATCTTACAAAATGCTTTAAAAAGATAACTTTATTTGTCTTAATATTTAACACTACTGTTACTATGCAATACATAATGCTGTGACATAATGTCAATAGCTATTTATATTTTAGACAATATTAGTATTTTTTTAAATACATTGCGTTTGATAAGAATGATTCTGATAAAAAATCTTGATATTTTTAATGAGAAATCTTCTTAAAAAATCAGAAAATCTAGTATTTGAGAAATATTAACATTTAATTTGAAATAATTAATATTTAAAAATGAGCGACTGACATAGATAACAATTTTCCAAGCTTAATAAATTCGTTGCAGGTTTTTACTGCAACAAAAACGATGGTCCCATCTCTGACTACACTCTCTACCCATGTCCGCTGGGCAGTTACTGTCCGAACGGGACGACCTCTGCCACGGAACATCTTTGCAAGGCTGGAACATATGGAACGAAAACAATGAGAGAAACAGCAGATGAGTGTGACAACTGTCCAGCTGGCAAATTTTGCCCGACCGAAGGGCTTGTGCAAACCGATGGTAAGTTCAAAAGAATTTTATTGGCCCCTGAATCAAAAGGATTTTAAAGGGATTGGACCCACACATCAAAAAGGCTTTATAGGAATTACATTAATTAATAAGCCACATTATTTTGAGCGACGTGAGTATAAACCCCAAAGTGCTTTCAACCATATAAAATATAACCTACATCTAGAAAGTTCAAAATGAGATACTTTTCAATTAACACATTTCAACAGTTGGGTTAGCAAAGCTATTTTAAAGTTTGTACTGTTTATTATTATATAAATGTTTATACTTATTATTTTATTATTGTTAATTCACTAGACTTACCAGGCATCCATTAAATTTCTTGCCAAGTGAAACATGGTGGTAGATTTTGAACACATACCTTTCCTACTTCCTACTGTCTGACGCTAGGCCAAATAAGTCCCGGTGCAATTATTTAAAAAAAACAATTCCCAGTTGACACCAGTGCATATGACTGCGGACTTGGTTACCATTGCATCTCCGGCGCTTCTGTGAAAACTCCAAACAATAGCATCACAGGGAACCCTTGCCATGCTGGAAATTACTGCCCTGAAGGTAAGTAGTTGATATAAGTTTGTCAGTTGTGTGGTCTGAATTAATCCCGCACACTGAAATACTGTGAATGCCATATATACTCACACTATGTTGCAATTTGTACTTGCAACCGTTATGAGAGGTTTACTGGTTTCTACTGCAGTTTTATTTAATGACACTTTATGAATTTATTTTTTTCAATTTATTTTTTTCCAATTTATTTATTATAGAAAAACAGTAAAACTATAATTGTAATTTTCTTAACGTTTTAGTGTTTCTCTATATGCCTGTCTAATAATGGTTACTGCCTTAATCCGACGTAAAAAATATGGGTTTATGTCCCAGTGTGGGACAAGGCGGTTCTACAACATGGACAATGGTCAGATTATATTAATTTCGTAATTCAGCTATTGAATTGGGACCTCTTTGAACTTTGAAAAAACATTTTTAAAAAACCATATTGAACTTTGAAAAAACATTTCTTCCAATTTCCTATTTAATCATTCATTTGGTTCAGCCGACTTCTGCTAAACCAAAGTAATGCCGGACTTTTCTTTAATTGTTTCACTTGACAGGTGACCCAACCCCAAACAGTTGCGGAAAGGGAACTTTTAACAACCAGACTGGACAGGGTTACTCTGCTGCTTGTATAGATTGCACCCCTGGATATTACTGTGATCGTCCATCCTTAGAAAACCCAGTAGCCAAGTGCAGCCCAGGGTAAGAGTTTCGGATATTGTCACTGTAAAACGCTTTACACATTCAAACTTTATAATTAATTTTTGCAGATGTAGACTAGTGTAGTGGTATTTACAAACTATATTTTAGATAAGATTTAACAATGCATCATCAATAGAGCTTTACAAGTCATGTTTGTTATATATTTGAATACATTCCAATTTGTTTTAATATAGTAAACTCGGAGATATATTTAGAATTTAATGGCAGTATGATTTTAAATTACTTACATTCATAGCCACAACTACAGTTTTTATCAACTTTTATGGGAATTGAGTATTTAAATTTAAACTTAATATATTTAAATATTAAATACTTATACATCTTAACAGTTCCCATGATTTGTATAACCCTTGAATCAAAGTGCGGTATGTATTTATATCGGTAATCACAATTACATCAAAATTATTAGGTTAGAAATTAAAATAGTAATCTTACTGATTTTCACTTGAATGAATTAATGTGTTTAACAATATTGAAATGCAGGAAGCTCGGTATTCGAATGCAATCTAATCAAAAGATCAGATAGTTTACCCGAACGAGATTTGCATTAACTAATTTTTTTGTCCCCAGTTTTTACTGTCCCGGCGGAGACCAGGATCCCAGCCCTGTCGGTCAGAACTGCACGGTGGGTCACTTTTGCCCCGAAGGCACAGCAAACCCCATCGGCTGCTTCGATGGCACTTATATGCCCGATATGACAGCCGAGAAGTGCCTGGACTGTCCAGCAGGAACATACTGCGTTGATGGGATGAATACATTGTCATGTCCTATGGGTGAGAAATTGAAATTGCCCTTTTATCTAAATTACAAGAATAAGAATTTGTCAATGCCTTGGAATAAATTATCTCTTTAAATTATTATAACCATATTGCTTCGCTGGACAATTAAGAGTTACACTAGATTCTCACCCAATATTATTTTTCTTGTATATATTTTCATTTCTTTTTCTAATTTTTGTGAGTATGTAGAAAGACATCAGAATGAATTACTAAAAGGGACTCAATCCTAAGTTACTGACATCATTTTCTATCTTGAATAAAGCCGATAAATCATCCATTATAATTTCCATAGTTGGCATGACTTTGGACCAAAAAAATAAGTCCTTAAATTTAAATGCAGGTTTCTACTGCCCAAATGGCACCGGTGGTTACCCCTGGCCCGCGTGCCCCCCAGGCACGTTGGGGCTGGCTGAGAAATTGGAGCGAGTGGAAGATTGCACGCCGTGCCCCTCGGGTCGGTTTTGTGCTGAATACAACGCCACTTCAGACTCCGGCGCTTGTGACGCCAGGTTCTACTGCAGGAACGGCAGCTCTTCGGCTACACCTGATGGCAGCGATGGTAATAATCTGACCCCTCTTTATGAGTTACTGAATAAAATTATTTAAATCTGTCCAATTCAAAACGTTTTAGTATTTTTGTTTATCCTCTTAAATATTATTAAGTTTATCAAGTGTTTACAATTTTATATTCCAGGTGTGAACGGACTTTGTTCTCCCGGCCATTACTGCCCATCAGGCATCACTGTGGAGCAGGACTGCCTGCCAGGGACCTACTCCAACAAAAGTGGGCTCGCCGATTCTGTAAGTACATTGTCTGTGTATTTGCCCCATTGCTCCTATAGCGGTCAAACTTAACCACAGTGGGAGTTCTTATTAATTGTCTGTACAGTCAAATCTCGTAACTACTCATAACTTCCACCCTGCCTGAGTCTGGCGGGTAAAATGACATTCTGTCAGGGAGGTAAAGTGGTACTAAATAGATTAACATAGTGGTTTTAAAATGGATACAGTATACAGTTCTGTAAAAGTGAAATAGTAGCAAAAGGGGCATAGTAACGAAACAAGAAATTACTGCCACGTAGTATGATTGCAAAATGCAATAGTGGTCAGCCATAACCTTGGTTGGGACTTGTTCTTTTTATATATTGATTGCAATATCACATTAATGCTTACAAAATTATATATGGTTTTAACTTAGCTGTGAGCTCAAGGTGTTTCTAAAGTCATCTTCATCAACTGAAAATGACGTTCTGGTTCCCCGTTAATGGCATTCTGGACCCTCATTTTTACCCCTTTACCCTTGGATAAAATGCAAATTTTCAGGCGGAATGCTACGACTGCCCCGCTGGAAAATTTTGTAGCGGGGGTAAAGATGCTCCTGACGGGGACTGCGAGGGGGGTTACTACTGCACTGGAAATGCCATTCAATCTAAACCCCCGACTCCCGACAGCACGGGTGGTCCATGCCCGTCTGGATTCGAATGTCCGGCGGGTTCAGCGAACCCAGAATCGTGCAAAATCGGGACGTATAACAACCAGCCAGGATTGCAGGAGTGCTACACCTGTCCTGCTGGGTAAGTGGGTTCCCTTAGGTTATTCCTGAAGAAGTCCATAAATTGTAATGACTTTCTTTTGCAGTTTTTTGCTTGTTTATTTTTTTTATTTTTTTTTCCCATTTTAGGAAGTGTTATCACTGTTATTGCTTATCACTAGTAATGGTGTCTAGTCTGCTTTATCTGCACAGTAAAATGCTACCACTTTATCTGCACAGTAAAAATGCTACCACTGATGTGTTTAAATATAATTATGCTCCTCAGTTACTTCTGTCCGGAAAATGCCACCGATTATGCTGGTAATGTCTGCCCCGCTGGTTATTACTGCCCGAATGGCACAGGAGGCCCTAAGGACCACCCATGTCCTATTGGAACATACAACAATGCGACTCACGGGCAAGATCTTCGGGACTGTGCTCCTTGCGAACCAGGTGAAAACAAATGGTTAAATACGTGGGTGTTGTCCTATGCTACGTCCTATCTAGTCTTGTGGTTTATGTCAGCAGTCATGACCCGTAGGTTTGGGTTTAATCACTACCTTTCTTTTATGTCCATGCTTTTAACCACTTTATGGTGGTTTTATCAATTCAATTCATTTAAAGAGTTCATTTAAAGTTAAAACCATACACAATGCACTGCCATATCTTAAGTAACCCAACGGTGGGCACGAGGTAATCTGACCTTTGCAACTTTTATTGCAGTTAAATATTAGTATTTCAAAATAACTAAAACTAAACCTGTATCCTTTATCTTATTTGAATGGTTCTTACACACCAGTAACCGCATGTGTAATATACAATTTACAATACTTTCCCCTTTCACACAAAGGCTACTACTGCGGAACTGTTGGGTTAATAGAGCCGACAGAACTATGTGACGAAGGGTGGTATTGCACACTCTGCTCATGGTCCTCTACACCCACCAATGCCTCAGCTACAATTGGTAAGCTGTGACTTGTTTTTATCCTTCTGTGCCTGACAATTTACATTGTATAGTGAGTGACACATCATGTCTGTGTCCGGTCCAAACTGACGTCACATCGACAGGAGGAAAGTGCCAACCGGGCAGTTTCTGCCCCAAAGGCTCAGACAAACCAGTCCCCTGCACTCCAGGTAAAATAAGTTTTGTCCTCTTATTTTTATGGATAATTGTTGTAGCTTATTTAATTTGTTTCTTTTATGGACATCCGATTTTCAAATATTGTTGTATTCTTTTGCTGATCTTTTTTTCAGTTTCAAATTAGACCATTTTTCTTTTGTAAATGAAAATCTCTATCTTGTTAAAACTTGGATGATTATTGCAGCTTATTCTATTTTATGTTATTTTTTCTTCAGAGAGAAATGTTTTCTTTTGTAAAATGCTTTTAAAAATTGGAGCAAATGATATTTTGTATGTGGAAATACCATTCTCATTAAAAAGCATTACTACTATAACACAAATCCTTAGGAGAGTTCTGCGCTACGGAAGGCCTGGGCAACACAACTAGTGGATTTTGTCAAGCAGGTTTCTACTGCCTTGGAGGTGCCAGTACTTCCACTCCTACTGATGGGGTGACTGGCGACATATGCCCGTAAGTTGGGCTTTTTTGAGCTGTAATCAGGGAAAAACTAAAAGGAAGGAAAGCGTGAAGGCGGGAAGGAGGGAAACTGCACACTAAAATAAATAAAGAGTTAGTTTTAAATATGGGGTTAGAGTTAGGATTAGTTCTGGAGTTGAGATTAGTGTTTAGATAAGGGTTAGAATTTATTTCCATAGTTTTGGTGAGCAGTTTCACTGCTTCCCACTTTTCCTCCTTTTAGTGTTGCCCCTGTAATCATGCTTACATGTATACTTTTTTGCATGGATCTTTTAACTCTTAACCGTCAGTATTCTCCAAACGAAATTAATTTTTTCGAGTATGAATTTATAACACAGTGCATAACCAACCAAATAAACATAACTTTCTTTCAGAATTGGCCACTATTGTATAGCTGGTAGCAAGGATAAGACACAGTGTCCACCTGGTACGTTCAGTAATAAGACCGAGAACAAAAAGCAAGACGACTGCACCACGTGCACAGCAGGTAATTGGTTGTGTGGTATGTTGTTCATGTAGTAGCTGTAACCAATTCAACTGTTTTTTCCTATAACCCGTACAAATCATGCATTCATCAATATTTATTAGAACATCTGATTATAAAATCTATTGTATAGGATAGGATATTCACCTTTATCCCCGTGAATGGGAAAACCAGGGGGGTTAAGACACGGGCAATCGTCAGATCACCTTGCGCCCATCGTCGGGTTACCGGAGCTATTGCAGTGTGTTGTATATGATAGACACGTTGCTTCAATTTGGTAGAACCCATTAATCCGCTGGGTTCAGGCAATGTAGGTAAAGTGCCTTGCCCAAGGACACAACCGACTAGCTAGCTAACAGTTTCGCACCTGCAACCTTTCGATTGAAAGGCGACGCACTTAACCGTTAGACCAACGGGCCCGACTAAATTTTGTAATGTGTTAAGTGGTGTTATTTCAATTCTGAACGAGACTTATTTAAGTCAAATGTATAGTAAAGGCAAGTAGCTAGCATTTAGGCTCTATGGTGGAAGTTAGTGGCCAGAACTAAAGATAAAAAAACATGCTGTCATGTGGCTGAATCAATCAAATTTTGTCATTTTTTAGGATATTATTGCTCTGGAGGTGATTCAATAGAGAGTGGGCCATGCGCTGAGCGTTACTATTGCCCCAGAGGACAGAATGTGAGCAGTCCTGCCGAATACATGTGTCCACCCGGATCTTACTGTCCTGGTGGTATGTCATCTCCACAGCCCTGTGAAAGTGGTACTTACCAAGATCAACCAGGAATGGTGAGTACACAAGAATATTGGTATGTTTATCTAATTGTACCACTTGTATTATTCAACCTATGTATATATGCCATTTATATATTATCCATCTGTGTATCTGAGCAACGTATGTATGGTAATCATTCGTGTATAAAAGCCACCTTTGTATATATATATAATCTAGAAAGCTACCCAAGTACCTGGGCCATCTTGACCACTTTTGTATATTTTTGCCCGATTTACCTGTCAATATTAGTCTCCTTAGTATATGAGGCACTTTGTTATGTGAGCCACCTATGTGTGCCAATAAAAGTTGCCACAATTTTTTTAAGCATTTTGTATACTTGGCATTCACATGAACCAATGCTTCTCTACAGACATCCTGCAAGCTGTGTCCTTACAGTTACTTCTGTGAAGCAATCAATGCTTCAGGGATAATAACAGGTACGCTAAAGAGGTTTTAATAATTAATTATTACAATGTGTAATTATACTACAATGATATATAAACTTGATTTAAATATATATTTATTTTTATACCTTTTTGATTTTATTTTTTTTTTTTTTTATATATATTCTCATTTTTTATTGTGATTTTTTACAGGAGTTTCAGTTCCCAGTGAATGTCCACAAGGTTATTATTGTCCAAATGGAACTCGTTTTTCGGACGAGTTCCCGTGTGATTTCGGCACCTATGGGGACCGTCCTATGCTATCCAGCGCTACAGAGTGCACTGAATGTGACCGTGGTTCGTTCTGTGGCAGCAAGGGGCTTAAACAGCCAACAGGGCCATGTCAGGAAGGGTTTTACTGCATTGGAAACTCATCCACGGCTACTCCGAGAGACATGACAAGCGGAACACCATGCCCTGTGGGGAAGTTCTGTGTGAATGGGACGAAAACCCCAGAGATGTGCCCACCCGGGACCTTCGGCCCTGTGGAAGGTGATTTTGATAACTTTTTATCACACTAAACTTTCTGTCATTTTTACCACCTACTTCATCGTAACAGACTATTCAACATAGTTTTCATGTGCGTTAAAAACTTTTTTTCTTAGGAAAGCTAAATTGCAAAGTAAAAATGCAAAAAATAAGTTTGTAATAAGAAAACTGTTTAATATCTACAAATCGCAGTTACACAAAAATTTTAGTTACTACAATCAACAAAAAACAATTATAATTTATATTTGATTTCTACCTTATATGGCAGCAATGCAACATGAACACTTACAGTAACATCCCCACAGCTACTATGAAAAAGCCTTTTAAATTATATGTTTGAAAAAACGTTTTAAAATACACGGCAAAAATAATGTTGCTTTGTGATCAAATACTTTTGAAATCTATTTATTATTATTATCTGCAAAGTGCCCAGATTGCCTTTTATTTCCACAGAACTTAAATCTTCTGATGAATGCACCGATTGCACGGCTGGTCAGTTCTGTCAAACTCCTGGGCTTGATCAACCTACAGGCAACTGCACTGCTGGGTATTACTGCCCAACCGGCTCTAACTCTTCAACCGGTAAAGAATGCTTAGTTTTGTATCTATTTCTCTGTATTTTAGTTGAGGGGTTGCAGTTATAACACTGGTTGCTAAATATTTGGTTCCTCCCTTGGAAAACATTGCGTGAACCCAGTGGATTAAAGGGTTCAAGCAAAAATGAAGCATTGTTCTCAATTTAACACACAGCAATAGCTCTGGTAAACAGCTGGTTCAAGGTTAAAAACGGCTGGTTCAAGGTTAAAATTATTTATAACTGTGTGTTTCTTTATTTTTTGTCTCATATAATAGAACATAATAATCCAACCAGTAAATTTTAAGGGAGCATAACTTTTTTTTATAAAAAGCTGCCAAAACCGCAATTTATGCTATCCAATCCCACTAGAAAAAAGTGATAAATGAATAGGGTTATTATTAAACAATCTTGCAACCAACCAAGGCGGTATCTTAACACCAAAGGTTTTTAACGTTATTTTGAAGCTACAATTCATGGCTCACCATAAAAGTGCTCTAACTAAAACTCATACACAATAAACCTTCTCCAGCTTTCGAATGCACAGTGGGCAACTACTGTCCGGAAGGTTCCCCTGCGCCCCAGCCGTGCCCTGCAGGTAGTTACACCGACCTTCCCCAACAATCAATATGCCAACCCTGCTTGGAAGGAAGCTTCTGTAATGGAACTGGAATCGAGGTAAACAAAAAAAGTGCCTTAAATGTTTAAAAAAATATAACCCGATAATATTTATGTGAAAACATTATACTATATTTTTTTAACAATAACTTAAGCATAAAGTAGTCAAAAATATTTTAAAGAACAAAGAAACCTAAAATATATTTTTTAAAACGTTTTGTGATTTTTCAAATAATTGATAGTTTTATGGTTTTAGGTTTACAATTGTTTTATCTTTTTTTTTTCATCTATTTTCTGCTTTTAAATTTAAAATTTAAGAAATGCAATCTACCATGGTGTTTTTATTGACACATTGCTGTAAATGAAAGACCGTATTACCTAAATAATTATAATAAACAATCCTATCCGTATCCAGTACAGTGGTGTGAAAACTTGAAATGTTTAAAAACTGTAGTTTTGAAAACTTTGTTTCCCAGGATTGTCCAGCTGGCTACTACTGCCCACCTCAAACTGGTGGGGTGTTAAACCAGTGCCCACGTGGCACATACAGCAACGAAACAGGCTTAAAACGGGAGGACCAGTGCAAAGCTTGTGATCCTGGTTTCTACTGCCCTGATCTGGCTGCAACCGGTTACAAAGGTCAGCGACATCTTGTGTTTTTATGCTTTTTTTTAAATATTTTTTTCTATTTTATTATTTTCCATACTTGACACTCTCTTTCCAACCCTCTGAAGCAAACAGATCACCCAACAAACTTTTCCCCCTTTTCTAGGTCCCTGTGATGCCGGGTATTTTTGCCGGAATGGATCCGACTCATGGCAACCATCGGGCGGCAACACTGGAGATGCGGGGATCTGCCCCGAGGGCCACTACTGCCCAGAAGGTACTTTTGACCGCTTGGACAAGTTATCGTTATTTTTTATGCCTAAGACTGCCCAGATCCAGACTTTACTTATTATTTTAAGCTAAGTTTACTTTTGGCTCAACTTTTTATCACTGACTTCTGCGAATTTAAATAAATGTTCCAGCATCAGAATAGGAGGTAATTTTTTGGTTTTGTTTAACTTGTACATGAATCAAGTACTAAAAAGACCATATTAAATAGTAATTTATGTTGCAAAATCAGGCACTGTGTATATGAAAATCTTCTAAATTTTGTGGTGAATTTTAATTTAGAAAATTTTTTATTCTCCGCTGTGCATTTCGTACAATCCTATCATATCCTCTTTGTGTGCTTGGGTTGTTTTTCGATTTTCTCAAGTTGTTTAACCCATGAATCACCACAGTTGGTGTTCTAAGACCATCCATATTATATTAATCGAATATGGTTAATACTATAATATAAATTGGTTCGAAAATTTGATTTTAAATGATGTTTATACCATTAAATTGAGCAGCTTTTTCAAATAATTTTTTTTCTTTTAATACCGAATTTAAGGTACCACCAAAGAACTATGATCATAAACAAAAAATTTCATATCACATATAAATCCTTATAAATTTTGAAAACACCAAAGTTTACCCAAAAAACATCATCATCAATTTATACCCCTCCCTTCCAGGAACCGGGGAACCAAATGCTTGTGCTCCTGGTACGTTCAACAGCCACCTCATGTCCAACAGTTCATCTGCATGTGTGGCTTGCATAGCAGGATCGTACTGCAACAGCAGTGGGTTGGCTCAACCCACTGGGCTCTGCGATGCTGGGTTCTACTGCACCGGCAGCTCAACAGAATCAGCCCCAGCCACTGTGAGTAGGATTGGATTCTCTTAGTCATCACCTATTAAAATGCAGTGGATTTTATAACTGCATTCCAACAGCATTTTAAACCGGTTATTGTAAATAAACTGATAATAATAATTGTAACGAAGGAAATTATAATTTTAATTTTTTGTCCTATCACCTTGTATTAAATGACAATTTACCAGAGCTATTACAGAATGTTGAACTCAATAGAGATATTGCTAAAGTATTTTTTAAGACACTAAACCACTGGAATCAGGGATTGGTTATTTAATGCCCAGGTAGCCAACCATCTAACAAATTCCCTGTTTTGATCCGACCTCTTTCCAGTTTGCCGCATTACCAATGAACTTACCTGCTGAACAATAAGTTTAAACGTAATGTTTAGCTAAATCCTGATAAGTTTGATCACGGAAATTAACTAAATTAAACTTATTTATTCAATGGTTTTACTCATTTCTTTTAAATGTCTTACACACAGACACAACTAGCAATTGACAGGTTTAAACTCATATCCCTATGGCTGTTGATCATCTGTGCTGCCTTGAAGAAACTCCACCAAGTCAAATCAGTGTTTTTGATATCCAAAGTGCAAATAAAACATAAATCCACATTCCAGACCACCCCTACCGGAGGTCCTTGTCCCATGGGTTCCTTCTGCGAAGCTGGTAGCAGTTTACCCAGTTTATGTGTGGACGGCTCTTTTGCCCCGGATGTGGCCCTCCCTGCGTGTTACCCCTGTCCGGCCGGCTACTTCTGTCCACCGGGGGCATCAAACACCACTGAATGCCCCGTGGGTCATTACTGTGTCGCAAACTCCACCTATGCAACCCCATGTACAAACGGGACGTACAATAATGCCACTGGTAGGTAAAGCTTCTGTCAAAATAAATATGGTTGAGTTGTAAGACTGAGAAATATGTACTGAAAATCCTATTTGTTTCTATTTATTTCATCACAATGGAAATCATCAGTTTTATTTTAAATATATTCTTCCTGTTTAAATGGTTTCCTCCAATTTGACTTCCGTTCATATTTATTAGTTTTCATAATTACAAGTTACTAAGTCATTGTTCACCAATTGGTTTTGGGATATTTAAATAACAAATACAATGTGCTTATCAGATTATACCAAAACATAATTTTAAATGTGTTACGATTCAAAGTGAATATAAAAAAGTCATTAAAATATTTTAGAATGATTTAACTGTTCTAAAACATTCCCCAATCAAAATAAAAAAAGATTAAAATTTCAGTAGAATTTTATAAATGGTTGTATTTTTAAGAACTACATTAACATTGGAAGTCCATCGCATTGAGATGTGCTTCTTAAAATATCTGTTTTTTTAGGTGGTCAAGGTGTGGACGACTGTCACTACTGTGATCCGGGGTATTACTGCCCATTTATAGGCATGGAGAAACCAGAAGGAAAGTGTGCTTCCGGATGGTTAGTGATTTTATTTAATCTATTTTAAATTGTAGTGCTATTTTTCTTATAACAACTGATAATTTGTTATGTCATATATTTTACACACATGAACCCACCACCCAACCACGCCTAACGCCTAACGCCAGGTTGCTATATTAATAGAATGCATATTCGTACTTGGGGAGTTACCAAACCCAACTAAAAATTGCAGAAAAATAGTTCTATGGTCTTGAAGATCATATTTAGTTTTCTTAATCCTTTTTTTTGTTAAACCTGCTGTTTATTGCTTTTTCCATCTCTATTGAGTTTTAGGGGAAAATAGTTTTGTTGGTGAGAAAGTTAATTCATCGCCATGTGAGACTGCTTAAATTTGTATTATTTTGTTGACATGACTTGTTTAGACTGTATCATTATCGGTATTTCAATACTACTAAATATTAATTTACAAACTGCTCATGGCAGGATGTTGTATCTAGTACGTTACTACTTACATTACATTTTTTGATCGCAAAATATCTCCCTATCCCCAGGTATTGTATTCTTGGTTCTTGGATGAAGAGGCCCTCGGTTGTGGGGGTGAATGTAACTGGGGTATGCGGATGCCCCGCTGATGGGGGTATAGGGGGGCAATGTCAACCTGGGTACTATTGTCCGGAAGGGGCCAACGCGCCTGTGCCTTGCGATGCAGGTGAATTGTTTTTTTTTTAAATGAATAGTAAAGGCTTGTTATGTTAACCCAGGGTTAAAAATTTCAGACGATGGGGGTGAAAAATCCCAGTAAACTATTAAATTATAACTGGTCGATGGTGGTGTATTACTTACAATAGAAGTGAACATTAGTTGGGAAACACCCAATCAGTTTACTAGGGATAAATATCGACCTAAAAATATAGTCAATGTCGTGCTTGGGATACATCATAATTTTTAAAAAAGTGATAAAGTTTGCTAGTATTTGACATACCTGACAATATTATGGATTAAGATGGATAATAAAAGTATATTTTGTGTCATTTTACCCCATAGTTTTTGTACTAGGGGTGGCAAGCCATACATCTTACCCAAAGAATTGAAATGGTCATTCTCAGATCTTGATATTATGGTTGTTTCTGCTTAAATTTAGAGACTTTGTTGTCATTTACAGGTTACTACTGCGACACTGCTGGGTTGGGTGACGTGAAGGGTCCTTGTTTGGAAGGCCACTACTGCAGCGGGGCTAGCGAGAAGGAGGCCCCTGTGGGTGAGACATACGGAAGCATCTGTCCAGAAGGGACCTACTGTCCAACTAACAGTTCGGCGCCAACTAAGTGCCAGACAGGTGAGTAAAACCACTCAATTACTGCAGAAAATCAAAACAAAAAGTTGCTCAAGACTTATTATTTAAAGTGACACTTTGCCTAAAAATAGGCATTACTGATATTTTATAAAAATCTCTGTGTACTAAATTAAAAAAATTTCTAGTCCATAGTATAGCTTTGTTATTGTATACAATATCCTAGCATTGTGAGTGACCTAAGATTGTTAGTGGTGTCGGTGAGTTTGAGAACTAGCAATGTGCAGTAAATCAGCAGTGTTTTTTATTTCAAATCAGGTTTCTTTACAAATTCCACTGGCAACACTGGGATGTTGGATTGCGAAATCTGCACTGGTGGTTGGTACTGTCCATCACCAGGTCTTAATCTGCCTTTAGCCAAGTGTGAGGTGAGAGTTACTTGGATTGCTCGATTTAGCATTAATTTATTTTAATAAGTTCGGAACGCCTACCTTTTAAGACTTGTCAGACATTGTGAAATCTATTTTATCTAAAAGTGAATGAATCACCAAAACATGAGCGGGTGTTAAATTTGCCCTAGTTTTTTGCCGAATATTTTGTTATTTGCCTTTTTTGCCGAATATTTACAAACTGGTGGTCTGCATTTAATGGTGTAGGTTATAATTACGGATAATAATATTTACTTCACTCATACACAGATGGGTTATTTCTGCCCTCCTGGATCAACAGAAAAAGCCCCACCCACAAACAAATGTCCCGCTGGCACTGAATGTCCCATCGGCAGTATCAACTTCACACCGTGCTATTCCGGTTTCTACCAGCCGGATCCGGAACGAGGTGTCTGCCTTACCTGTCCAGAGAGTAAGTTGAACGTGATTCCAGTGTGACCTGTGACATGCTCATGTGCATGAGGTTGCACTTATTTGTTTGCTTAGCTTATTAGTAGTGTGTATGACCGTCTGTGGAAAGGTTGTGAGATCAAAACTACACAACAGTTACTTGCCCAACGAGTAAAGTGTACTTGGTGATCTAGTGTTCATGCATGTTCATGTCCTTTTTTGTATTCATTTGTCTGGTAAGTTTTTCATTTATAGTACTATCCCCAGGAAATTACATTGATATGCTATAGTATAGTCTTTACAGGATTTAAATTTATTGATGTTTGCAAGTAGTATTTAGGGTGCTTTCATGCAAAATAAACCAAACTTATTCCCCATATCTTACAATATTATTTATTTCAAAAGGCATCACAGGCTTTTGTAGTTAAGGATTCTCATTTTTCTAGAAAATTCTTGCTATATCAATGATAAAACTTCACTGCAATCATAATTTATACAATACCACACATAATGTACATAATATTTAAAATCTAGTGTTACCATTTCAATTTCACCCAGATGAGTACTGTGATTTTCTTGAGGCAACACTGTCCGGATTGGATGGGGTCACAACCCCGCAGTCATGCCCTGCAGGGTTCTACTGCCCCAGTGGTACCGAGTTCGCCACCCAATTCCCGTGCCCCAATGGAACGTACAGCGACCAGACAAGGAACGGAAAGAAGGGAGATTGCTACCAATGCGATGGGGGTGGGTGTTATATTGAGATTGTAGTTACCTTTTAAAATTTGGTATATAAAGCAGGGACAGCATACACATTGTACTAAGAAAAATAACAGTCCCAAAGTAGGATATGAAACTTATTGCATTGGTTGGCATTTCTTTGGTACCGAATAGTGTGCTGAAACCTTTTTCATGCAGAAAATTTTTTGGGCTTTGGAACATTTTATTGTTACTGGAAAATGATGTAATTGAAACCAATCCTGATCTCTTTATGGCTTAGGCAAGTCACTAGCAGATTGCTTGAACCCAGTTATAGTTTGTAGCTTCGATAACCTGACAGTGGGTAAAAGGCAATATCAGATTGCTGGTGTCAAGACACCCTCTGCTACCTCCTCACCCTTTGAGTTTTTCCATCCCTGTGGACCCAATATATACCCTCTTCTGTCCCTATTGTAATAAACCATAACCCAAAGATGTATCTTTGAACAACACACACTTTAATAATACATGTTGGTATTTAACCATAACGTATAACAAAATTTTAATGTCAGGATGGTACTGCGATCGAACCAACCAGACTGCACCGACTGCTCAATGTTACATCGGCCACTTCTGCCCGTTGGGTTCAATCTCACCAACTGAAAATGTGTGCACGAAAGGTAGGATCTTAGGTTTGAACATAGTTTTTAGATTAATGGATGCTTTTAAAGCTTTGTTTATCTTAAATGTATGTTTTCTGTTATTTGTCCTGTTGTTGTGACTTTGTATACGTTAAAAATATGTTTTATGTATATATAGGATTTTATGTTTACTTTAAATATATTTTTTTAATATATTTTATGTCTTATTGAAGGGTAAACGTTGTTTTATAAAAAAGTTTTTTTTGGTTTAAATAAGTGTAAATATGTTTTTTTTTTGTAAATTTTTTAATATCATTTTAATCATGCGTCATGTTTTATTTTTTAAATGTTATTTTTGTAACTGGGTTGAATTGTTTTGTTTGTAAGTTGCAATAACAATGCAATCTTGCTGCAATACTTAAAAATATTTGCCACGAATGTACCAGTGTGCAGTGTCGTTAAACCTTTAAAAGTACTTGAAAGTTGTATTTGTGCTCCTACATTGCCTTATTTTCTTTTTTAAAAGTTTATAATAATATCAGTCTCAAAATCTTTTGAGAAAACTATAATGTATATTTAAACATCGAAAGCAAATGGTTCATAAAGGTACTGAGGCAGTTCCAGTATTTTTGTTAAGTTTGAGTTTTAATGGTATATAAAAATATAGTTACGTTATTTAAAATAAAACAATTTTTCTTATTCAACGAACTTAACATTTCCCACAAGGTTCATACTGCCCTGCGGGTTCCAGCCAACCCACCAAATGCCCGATGGGGACTTATGGGGAAACCATGGGTTTAGGAAGAATGGAAGATTGCACCCCGTGCGACCCAGGGTTGTACTGCGACTCATCGGGACTTACTGGGCCAAGGGGAGGCTGCACAGCAGGTTTGGGGGATTTTTAATCTCAACATAAAGAGCCAAAAACATGAAACTTCATTCTTGCCACTCTCTGTGTACCTTTTCGCATATTTATCAAACGCTTGAGGGCGCAGTGTGTGCCGCGCGGCCGTGCCACATGTCGCTCTTACGACAAAGCGTCTCTGTGTCCGTTTGACTAAGGTCATATCCGGTCCGATCCGGATTCCATTATGATTCTTGGCCTAAGCTTCGAAGTCCCGAAATTTGGAATTTTAAAAACCCAGAATTTTCTCGTCCAGCCCTTAGGCTTGTGGGAAGGAATATGGTTAGCCATTTAGCTCACGAAAAACTCGACCTCAAGGGATTGCCACGAGGAAGCAGGCATAACTTTCCTCTGTTCAAAAACAAAGTACTCTTTGCACTTTTCATTTTTCCATATTTTGTTTTTTTCAATTGAATAACATTCTAAGTTAATTTGTGATGTCACTCAACATGTTATTGCCTGGTCAATGTCTAGTCAAGTTTGGTCCAATATACACAACAAAGTTTGTTTTAGAGCGCATTTGGAAAGATTTGTACTGAAAGCCCAATAAGACAGTGGTAATTTTAATATTAGGATGTTTTAGAATGTTACTCTGTTCCATTTTCAATCCAATAATCCAAAGAGTCCGGTATTTATAAGGTTACACAACCTGCACATCATCTGATCAAAGATCGCTTTATAAAACTGCGTGGTCCATTTGGATCCAGAAAATAGAAAATACAAGACTGTCCATATCATTAATATAACTAATTAACCTTCACTAAGATTATATTGTCTAAATTCTAAATCATAGAATCTGTTTCATTTGGGCAATAAACATGTTAAATAACAAACATACTTATTCCCTGAAAACGAAAACAGGCTTTAGATTTAATTCTACATAAATAAATAAAATACACTTAACAGATATTATGTAAAACCAAGTGAATGAATAAATATTTCCTAAAAATAAAGGAACATAACAATTATATACAACACACTGCAATATCTCCTGTAACCGGGCGCTCCATGCGAAATAATCTTACGAATTTGTTTGTAATTCTTCTCCGTTTTTCCACTAAAAAGGATAAATTATAAATATCCTTTTTATCCTCAATACATCCTCATCAACTGAAAATTATTCCCAGGTTTCTACTGCTCCGGCAACTCGACTGAACCTGACCCACGTGGGCAATCCTACGGAGATGTTTGTCCATCCGGTGCATATTGTCCCACCAACAGCAGTCAGCCCACTTACTGCAACAGTGGTAAGCTGATTTAACAGTTGCTATTATGTTGATTATGTTTATAGGTGGTGTGATAATGTCAGTCATTTTTATACTTCCTATAAAGGTCGTTATTATACACAGATTGTTATTATACTACCCATGGCCACAGCCGAGTTTTCAATTCATATTATTCAAATTCCATCTTCATTTATTACTTTTGGAAATTGTTTAATATACTAATTTATAATGGAAATTTTACAGATGATAGGAGCTTACATTATATATCTCTGGGTGTAAGAAAAAATTATTTTGGTATATTAGGGGTAAGCAATTTTATTATATTAGGGTATAGGAACACATTACACTTGCCCCCAATCAGTCAGATTGTCAATCCAATAGTAAATAATTGATTGATTTTTAGACACTTTTTCCCGTTTTCTGAGTCACTATCAAAGGTACTGCTTTATGTTTTCATCGTGGAAACAAAACATAAACTAAACTAAATTATATAATGTGATTTCATATTACAAATAGAACAGCCTGCTTACATGTATTGGTTTATCACAAGGACATATTCTCTCTCTTGTAGGCACCTACAACCCATTCCCTGAAAGAAGCCAGGAAAGTGATTGCTTACCATGCACAGCTGGATCATATTGTAACTCTACTGGTCTCTCTGACGTCACAGGTATTTTGGCCCATTTTTTGCTCTACGTCCACCGGTATTAGTTTATTTTTTGTTTTTTTTGGGATTGTTGTTTTATCTAACAATTTCAGCAAAGAAAATTGGATAGATGGTACAGCCATAGCCGTAGTTAAAATATCATTGGTAAGATTTATTCTCATGTAATGCACTTTATACATCTTTTAAGCTTAAATTAAAAAAACACATTAACAACACACTAAAATAGCCCAGATAACCGGAGTTTAGACACGAATTACCCAGGTTCTTATAAAGACACTTACAGTATACCTTGGATAATATGGACTAATATTTTTACTTTATATTAACCTTGGTGCCCAATATTATCTAAGGACTTAATTTAGTGCATTCAGTCTTTTGTTAAATTATGAATTGTTTTTCTAAGAAAAAACACAATTAAGTCACGTTTTTCCTGCTTTTCACCAGGCGACTGTTGGCCTGGGTTCTACTGCAATGGTAGTGCAACAGACCCCACCCAACACCCTTGTTCTGTCGGCCATTATTGCCCTGGTAATTCCCCCGAACCAATACCCTGTCTGAACGGGACTTACGCCAACGTGACGGGCTCCCCGATCTGCCAGACATGCCCAGAAGGCTGGTATTGCACCGATGGTGCAGTTGACCCGGTGACGTGCCCGACAGGCCACTACTGCCCAATGGGAACAGGATATGACTGGAAACTATGTCCATCAGGTTGGTTTATTGTTTGATTGCATTTCCTTATCCAAATCAATGTTCTACAGTCATTCTTAAAGCCATATTGTTAAAACTTAAAAACTGCTCCAAAATGTGCTTAAAGAGCAAGTTAAAAAAAATTGTTCATTATTTAACAAAAATAGTTTTAACTTAGTTCACTCTGTTATGAACATTGGATTTTTTTTAAATGGAGATTCAAACTATAATTAATTTTTATTTCAGTTTTAGTTAACCATACTAAAAATATCAATGTAGATGCGAAATTAGTCCAATATTTATTGGCAATTTCTGTCCTAAAGCAAGGTGCAACCTTTGCTTTAAGCAAGTGATTTATTGGTTTAAACAACAACGAAATGCATCAATTTTTAAAACTCATTACAATGGTTTATGTTCCCAACTGTGGCAACGTGGTAATCTAACAAATATTTATTTAACCCCTGCATTCATAGATATCATATTAAGGAATGATTAATTTAAGATGAATTAATTGATTACAAGGATCATTAATTCAGAAGACCACACCGTTTACTCATTTCAATTGGGTTCTGTATTTTTCAGGCTCGTTTAACCCTGTCAATGGTATAAGCTCCGAAATAGAATGCACCCCATGCTCACCAGGGTCGTACTGTGATGTAGCTGGGCAGCCAACAGTCGGGGGACAATGTGACCCCGGATTTGATTGTATATTAGGGGTGAACACCCCAATACCCAATAATGTAACCAACAAGGTGGGTCATTCAGGGGATTTTTTTTAATCTTAAAGAGATTACATTAATACGATGGAGGCTACTGCACAGGTTGTGTTGGCCAAGTCTCTTTTAACTGATTTTATCCTTGTATAAGGAACACAGTAGACATTGCTTACCCACAGTGAAAAGATGAGTTAAACACACTTGACTCTAGCATATACAGTAAACCGTGGAATAAAAATAATTGTTTTTCAAATTTAAGTTAAGTTCTCTTGTATTTGAATTATCTGGTTAAGCTTCAGTTTGAATTTTATGATTTTGAGATTCAAAATTTAAAATTTTACTATGTAATACCAATTTTGAGATTGTGGCAGTTAAATAGACTGTCCATATTCAGTTCGGATTCATCTGAACATTAATTTAACAGTTTACCTATGGTTCAGTGTACAACAATTTACATTAGGCAGTTTGGGTTCTGTTTCAGAAAATTTAACAGTTTAAACTGGTTTTCAATTCTATTTTGATTTGGCTTTAAGGGGTAATTTAATTTTAAGTGTATTTGGTGAGAACTTGTCAAAGCCCTTTGCATTTGTATCTTGTATGAATTAACAAGCGCATCTTGATCAGTATATTTTAAAGTGTTGAAAATTGCCCCACAGGGTTATGGAGGACCATGTCCATTGGGCCACCAATGTCCTAATGGAATAGCGGAGTTATGTCCCTCTGGGACCTTTGCTAATGTGGAAAGGAGACCCACATGCTTAACTTGCACTTCAGGTAACTAGTCATAAGTTCTGCTATATTTTATTATTGATGAATTAATATTTGACGCATATTGGATCTTGGAAAGTAGTTGGGTAACTTAAGAAAATTAGATGATGGATTTTAATTTGTCTAACTGGTGTACTCGTTTTAATCACACGCAGTTTTATCTAGGTTGGAAAATTTCTCATTTTCTGATTTTTAATTTATTTGATTCATTTGCAAATAAAATTAAAATGGCTAAAGTCTCCACCATCACTATAACAGTTTGGTACCAATAAAGTGGTTAGAAATTCGGAGACAAGGGTAAAGACATATACCACTATAGTGTATAGAGCACAGGGACAAACTGCACTAGTAGTTTTAAGTTGGTTCATTTTTCACTGCACCAAAATATTTATTAATATTTTATTAATTCTTACCCATGAAAAAAACAGGAAATTTCAAAAAAATCAATTTACAGGGAGCTATTGTGATGGAGGTACTATCAACCCCACAACTTGTCCAGCTGGTCACTACTGCTTGCCTGGCACTACATCGGAGTTCCAGTACGCATGTGGAGCCGGCACTTTCAATAACAAAACAGGTTTGCTTTAAACTATATATCTTTAGTTCAGTAGTTTATTGAGTGCTTCTGACGCTATTAAAAATTTAATAAAGATTTTATCTTTTTGTGGTAAATAACAGAGAAAAAATATTTTGAGTTTTTAAGGATTGTGATGCACTTACAAACGCAATTTATCAGTGTTGACCTAATTTCAGGACAATCAAGCGCCGCCAGTTGTTTGCAGTGCACTGGTGGCATGTATTGTGAAGGCACTGGAAACACTAAACCGGACGGTGAATGCGATCCAGGCTACTACTGTGTTGGAGGCTCAGACAGCAGAAAACCACTGGCGACAGGCACAATAACTGGTTCAACAAGGTAAGTCATTTTTACGATCATCATTAGAAATCTAAACTAGTGATGTCTAAACTTTTCTTTTGAAGCGACCCAAAAAAAAATTATAATGACTGAATTCTTACAATTCACATATAATGTTAATGAAACAACAGACATCCCCAAAAAATGGGGCTCCTACGCAACTCTGAGTTTGTGACCCTGATCCTAACCACCTTATTTGCAAAATTAAACGAAAATCTTTCTTTGATTTCGATCACACCACCTTCTATCTGGTTATATGTAACACTTCTATTCACCTGTTTTTGTCATAATTTGTTAAATAACCTATTCCCATCTCTGGAACTAATTGCGCTCACTTTTATTACAGCAACGATACATGCAGCACTTTGTTTGACTGCGTCTGCCCTACTCTGCCCGACACGAGGGGAGGTATCTGTCCACCAGGTATGCTACACCCATAACCATTATTTCTTCATCACATCATTATGGAAGCTTGTGTTGTATTACATATTTTATAAAAGAAACAGTTAAACATGTAGAACTATTTATATATTTACCAAAATGAAAAGAAAAGGTATATATCTGGTATTCAAGTATTTAAACACAAGAATAGTTTTTAAATATGGATAAAAATTTTATTTAAAATATTTTATGTAACATTGATACCTGGATTTGTTCTATTTCAGGCTACTATTGTCCAAAAGGCAGTGACAAGGCATATGAATGTACCCCGGGCATGTATTGCCCAGATTATGAGATGGAAATACCATTGCTGGCATGTGAGGCAGGGTACTACTGCAGTAATGCAAGGTGGAAATTGTTTTTTTTGTAATACACGTTATTTATCATGGAATAATACTTGGGACTTTATAGTATATCTTTGTGTATTACTAAAAAGGTATTTGTTTATAACGGAGTTAGAAAAATGGAAATTTCTTAGAATTAATTGTCTTTGTGCCCACAGTCGAAACTAAATACAGTTGTCCAATTAATCCTTATGCACATTATCAGGTTACATGTGTTATTGCAGTGTGTTGGCTGTTGGGTATGATACAGAACAATTGTTTTTATTTCCCCAAAATACTAGGTCCGAGCAATGTCTGCTAAATGCCTTGCCTAAAAACAAAACTTACCAACTAACTGCAGGTTTTGCACACACCAACATTCGCTTGTTGGCTCAACTAGAAATATCATCGGTTCGGCTTAAATATTGGGCCATGCAGACTCTGTTTGTTCTTAATTGATAAAAAAACACACTTTTGTTAAGTTTCAACACAAAAAAGAGTAATTTGGATATTAATATTGATTCATTTTATAATTTATCGTTTCTCCCATTTACCCAGCTCTACCCCAACTCAGCATGACTGTCCACCCGGATATTATTGCGAAACAGGTCTCATGGAACCATGCCCCCCAGGGACATACAGTCCCACCTATAACAACAAGAACATAACAGAGTGTTTGATATGCACTGCTGGATTTTACTGCCAAGGTATGTAAGGAATTTAAATTTAACACAAAATTGTAAACAGTTTCTAATAATAAAGTTAGTTTAGTTGTTTTCAAATCTAGCACTAATTAAAATTATTTGTTTATATCTTTTTTTTAAATTATATTTGTTTAATATTCTGTTGGTTGTATACTTTCAAAAATTTAAATAAGAAAAGCCTAATAGTCGAACAGCACTACCACACAGTTGTGTGTGAAAACACTGCTTTAGTAGTGTATAACATTCAGTCGAGGATTTGAAGAGGCATAAAACTGTTCTAGATAAAGCTGTGTGTTTGTGGATGTTATTTGAAACCAAGTGATTAGACAATGGCAACACAAATGTTTTTCCCATATATTCTATATACCACACTGGAGTAGGTTCACTAGCATGACGGTGGGCACATGATAATCTCACGATTACATGTGTTTTCCCAACCATGGGTTTAAAGAATCATTATCAAACCCCCAAAAAACTCGCATTTTAGGTTTCCACAACGCCAACCCCACCCAAAACTGCACTGCTGGGTACTACTGCCCCGGGGGCGACATCACCCCACAATTCCTGTGCCCCGAGAACCACTACTGCCCTGAGGGGTCAAAAAATGCAACAGTTTGTGCAGCTGGAACCCACCAACCGTCAACTGGCAGACCGACATGTATTCTCTGCTCGACAGGAAGAATATGCGATCCGTACAACGGTAAAACTTTAACATAAATCTGATGTTCTAGTCAAAAAGGGTTAAGGAATATAACCTGCAAGTCGAATTCGTTTTGAAAGCTAGCGATCATTTTTAAATCTGCGACCCTTTAATTAAAAGGCAATGCACTTAACCTTGAATTTTACCCAAATTTTATGAAACATTTTATTACAAATGACATCATCAGTATACAAAACAGTGTTCTGTTAGCAGTAAATTTGACAAAATTGTATTAATATTAAGTTTCAGATGTTTAAAAGGCAATGTTTAGATTTAGAATTTTTTAGTTACTGATGATGCTTATTGTGATGAAAATATACAGTGTAACATATACATGAAGTCCACACTTAATATTTATTAGTGTTTCATACTACTATATTTGCCATTTTGGAGTAAGTGCACATTTGTAATATATAAAAGTATCATGCTGGTAATAATGCAGTAGACTAATCATATCGTGCCTCTGTCATCACAGCACAGATTCTAGGTTAAACACGAACGAACGTTACCTTGGTGGAGTTAAATTAGTTAAAATATTAATTACTGGACACACTGCAATGACTCTATCTAAGCCTACTGAATAAGACCTGTTTACCCTTTATGTTTTCTTACCCTGCTGTTAAACATAATTACTGATTATATTGGATAATAATAATAATCCTGCCTAACATGAACTTACCTTAGTCACCGTTCGGTCAAATTTTGCATTCACCCCCATCTTTTAGATTTTCCTCACAATTTTTTAATTTACTCCCTAATTTTTACAGGTGTTTCATTGGATCCGGAAAACTGTCCCCAGGGTTATTATTGTACCCCCGGCACGCTGCAACCAGAACCCTGCCCAGTAGGAAAGTATGGTGACGCTGAAAATTACCCAGCGGCCGCAAGTTGTCTAGACTGCCCCGGAGGTATGCAAATGTTGTTAATATCTGGTTTACACATGGTGTTTTACCAGACTCTACCATTCCGGGTTACTTGACTTTTTCCTATGATATTTGGAGAAATCCCTGTGTTGTAACACACTCTACTTCCCTTTGGGTAAAGTTACCATATCTAACTAACATTTACACAACAGGAATGTACTGCAGCAAGCCGGGGTTATCAGGTCCTGAGGATGAATGTTATGGTGGGTACTACTGCACCAGGGGTGCTAAACAACCCGACCCATATATGGATAACTCGGCCGGTTCAGGTGAATTTAAAATTTATTTAGCCTATTAGTTTTTCAGGGGGTAACGTGTTGCTAAAATGAAGATAACACACCAAACTTTAACCATATAACAGTTAAATGATTCGCTTATTTCATACATGAGCCAAAACTGGTCGCTAGCTAGTAGGTTGTGTCCTTGGTAAAGGCACTTAACGGACATTGCCTGAACCCAGCGAACTAATGGGTTCTACTAAATTGAAGTAACATGTCTATTATACAACACACTGCAATAGCTCCAGTAAGAGGTTGGTGGGTGAGAGGCGATCTGACGATTGCCCGTGTGTTAACCCCCTTGGTTTTCCCATTCACGGGGATAAACATGAATACCATATCATATCCATAAAAATAGGTTTCTCCATTTTATGTTGGTAACATTATGAAATGAAAATGGAAAGCAGCATAGCTTTAAAAAATGTTTTTAAATTTCACTTCTGCATAGGTGGCGGGGTCTACACTGGCAACAGCATCTGTCCGATTGGCCATTACTGCATGAACGGCACGAGCACGCCAAAACCATGCCCGGCCGGCACGTTTTCGCCTGACACTGGGCGTTCCTACGAATCAGAATGCCTGCCATGCCCTCCAGGGAAATATTGCGATTCTTCTGGAAGAAACAATGGCTCAACGGCACCAGACTGTCAGAAAGGGTGAGTTTTGGCACTTTGAAACAGGCTGGAATTCTCTTTTGTTTTCTTTACCTTGCTTGGCGATACTAAGGGCATTTGCATGATAAATAAAACATCACTTAAAAACTGTTCATAGTGTTAAAAACTGAAATAAATGGATCTTTAAATTGAAAATGTGATACTTTTGTATATTCCTGTGGAAGACAAAATTTTTATCGCACAAGCAGTAATCAGATTACCTTGTTCACACTAACAGGTTATTACTGTTGAGGTGCATTGTTTATTATCGAGATATTACTGCTGTATTAGGTAAACTATCCATTTCATTAGGTTCATCCAAGTTTTAATATGTTTAATTTTTATAAATAATTATAGTAAGGTGTAATGCAAAAGAATTGGGTTTAATTCCCCTTCTCACCCCTCAGTTTCTACTGCATCGGCGGGGCCGTATCCCCTACCCCAGATGATGCAACTGGCCATCCATGCCCCAGGGGTCACCACTGTCCCGCTGGATCATCCGTCCCGCTTGGATGCGACCCTGGCACATACAGCCCCAATATACAAGCTGATACCTGTGATGTTTGCCCCCCAGGTTCAGTCTGCCCCTACGCGAACATGACAACGGCAGCTCCCTGTGATAGAGGTGGGTATTCTCTTCACCCCATGGTCATGAATTATTATAAATGTTATTCAATTAAAATAGCAGGAATGGAAAAATGCAATAAATCTTGTGAAAGACACTTATTTGACATCGTCTAACTCTACAACAAGTGAATTAATGGGTTTAAAGAGAGTAAAATCTCAATCATACACAACACACTACAATAGCTCCAGTAACCCGACAGTGGACACAATGTAATCTTAGATTGTCCAACGCCCACTACGTTTCCCACCCACATAGATAAACCAATAAATCACATGATAAGTTTATAATTTCCTGTGTTTTCCAATTAATAAAAAAAACGAAACTGCCCTATTTCTAAACAAATCTATCAAACACTCCTAAAGTTTTTCAAAACACCCCAAGATGATTATCACCTAAAAACTCGTGGATTGTAGTAATCTAAAGATTACCTAAATAATAAGTTTATTAACCCTTCCCCAATCGCAAGAGATAACATTAATATTCTCTTTCTGACAAACCCATCAAACACACTCAGGTTTCTACTGCATGTCGGCCACTTCCATCCCCACCCCATGCCCCGAATCCACCTACAGTGACCAGGTGGGGGCAACCGACAACTCCACGTGCCAACCATGCGCCCCTGGTTCATTCTGCAACGGGACAGGGAATGCAAGTCCAACAGGTGGGTGGTTTCGTTTTACTCTCGTTGTTGAGTTGTTTTTTTTCCTTGATACATCTTTTTGCAACAGAATTTCCAAAAAAATGTAACAGAAACAAGAAATTTGATTGCTGTCCAATATTTTTTACATAAAGTGATTTTTTTGATGGGTATAAAATGCAAAATTTTTTTAGGAAAAATGGAAAATAACGTACAATGTTCAAATGGAAAATAAGCATCAACATCATTCAAATGACTATAATGGAACCTAAAAGCACTTAAGCTATATGAGTAAATAAACATTTTAATAATGTTTGACTCTTTAGTCAAATCAACAAATTATTGTTTGTTTATCTTTTATCTGATGATTTAGAAATTAATTTAATTTTTCACCCAAGGTGACTGTTCGGCCGGATATTTCTGCGGGGGAGGCAGCTCCACGCCGACACCAAGTGATGACGGCAGCACACCTTACAACGGACAGTGCCCGGTCGGCCGATTTTGCACGAGTGGGACAACGGCGCCGATGAACTGTCCACGTGGCACCATGCGAAACACAACTGGAGCCGCATCATTGTTCGAGTGTTTCCCTTGCGATCCGGTACAATTTGGAAATTGTTTTAAAAACTTGATTGGCAACACTACACCCTTGATGTTGTATTGAAGCTGAAATGCAAATGCTTTTGCAAATCATGCTATTTAAAATCTTTGCCTTTTCCAATTTTTTCTATGTTTTAATATACCATGTTTTATATTTTAAAACAATATCAAGGCTCAAATACTGTATTGCTGCAAATAAAGTCTTTCTTATTAAAAAATAATAAAATTAGTACATTACATAGTAGATTCACAGTAACACAATACACAACAGTTCAAGGAATGTAGCTCTACGCAATGCACAAATGAACCACTTTTTTCATTGTTTTTTCTTAACATTTTTACACTTATGAATGCAAGGGCATAAAATGCAGTGCCATTTTAATACGTTTTATAAAACATAAGAATTATTATGATGCAAAGCCATTTTTAACATAATCCCCTTTCCTTTTTTGAATCTCAGGGATTCTACTGCTTGAACGCTGGTCAATCTGCCCCCACTAAGCCATGTGAGCGGGGTTACTACTGCCCCGGTAATGAATCGAACACCTCACCCACGCAGTACGATTGCCCAGTGGGTCATATGTGCCCCGAACAATCACCAGCCCCAATACCCTGCCAGACAGGTGGGTCATTTAGCCGAAACAACCAAAAAATTTAAAACAGTAAACAAAAATTTTCTTTTGTAATAATATGCTTTCATTTGCTTATCCATTATAACAGGTTGAGTTCAACTTTCAGTAATTCTGCTTTTCTTCTCCTATTACAGCTTGTTATTGGGCTCATGCTTAAAGGATATCTTTTTTTCTAAATTTTACTCTTTTTTTCTATAGGCCTTGTATATTCAGTACATCATATCCTTTAAAAGAAGCCCATTCACATGTTGCATTAAAACCTTCCTTATTGAATTATCGATCTTGGTATTATTATCTCTGTATATCCAGGCACCTACCAACCTGCCATCAGAGGTTACACCTGCGACTTATGTCCGCCTGGCTTCTACTGCGAGGATGTGCTCACTGGGGGGCAGCAGCAGTGTCCACCCTTCTCCTACTGTCCAGCAGGTTAGTGTTATCATCAACATTTAAAAATCAATTTAAAAGTGCACCTGATTTAATCGAATTTTCATTCTTGCTTTGCATGCGTATAACCTTCTTTCGAATGTCCACAAAAGTATTTTCAGAGCTGTTATAAAACTTACTTTTATCCCTCAATAATAGGAATGCAGATCATTTCATCATATTAGCCTTTGCTCACATTAAGGTTACCGAAGCAATTGTAGTGTGTTATAGATATAAGAGAATTTTTAAGTTAAGTGCATTGTCTGAAAAAAATGGCAAATAACTCACAATGTACACAGTAAAAATAAGCATCAACATTATACAAATGAATAATATGGGAAGCACTAAAGCTATAGCATATATTACATATATAAGCAACCAATCGGCCGTGTGAGTGTTTTGATCCCGCTACCTTCCAGCTGTCTGCAGACTAATTGGCCAAAATGCATTGTGTTCATTTATTGATGTTATTTCTGGTTTAAACAATGGAATTGAATTCATTAGATCAAGATAACTACTTTTAACTTTAACTTGTTTGCATAGTGAAAAAATAGAGAATTACAATTACAATTGACATTGCAGTAAGTTGAACCAAGACCCAATTTAGTAGACTACATTAACCTGTACAAACATACTTCTGTTAACCCTGTTTATTCTTACCCAGGTACCCCTTACCCACTGACGTGCCCCAACGGGACCTATACCCTCAGCACTGACCTGGGGCTAGCCGAACCAACAGAATGCCACCAATGCCCAGTCGGCAAATTCTGCACAGGAGGACAAATCCAAGTCAGTTCACATGAACCTAGTTTAAAGTAGAAAGGGATACTGCTTTTTATCCCAAGGGATCGGGCAATGTAATGGGGGTATATACTTATGTCTGTGGTCAGTTAATCGGAGACATTGCAGTGTGTTAAATATATTTTTGGATACCGAAGAGTTGTTTACACTAGGTGTAACCCATTGCACCACTAGGTTCTGGCAACGTCAGCTAAGGACCTTGCCCTCACTGTAAAATTGGCTACTGCATAAAAAAATATCGGCAAAAAATTGTTGATCATTGAAATAAAGTGTTAGACTGTGTGATTTTATTTAAATAAACAAAGTATATTTTTAAAAGCTTATACCCCTAGGGTGATTGCTCTGCTGGTTACTTCTGCTCCTCTGGGTCGTTCTCACCCACCGGAACGATCCTCCTGGACCCATGCCCATCATTGCAACCGTGTGCTGGCCCCTGCCCTGCAGGCAAATACTGTAGGACGGGTGAAACTGACCCACAACCTTGCCCTGAAAATACAATAAGAACAACCCCTGGTAAGTGGGTTTCATACTTACATAATTAATTCTGGTATTACTTTTGAAAATACTGTTTAAATTTAAATATGTATTTATTCTGAAATTTGTGAGAAAATATTTACCTAATTTCAAATTTTCAGAATACAAACTGATATTTATTTATATTTTAAATTGCAAAGACTTCATTTTTTAAGTTGTTGAAGATCAAAACTAGTTAAATTTATTTAAATATTTTTAGATCTTTATTAGTTTTGAAATCATTATTAGTTGTCGCTGTATCTTCAGTCAAGTTTTAAGTACTGAGGATATTAATGAAAAAATTTTTAAATTCTTAGTTTCACTCAAAATTGTTTTCCAGGTGGAAGCCAGCTTTCGGATTGTGAATTCTGCCCTGCTGGTCAGTGGTGTCGTGAGGGTAAACCCCTATCTGAGCCATGTCCAGTGGGTCACTACTGCTTGGGGTTGAACTTCAGTGATTGTAGCATGGGGGCAGGACCCCAACCATGTCCGCTCTACAGATTCGCCAACACGACAGGTGAATTATGCTTCTCAAACATTCACCCTTAATTTTACCCTTACACACAAATTGCACCCTTACCCCAAAATCGAAGTTTCTTTACTAATTTATATTATAGAGGTTGTATTAATTACTTTCATATCGGAGGACCATGGTGATACAGAGTTCCAGAAAAGCAAACTCAATAGCAATGTCAATATGGCCATACCAAGATTAATGTGTTCAACACGCCAAAGAATACCTGCTGTTGGGTGTTAAAAATGTTGGACATCAGTCCACATGATTAAGTACAGTCACATTTAGACAGTAAAAACCTGTTGTTGGTGAACTTTGAAAACCACCCTATTACAACAATACTTTTAATTTTAGTCTTGTTCATCATCAATAAACTTCTGATTTTCGCTATTGATTAAAGAAAACATTCTTGGAAAATGCTTTCGTAGTCGTTCGTCTTGCGCCGATCCAAGAATTTCACCTCTAACGGCACAGGACAAATGCCCCCGTCATCTGTCCCTCTTAATCATTAACTTGCACTCCCAAAACCAAAAAAAATAGAACCGAGGTCCTATTTCATGCACCATTATCCAGGCTCGAGAGCATACTTTAAACACTCTTAAAGTAAACAATATTTTAAAAGTAAACATTCCGGCCGCCATTAATGTTTCGGATTTTACCAACTTTCTAACCACATCTTTCACCATGCAGGAGGTATGAATGTGGAAGACTGCCTCCCATGCCCAGCAGGATTCTGGTGCAATGAAACTGGACTTTCTGATTATTCATCGTCTGCATGCGAACTTGGATTCTACTGTACAGGAGGTGGGTTTAACATGCATTGAGTTAGGACCGAATATTAATGTTTATATCTAATGTTGGGGGCAATACCTAAAGTAGGACTATTGTGAGTATTGTCACTTACAGTTAGCTGAGTTAGGGCAATTGTCACCTAAAGTTAGGAAGAGTTTAAACCTAGAACATGTCTGCTAATAGCTAACAACTTTAGCCACTACACCAGCTGACCAAACATATGATCTAAATACATCATGTGTTATATGAATAAACAGAGATTTTATTGCTTTTAATATAGGAAAATTCCTGCTTTGCGGCTAATCATATAAATCAAACACACCTAAACAATTTGAAGTATAAAAGTTATCGATTTTAAGTCCCTGCTCAAGATTTTTTTATTATGCATTATTTTTGTGCTCAGGCTCACCATTACGATAACTCATTCGGTTTAAAAAACAAGTTTTTCCCGCTTAAATTTTCATTCCAATAATGCAGGAAGATTTTTAAAATAAATATTTTACCTTCATTATCAGGAGGACAGGCACCTACGAAATGTCCAGCTGGAACAATGCGTAACACTGTTGGTGCCACTTCAGTGGCCGACTGTGCCCAGTGCACGCCGGGGTATTATTGTCCAGACCCTACTACTACAGGTAGGAGTTTTGATAAGTTTTTTTATAGGAAAGAAATCTTGGCAAGTGATAATATGTTGACTCCAATCTTTTTTCTGTAATGTTCAATAATCTTTTCGGCCTCATTTATTGGGTGGAATTTTTATTTAAATAAATCTTTTTCACTTTTCAAAAATTCTCTTTTCATATTTTATTTATTACCAATTTTATTTGCCCCCTTATAATCGTACACCTAAAACTGTAGGATTGCCATTAAACTCTAAAATATACCCAACGAAACAATGAAATGCATTGTGATAACATACTCTATTTCTTAGATGTGACCAACATCAATGGTATACCATGTGACATGGGCTTCCAATGCCCTACTGGTTCTACAAGCCAGAAACCATGCGATAGTGGTTACTACTGCTTGGAAAAGACCGGAATACCAGATATCTGCCCAGGAGGTGTGTATATTATTAAAATGTTTTTGTTTGTACTAAAGTTTAAGTTGTTCTCTTAAAAACTTATTGATCTTCTTAATCCCAGTAACAATATGATAGTATAGGTGGGTCCACAGTTTCGCCGGAACCAGAATATTCAGGGCCGGTTTTAGGTCGATTTGACCGATTAGATTAAATTGGGCCCCGCACCTTGAAGGGCCCCCTTTCTGTATTACGAGGTTTAAAATACTACTGAAACGTAAAATAAAAGGTGAAATAATATTATTTCTCATAATATCAATTTGTTATGCATCGTAACTACGTCAAATTTATATTTCTGTGTCTTTCTGTTACATCATAATGAATATGGTTGCTAAACAATATATATGTTTGGAAGTAAAACAATATATCGTAAATAAGCATCCACATTACCTTTAATTTGTTTTATAGCAAGTATTAAATGTCTATTTTTGTAGTTTGTATGTACTGGTATGTATTTTATGATATATAAACACCCATAATTTGTGCTATGAAGAGTAGGGGCCCCGCCATCACATTTCTAATTGGGCCCCGCGGTTCCTAGCACCGGGCCTGAGAATATTAGCCATAAAAGGCACATAACGTGGGGAATAGTTATCGGTGAGGTTTCCTTTCAGTCAAAGGGTTGCAGAATCAAAACTGGTCGCTATATCTAGTGGGATTTGTCCATGGATTGGCAAGATAATTAGAGGATATTGCCTGAACCCAGTGAATGGATATGTCCTTCTATCAAAGTACAGGGAACGTTTCGATAATACACAAAACACTAAAATTGCTGCGGTAATCCGACGGTGTGCACGAGATAATCTGACTATTAATTATCTAATATAAACAATCGCTGTTGAGATCTTGTCTATCTTAACATATCTAGCAGACTATGCCACTGTCATTTGGTTCCTAATGTCCCAAAATGTAACATTCAGCGTTGGATTTAAATTTTATATCACATGCAAAAACAAACTGTTTTGTCTGTAACGCAAAAATAACCTCTATAAATTTCACGATGTGCCTACGAATACGACGGCTGACTTTATGCAAACAGTCGCCTAAACCTCTTGCTGCATTATCACAAAAAACCCTTACCCAGGTTATTACTGTCCTGAGGGTTCATACAACTTCACAATGTGCCTGTACCCATTCTATTGCCCCGAGGGAACTGGGAACCCCATTCCATGCGATGTGGGGTATCAGCCACTCAATATATCGGGTCTGAGGAGCAACTTGACAACGGCGTGCATGATATGTCCGAGTGGTTCGTATCGCAACTCGTCAACTGATGACAAATGTTTACCCTGTCCAGCTGGATTCTACTGTCCTGAAGGTTGCACATTTTTCAAATTGTTTATGATTTTTGTTTCTTTGTTATTTTTTTGTATTTAATAATGGTTATAATACTTTTTTAAGAATGTTCCTTTTTTCTAATCATTTTCAACAATATTTTAAATCGTATTTTCTCTGTTTGTTTTTATAGTCTAATCTTGCTAAAAAAGGCTTAAATATGTTGATTTCAATTGACTGAAGTTGTATCTTAACTTACCTTTAACTGATTGAAAAGTTGTTTAAAATGTTTATCTTTCGTTTTTACGCATTACCCAACGCACTATTTTAAACTCATTTCCCTTAACTTGGTAATACCATCCACTTTCCCTTAACTTGGTAATACCATCCACTTTCCCTTAACTTGGTAATACCATCCACTTTTCGTTAACTTGGTAATACCATCCACTTTTCGTTAACTTGGTAATACCATCCACTTTCCCTTAACTTGGTAATACCATCCACTTTTCGTTAACTTGGTAATACCATCCACTTTTCGTTAACTTGGTAATACCATCCACTTTTCGTTAACTTGGTAATACCATCCACTTTCCCTTAACTTGGTAATACCATCCACTTTTCGTTAACTTGGTAATACCATCCACTTTTCGTTAACTTGGTAATACCATCCACTTTTCGTTAACTTGGTAATACCATCCACTTTTCGTTAACTTGGTAATACCATCCACTTTCCCTTAACTTGGTAATACCATCCACTTTCCCTTAACTTGGTAATACCATCCACTTTTCGTTAACTTGGTAATACCATCCACTTTTCGTTAACTTGGTAATACCATCCACTTTTCGTTAACTTGGTAATACCATCCACTTTTCGTTAACTTGGTAATACCATCCACTTTTCGTTAACTTGGTAATACCATCCACTTTCCCTTAACTTGGTAATACCATCCACTTTTCGTTAACTTGGTAATACCATATGTTGTTCATACTGTCCACAGGCACTGGTAACTACCAACCCAACGTGTGTCCAGTCGGTCACTACTGCCCCGTGGGCGGGACAACGGGGCAACCCGTCCCCTGTCCGGCCGGCATGTACGGTGAGCTGGCCGGCTCAGTGTTCTCGGTGTGCCAACCATGTCAGGCAGGAATGTACAACAACTTGGTGGGGCAGCCAGCTTGCTTTCCCTGTGGAAGTTCTGCTGTATCAGGTGTTGGAGCTACAGAATGCACTTGTGTCGGTACGTACTGATTTTAAATCCGAAACTGAAAGTTTTTTGGCCACACAAAATACCATAAAAATAATATTGTACATTTTTTATCGAGAATGAAACTTTATTTCATTTTCAAGGATGCAAACTACTACTTTTGTTTTATTAACAACTCATTGCAATATGCTTGCCCAAAAAACTCAATATAAACTACAACTCAATTTGTACCATTTGCGTATTTCTTTAAAGTGAAGTCCAATTTTTATATTTAAAATTGCCTCTATATTTTCCATACTTCGACAGAATATATCTTAGCTTAAACAATTGATTTAATTCTCTCTAACTACCACCATACACAGCTTAACAATGCTTTGTTTTCACAGGTTTCAACAGGGCATTCCAATCCAGTGATGGGTCATGTATTTGCACATCTGGCTACATTTACTACAATGAAGCAGATTTACTGGAATACCAAGGTGGTTATGTTATTCCTAATTTATTAAAACAGCAGTTGGTTTAAATCAGGTAACACCAGAGTACCATAATTGCCTTGCTGAAATTGTTTTAGTGTCATCATTTTCGTTCTTATTGTAAATAGAAGTAGGGATTGATGAATGCAGAATACCCTATAATTGAGATACCAGGGTTGTTAAAGTGTGTATTACCAGGTGGAGACATTGCTTTGACTTTTGCCCCAAATTAAACATCCTGGTTAAAGGCTCCATCGAATGCCTAACTTATGAACCCAACCGAGTATTTTTTATTAATGGAAACATTCCGAACACCACACTAGTGATTATGAGGTAGACCTTGGCGGTTTATAAAAAGAGGGGTCAGGGTTTTGTAAGAAAGAAAAGGCAAAAGTACTTTGAGTACAGGAGGTAGAGTGTTGATATGATAGGTGTTTTAAACAAACTCCAATGCAGTGCCACTTATACCCCGTAGAGATTAGAATTTTGGAACATACCTAAAAACTTCCGAAAACGACTGAAGGTGATTAAATCTTACACTAAAACTTTTTCTGTCTGTAGGCAACTCGGACTTGTCTTGTGAAGCGATCGTCGACACACGCTGCGTGAGTGGGGAGACGCGGGTCGCCAGTGATCGTTCGTGTGTGTCTGCTGCCACGTACTCATGCGATGGTTATTGTGGCAACCGAGGTGGCACCATGAACGTGGACCTTGGCACTTGCCTCTGCGACACTGTCACAGTGCCGGAGGAGATTCAGTGCTACGACTGTAATACTGTAAGTACTGGATGTGTGGGGAGGTTGTATTGTGCGAAAAAGGGTAGAGGAGGGAGAAGAGATTGGGCATTGTGTTATTTTAAAATTGGAAAGAGAGTAGCGGGATGTTATTGTAAGAAGGGGAAGGGGTGATTACCTGAAGTAGTGTTGTAAGAGGTGTAATTTTTTAAAACAGACCAATATTTGAGTTACTGATTTTTTTTAATGACATCTATGTATTTTTTCTATTATTTTACACACCTTTAGTGTGAAATAAAAAGTTTCTTTCTTTCTGCTTTTTCTATCGTTCTTTTTTAATTATTTTTAAATATATATATACCTAGAATAGTAGGCAAAATATGAAGTCAAAAAAACAAGTGACTAGGTTTATAGGTCTGTTATGCTTCTGTGCACAACAATGTACATGGCCTTTATACATAAGGTTGAGAGATTGTCAGTTTTAATGTTCTTTTTATCAAATGGCATATTTGCAGGACTTTTTTTAACTTATTACAAAAAAAGTATATTTTAACTTAAGAATTAGGTAAAGAAAGAAATAAATGGCAACTGTTAAAGTCAGATCCATTTGTCATACATTGTGGTTCATTTCTTCATTATTATATTTTCTTTCAATTCTAACTTTTTCAGTTATCCACTAATCTAAACTCGGATGGGGTTCTCACCATAACCACAACAACGACAAGCACCGGCGTCACATCAACTGCCACAGTGCCGAATGTCATTGGTCCCACCGATAAGATTACAGCTCCTGCGAACACATACTTTGTGCAAATGAGTAAGTGAGAACAAATAACTTGGGAAACTGACATTGTAAAACCAATATTGACTGGAAATTGCTTCAGCTATTAAAAAAGTACATTTTTACTAATAGGACAACTATAGTGTCTTTAAAAAAAAGTATTTTAAGAAAAAACATAAAAAAAATATCTAAAACTCTAACTGCTACGCACGATTAGTTGGTAGGGCTACACTAATTCTCACCAATTGGGCATCCAATAAAGCACTTGTTCTGCTTTTCTATGTTATATAATTTGCCATTGCGATATGTGTAGCACTGATGTGGTTTTTATTTTCTATTATGGTTTAACAAGCTGCATTAGTTCCAGAGCAGGGTTCGATTCGTACAACAGAATCTAACCATGATCTGACACTAGTAATATAATTTATTAAGAAGTTTTATTAAAAACGGTATATTGTAAATGACATACTCACATGATTTGCTGTCATAAAAACTGTTTATAAGTAGTTTTACCATAATATTCCATGTAGTTTTACAAAAAAATGTAAATAATTAAACAAACCATGTTGGTTATCAATGATACTAGCAGACTTGACACTAAAGTCAAATCTCGCTACTATGCCACTCTCTCTGCTATACTGCTTTACAGTACAGTATACTGTAGCCGTTTTTGAAACGCTTATTACTTTGCCACCATTGCTACTGTGCCCATTACCTAAGTTTGACTGTGTTTCACCTGACCATAAATGTACCATGAATATACAGGCCACTGAACTAATTCATTTATACCCTACATTCCTGCTTCAAGTGCTTCGTTAAAGTTCATTAAAAAAACTTTTTACAGATCCAAATGGGGCGTTTGGCACCTTGCCAAACGAAGCCGGTGTGGCAGGTTCGGTTGTCAATGGCAACATGCAGACGGAAATCAACGCCATCTACCCGGCAGTCACAGCAAGACGAAGAAGATCACTCTTCCTGGAGGACATGGATGACACTGTGTCAAGCTTCTTTGGAAGAAGGTAGGATCATTTTATCAATTTTTTTTAATATTCTTTTTTTGTGTTTCCTACAATTCTGATAACCTGGATTTTTATAACATGTGAAGTGGGATTTAGGACTCGCATTTTTGGTTCCGATATGCTTTGGCTTACATTTGGTTAACTAAACAAAAAGTAACTATGCTGCAGAGGAGTAATTATATATACTTGTTCACGTTTTATCTTGCAAAAATTATATCTCGGAAGCATACACTGTAAGTCGTTACATCACAAAACACAAACATCCTTCAAGTGTCACAAATAATTCCAACCTTCCACTCCACAGACTCCTACAAAGCACCTCAGGAAATGCATCAACATCTGCACCGATCACTGTTCCAACCAATACCCTCCCCATTATTGCCAACCCAGTTATATGTCTGCAGGTAATCATCATTTTGATTCTGACTCTATTTCATCAGTTGTGAGACGTTCACAGTTGATTTAAATCTGATTGTGATGGTCTAATAAGGTCTAGTTTGGTGGCAACCCAGATGTGTTTAGTCAATACTTAAAAAGTGTCCACAGCAATATAATCCTACCTTGTTACAAAAGAAATATATAAAAAAGAATCTTCTAGTTAAATCTCCAGAGCAAACCCAGACTTTTCAACTTCATTTAACCCTGTTTCATGTCAATGGTTTTTTCAAAACAATCTTGGTTCGATAACAGCTTAATTTAATTTAGAAAGAAAACAATTACACAACAACAACGGCTTCATCATTGACTAATCTAATAAATTAATTATATTAGTTATCATTCACCTTGAAAAAAGAGACTATCTTACTGGACCTTCACCCCCACCCCGCTAATGTAATCTACCCCCCCCCTCCCCCCAGTTGAGCGAGATGATAATATTCAGCGTCTTCGTCAACCCAAGCGATAGAACACTGAGCAACTATCCAGTATACGTCAGGAACCATCTTTTCAATACCAACCCCACATTCGATTATGGGGCATTCAGGTATGGATTAATTATTTTGTTAGGCTTTTTACTCAATATTTGATTTCATGGCTTTTAGGTATATATTAATAAGATTATATTAGATTACGGAGATATTTTCATTATTAACCCCACATTAGATTACCGGACTTTCAGGTGTGGATTAATTAGATTACGGAGCTTTGTTTTAATAACAACCCACATTCGATTACACCGCTTTTAGGATACTCAGTTTAAACATTGTGTCACCCAAAACATATTATGATCTTAACCCCTTACAACTTTTTTAGATCGCTAGCCACATACATAACCCAGACCAACTTGACGGTGAGCAACTTCGCCCACCTGTTTATTAATCCTGGTATCTATGTGTTCGCTGATGCGCAACAACCAGGGCAACAGGTCATCATCAACGTACTTCAATCCGGTGAGAAATTTTTTTTTATTTATTTTTTATTTCACCTGGCCGAGTAGACTGGGCGATCTGAAATTGGTTGTGTTCTTGAGCAATGCACTTTGCGGATGTTGCCATAACTTAGTGGTTTAACACATCTAATATGAATAGGAGCAAGAACTTCATCATTTCCAATACTCTGCAATAGCTTTATTAACCAGATGTTAAGCACGAGGTAGAATGCTGTTTGATGTGATATTTCTGCTTGTGTTTTCCCATTCACGTAGATAAATATGCCTATCCTTTATCCATTATATAATTTTTGCCCTTATTTGTGGCCTTTATTGCCTTAAAATTAAGAGTATAGATGGCATTGCTAATGCAGACAGTGCTAAAGTTTTTTACCATATGAATTACTGTATTTTAAAATTGCTAATTTGAAACTCCAGAACAAGCTCTTTATCCATCAAGTGTCTTGTTGTGAGGCAAAATTATGGGGCTTTGTTCGGTTTGGAAACCCGGATATATTTCTGTATATAAGTATACTTTTTAGTGCTAGAAACATTAGCAAAAATCAATCACCTTATTTTTTATATTTTACTTTTAACCCAGGTTTACTGTGCGGAGCAAACCGGATCCAACCGGCTACAACCAGTTCACTCTCACAACTCGGAATTGCAAAGCAATCGGTTACCAACCTAGCTCCAGACTGGGTCCTTATAGCAGGTATTTGTGATATTTAATAATAAACAGACCCTGCTTAACTACGCTATTATTTTTTTCCAACAATTGATAAATTCTTACTTTATTTCATTGTTGCCAAAAAAATATGGATTCGATAGCTGGTTGCTGATTACCAATATTATATTCTCCTTAAATTATGATTCATGTTTTATTGTCAAAAATGGCTGCATTTTCCTTAGGCCATTTACTTAATGAATATTACATGCTCATTATTGGGCATGTGATATTCCAAATATATTTTAACCAGACTCACCCTGTTTTGCTCCTTGCAATAGCCTGTCCAATGTGTGTGTGTGTATGTGTGTGTGTGTGTGTGTGTGTATGTATCTAAAATAAAAAGCATAAAATACCCTGTCCAATGTATACAAAATAATAAAACAAACAACTTTTAGTTATTCTTGCTCTGTTTGCGGTCGTGGTATTGCTCCTGCTAATCGCTGTGTGTGTGTGGCGCCCCCGAGATGCGGGTATTTACCCAATGCGATACTGGAAGCCCCGATATCGAGCACTCGGTGAACCCTACGTGGCCCCGGAGAAGTCTGTAGTGTACAGCGTAGATGCAAGGTGAGGAGATAGTGGCTTGTTAATGATATAACAAGTTCTAATTACATGGAGCCTAATATTTAGTGTTTCAAGTCATTCTAACAGCATTTAACTTTAAATCCGAATCTTTGTTGTTATTCAACTATGTTAGTGTGGCCATACATTGTAATTTTATCCAAACAACCCTCCCTCATATTAATCTCTATCATATAAGATGCACAAAGAAACATTAAACAAATAAGTAGTTTTGTGCAACAAGCCTATATTATGTCTTTAACATGCAGGTCAACTTACATTTCTCATAGGTGTTGAACCTCTTATTATTTTAAACTTGTCTGGGTTTAAGGTTAAAATGGTTTTAAAATAGTTGGAGTTATAACCTCTTTGGTGGGTTGACTTCACTCTCTTTGGAGTTAAAAATATTTGGGTAATTTTTCACATTATTAAGTACATGATTATATGTGCTTTACTGTATGACCTTGATACTTAACTGAAATGAATATATTTGGTATTTAAACTTCACGTTTTTAGTTGAATTTCATTTTTTTTGCTATATTTATTTAAAATGTAAAACCCTTTTCCTCAGAGAGGGACTTGACTTTGTGAGGGAAAGAGGTGAAGCTGAAGGTGCAGAAGCTTCTGTTGTGAAAGGTTGGTTTTCCATTGATATTAATAACATGATGAAATAAACTTGAAAAAGCTGTTTAGTAGTAAAATGTCTGCACACCCTGGGGTAAACTGACTGTGAAAGTAAGGTATTATGTGTTAGTACATCCTTTGTTGTCACAATTCCGCAGAAAATATGTTTTTCCTATTCTTATTTCAACTGTTCCTTTAATGTCTTCTCAGATCGAAAACTCCTGGAGGACTTCAATGTCCGCACGCTCTATGATAAGTTGGAAGATCAGAACCTCCACATCGCAGCACAGATGCACAAGCACAGGGATACTTTGGAAGGATTTTATAAGCGAATCACGAAGAAAACAGAGGGACTCAAGGTGATTTGTTTTTAAAACTATATCGTTTGGTCTTATTTAAATTTTGTTTGCTCTATATTGTTCTTTCGCCTAGGTTCGGCGGCCGCGTCTGCTATATTTATTAAATTATGTTCTTTTTTAATGATGTGTTTTAACGACTGTTCGTTTTGCCGTCTTTTTCTGTTCCTGTGTCGTTATTTTATGCGCTTGCCATTTTTAAATACTTGGGCAAAAAATGAATAAACTAAACTAAACTAAAGAAATCTTTTGGCTAAAGGTTCCATCCAGCCTTTGCCCGACTGGCATAAGGCAAAAGTAGATTTAACTTGTTTCTACTTCCTTCTTGTATATTCTCCAGGCCATGTTAAACGACTTTGACGGCAAGAAGTCGAAACCAATGAGCGGACAATACAATGCTGATGGTGATGGTACAACAATCGTCAATACCACCCTACTTATGGAGGGGGTACATGGGACAGGTATAATTGTTATATTATGATTTTGGGGGTGATTCCGGCTGCAGTAAAAAAATTTTACCAAAATGTAGGCCCATCTCTATTAAGTGATGGGCAATAATAATAATCAAAATCGCCAACTCCTAAACAAAAAGAAATTTTAATGTAAGAGTAATTTATTAGCATTGGTAACAATGTAAAAAATCCTTAAAAACTACAACATAGAAATTTGTAAAAATGTCTTCTCTCAGAATTAAAAACAAATATTGTAAAACAAATAACCAAATAACTTCCACCATAGTCATATCTTTTACCGTTTTTGGAAAAAAAATTCAACACTATTTACAAGCAGTGCTTTTTCAAATGCACATATTGTATTTTAAGGTGCATGTGCACTCCTGTTTTTCTGCCTCCTTACCACATATTTATATTACTATCGACATATGCATGTTGATAATCCTTGATTTTGTCATTTCCCACAGGCCCAGAGCAGAAGGAAAAAGAACTCCTTAACCTATTGGAAGATCTGCTGAAGAAATTGAACAGCGGAAAGGTACTGTGTATAAATTGGAATATTTAACTGTGAATAAATACAAGGTCATGGCCAGACAGGTGCATAACCCAGGTCTTTATCCAGCCCACCTTTTAAAAGATCATCATTCTGGTTAAGAATTTCCAAATTGATCATACTAGGTTCGAAATAATATAAAAAAAAGATTACAAAAATAAAGTCGATAACCACTTTTAAACAAGAGGTAATCTGAGGGCCACCACTGCAATAAAAATTGTCGCTATTCTATCCCCAGAAATAAAAACGACCATCCCAACCATTTGTAGAACAATATTGTGTAAAATAATTACTACTGAGCAAGTATTCAATTAACATTTTTGATGTTCCATGCAGATCACATTATCTGATGAAATGATCAACGACGCACGGCGTAGAATGCAAGGTTTTGATAAGAGCAGCGCCCGTCGAAATGTGAGCTGGTCTTTATTAATCATTTCTTTTTTCCCATTCCCCTGTAACCATTATTTTCAATTTTGTAATTTAACTTTTTTGACTATTAATTAAAATACATTCTTTATTATATTTCTAAAAAACAATATTTTTAAAATTTTATTACCTAATCTTAATTAAAAAAACATTTTATTTTTAATTTCTCTGAAAAACATATTTTTTTCTCTTTTTGACTTAATCTTTGCAAATTTGATCTCTAATAATCTGTGTTACAAGGATTTGTAAATAACATATGACTGTCCCTATTAATCAGTCTGTAATCTTAGTTTTCCTACCCACATAAAAATTAAATATTAATTAATCAAATTCCGTTAAATCTTAAAATACTCAAAAGCATTGATGTCTTTAATACTTTTATTGCAGAAAATGGAAAAAAGAAATCAAGGATTTTGTCTTTTTGACAAAACTGATCTTTTTTACCACTGACTTTAGATATCAAAATAATAACCATTCATCTTCCTCTTTATCAGAGCGATGACTGGAGATCTGGTGAAGATGCAGATCTCATCCGCTCCCAGCAGCGGGATGCTATTAATCTCAACAGGGAGCTGATCTCCGGGGAGCGGGATGAGATCTCCAACCTCATCATCAAGCACGACAAGAGGAGGCAGGATGCCCTGGATGAGATGAACAGGAATTTGACCGACAAACTGAAAGGAGACCTCTCTAAAGATGAGGTGGGTTTTTGGGGATAATTTGTTTCTTTTCTGTTTTATGAAGGATCCCGTGCAATTAGCTCAGTTTGGTTTTGTTAACTGTTTTTAATTTAAAAGTCAGAAAGTGCTTCACAGGTTTGTGTGTATATCCACAAAAAAAAACAAATCTAAAGCTGTGTAAGCCATAATTACAATTTACTCCGTAATAAATTAAATATATAATGTAAGTTGTGTGAATATTTTAACAAGTAATTAGGTTTTGTGGCTTTTTTAATTATCCATAAAAAAATTAACTTATAAAAATATAATTTAAAAAAGTGACTAAAATTTGTTTTTTGATTACCTACAAATTTAAAAAAATCTGTTTTAAAAAACACCATAACAAAAGCAATTTTTTTTAATATATTTATAAATCAGATTAACTCGCTTCTGGCTGACCATGAGAAAGAACTGGAGAAAGCGCTCGGAGTGCTAAGCAACGAGAAACTCCGACAAATGAACGAACTCAAAGAACAACTGGCCGCTAAGAGGCGTGAGAGAGAGCGCAAGTTGAACGAGCAGCATTCTGGTGAACGACGAAAGGAAGGACTCCCAGGTAACTTGTTATTTTGCTTGTTTTTCTGTAAGTGAGGAAACGGTTTTGATTTCCGGTTACCAGAAAATCAGTTTCCCGATCACCTCATGCCGACAATTTGGTTGCTTGTGGTATTGCAGAATGTCATAATTTCACACTAAATATATATATTCACTTAATTTAGGTAACAAATAAATATCTTTTACCCAGTAAAAAACAAGCAATTGGGGTGAAATACCGTACCCAATTTGCACCCATACCTTACCACAACTTCATGCCAGCCATACCAATGGCATGTTATTAATTAGCATTATCCAAAAATTAACATATTAAAAGGCATATGTTGTACATCACAGTCTGTACATTGGGTCTATTGCATTTCAATTCAAAACCATTACAGTTGGAAGTCTTGTCTTTAAACTCGTTTTAGCTAAAAATGATGAAATGTTTTTCGTGTAGCCATTTTCATATTAATATCCCCCATTAATGTTTCTAGATGCGGAACTATCGAGCGATGAAGATCTCTCGCTCCTCCAGCACAAGTTGGAGGCAGCGATGTTGGATGAGAGGAAGGCTGCTAATGAGGAGGAAAAAAATCAAATCTCTGCTTCGGCCGAAGATGAAAATTTGAAGATGTCCAAGACGCTGGATGATGAATTGGTAAGTGGGGGTAGAATCTGGATGTGGTAAAGACGTAGTGTAGTGAAACGGGGAGGGGTTAATGCTGGGACAGTTAAAAACTGGTCTTCCAACAAAAAAATATATACCTGTATTGATATTTCTGCAGCTACAGCATTATTTTGCTAAACTACACTACAGGCATTCATCAGGTTCAAGAAAACAAAAAGCAACAAAACCGTTATAATTAAATATATATGTGTATTTTGCATATGTTTTAGTGACATAACTGTTTTCTTATTTTGTGAATATTTAACAATCTTCTTGCAATTTCCTCCATGCTTCCATATTCCTCTATGCATTTTCCTCTATGCTTGACATAATTGTTTCCTTCTCTTATTCAACAATCTTCTTGCATTTTCCAATAAAAAACTCTCTGTGCTTCCAGGATTCGATGGTTGAGAGCGGATTGATCACAGATGATGTCCGGGAGCAACTCAAGCAGAAGATCATCAACCAGGAGAAGGAGTTGGAACAGAGGATGGAGCACAAGAGGGATCTGCAGGTTGGTGGGGGTTTGGTAGTGGGGGAAGGGGATTTTTGGGGGATTTAGTGAACCCAGGCTGAGTTTTGATTAAGAGCAGGGTTTTGGTAGTGGAGGGGTTTTATGGATAGGAGTGTTATAGTGGGATTGGCATAGTTTTAGGTAAGGGACAAAGTTTTGCAGAGTAAGTGTTTTATTGCGGGCTAGAGTTTTAGTTTTTGGTATTCCTAGTTCTTAAACCTTATTCTTAAATATAATTTTTTTTTTAAATTCCTAACAATGTTGAGCACACTTCAAATACATTATAAAATCATTGTTCTATTTTGTTGCAGGCACAATATGCCCTACCATTTGGCTAAGTAGTTGGGTTGGGCAGTATTAAAACGAGGCGTAATTAAAACTAAATTTTCGGATGTTTATTTCAGATGAAATCCCTGAGAGACAGAATGGCTGAGCGCAAAAGACGAAGGATGAAGAAACTCCAAGGAAAACACGACAAAGAGAGATTAGAAGTGGTAATCATTATTTTCGATAAAGTTCAAAACTTTTTTTTATTTCTGCATAAAAATACCTCAAAAGACAAAAACTTTTTTCCTGATTAATTTTAATTCTTGTTTGTGCACATTCTGTAACCTGTAATCATTGATTTTTATAACTTCTTTTTTAATTCTGCATAAAATACCCCAAAAAAAGCAAAAGTTATTCTCCTAATTAATTTTAATTCCTGTTTGTACACATTCTTTAACCTGTAAGTCTGTTTCATTATAATAGTTATTGTTGGATAGTATATTTGTACAGTTAGTAACTACAGTATACAATATGATATTTTTGCCAGTATGGCTTTATAGTACTGGCATATATAGTATGGTTGACGGTATGGTACTTTCTTTTTGGACAATATCTTAAAAAAGTAAAAAATTTACCAAAAAATACAAAAAATCTCCCAGTTATCTTGAACTTAAAATTTCTGAGTGGCATGTGATTTTCGTAGTCTGTTCAAACAATTTGCTCCATTTCCTTTACGTTGGCAGTTTAATATATTCTTAGTCCTGTAGATAATTTTTCCACAAACTGCTTTTTTCTTGGACTGATCATGAGTGACATCACAGGGAGATAAAGATCCGGACTTGGAGGAGCGGCAATCGGCAGAGCGTGAAGCTTTGGAAGCTGAACTAGATGCCGAGGAAATCTCGGTGGAGCGGAACGTGATTGAAGCCATCCAAGCGGAACACAAAGAATCACTTTCGCAGATCCATAAATCGGTGATCAGTGATGTAAGTAGCTTCATTAGGTGTTTTAATAATAATTATAATAATACACAGCTTAAATATGGCCATTTTTATTGCTAATTAGTGCTAATATGCACTAAACATGTGGCATAATAAAATACAAAATGAGATCTAAAAATGTTTTCAATCAGTCATGAAAAAATAAGATTTAAAAAAATGCTTTTTAACGCATGATTTATAAGAAACATCGGTTTATACTTCAGAAATAACAATTTTACATCAGAAAAAAACAATTACATCAAGTCTGTCCATATGTTCTAGTGGTTAAGAACGGTGGTCATGACTATATAGGTCATGGGTTCAATCTTTATCTTGGCAGGTTTTTGCATTGTACTGTCTTTAAAAAAGAATCCTATCTGTGTTAATTTAAAACTATTGTAATAATCCATCATGTAAAACACACAGGTAATTTAATGAATATAAGCCATATATTACCCATTACGTTATCCCAATCCTTGAGGATAAATTGGAATATTGTTGTCAAATTATTTATTTTTCGATTTGTTTCCATTCACCAGCTCTCCCAGCAAGAGAACATAGATGAAGAGAAACAGAAAGAATTATTGGAAAGATACCAACGTGGAGTTGATAATTATGAGGAGTTGAATGCAAGCAAGCGAATGAAGCAAGTGCAGGATCTGCAGGTAACTTTCTACAAACTTTAGTTGATTTTTGCACAGGCTTGTTGGAGTTTTAGTACTTAAAGTAAAACAATCTGAATTGTTTGAACATATATAAACATACTAATGTAAATTTTCTGGACATTTCTACTATTTAAAGTTAATTTTGTAAAAGTATGATAGAATTTGCTTGAAAAAGAGAGCATTTGCTATCACTTGGTGAAACAGGTATACACCATAATCTTCATATGGTGTAACGTCTGAATCCTACCATTCATGTAAATGCACTGAATCAAACCAACTTGTTACTTGCTTTGTTCAAGTACCCACCAATAATAGTTGTTGATTTTAAATTCTTCTGAAAATGGTTTTGAAAATTGTTCGAATTTGCAGGCAAGACTTGCTGCACGAAGGATCCGCCGAGGTGCTGAAATCCAGCGCTCCGAGGAGGAGAACATGCTCGCAAAGAAGAGAGAAGAGGAGCAGAGAATGATAAGGGAGGCAGAGGAGCGTAGGAAAGAGGAACAAAGGAAAAAAGATCAAGACGATGGGTTAATTATTCCGGAGGTCCGGCTAGAAGAGGGAGCTGAAGTACAGGTGATGGAAAAGTAGAATAAGTCCTACTCATAGGTTGCTTAGTATTCAAAATGTACATTTTACTTACACAGAGCCATTTTTAAAAAATATGTGGCTTTTATTGATGTTGATTTTAGTGTTGGTTAAAATCATTGGGTTCACGTCGGTTACATACTGTGGCCACCATGTGAAATAAAATATAGGTTAAATATAATAACATCTTCTAACCATCCTGCCCAATGACAATCGACAAACTTAATCGAATGACAATCAACAAGTCAATTCAATAGACAATGGACAAAGTATTGTCAACTGTACACAAGGCTTAAACAATCCCTACCACAGGCCTTGGTTAGACAGCAGGAACGGCAGAAGTTGGAGAATGAAAAGGAGAAAGCGGAAGAAATGGACCATCTCAATGACGACCTCGCTAAAAAGGAGATCGCTGATGAAAAAGCGCTGGAGAGGAAAAACGCAGAGGAGAGAGACAAAAAGAAGAGCGAGCTGAAAGATAAGCACGATGCAGAGATACGAGCAAGGACGGATCTTACAGACGAACAGCTGCAACAGGTTTGAAAGAATTTTCCCTCGATTCGACCACAGTGAAATGGAGATACTTTAATTACAATATAAAATGTATTAAATTTTAATATCAAAATTCATAATCTTGCCTAGTTTACCAATGTCTTTAACTTCAATTGTTAAATATAAATACTCACCTTACCTCTCCTCAATGAGGCGCCGTTTGTAAAAATTCAACTTTTCTGCCGATTTAGCTATGGGACGCCGTTTGTATAACTTCAATTTATTGAGCCACTTTTTTAAGCGTTTGTAAAAATTCAGGCGCCCCATAGCTAAATCGGCAGAAAAGGTGACAATTTAGCTAAATCGTTCAATAAATTTTATTTTTTACAAACAACGTCCCTCTCCTCCCATTCTCAGCTGATGGCAGCTCACCAACAAGAACTGGACGAGCTCGAACGTGGGTTGGAGAAGCAGCAGAATAAGCAGCGCAACGTACTCAACGAAAGATTAGCCGCTCGGCGGGCAAGGAAGATGGCATTGTTGCGCAATAAGCTGGAAACCGATGCTGAAAAAGAAGAACTTGAAAGAAAGAAAGAAATGTCGCAAGTCAAAGCAAAATCGGTGGGAATTTGATTGTTATTTAATTAATATTTATCAATAACATAAGGTTAGTGAAGTCCTGAAATGGTGCCATTTGCATTACTAAGAAGTGCTGCAAATGCTGTTGCGATGCATTCTACTGGTTATTGCTGTTCTTGAAATGCTAGTAAAAATTTCAAGTTAGCATGATTGTTTATTTACAGTTTTGCCTTTATTTTGTCCTTTAACTCATGGGTGCGGTTTTCACTATGGCATAAATAATTTTAACAAACATGATATAAATTTCCCAAGTGCACAAAACTATGTATCTATTCGGTAGTGCCCTGAAAGCTTTTGAAACACTAGATTTGTTTTTACTCTAATATGTAACTTCTAGTTCGGTTTCATCAATGTAATTCTTGTTGACCTACATATTTGGAAAGTATGTAGTTTCAGTATATACTATGGGTATGGTTACCGGTTTTATATTATGATACCTGCTATTTAATCAAAATCTCTGAATCAAATTCATCAACCCAGTAAATTACAGCCTTCGGTTTCTTTTTTTTAAATATGTTATTTTTTCACTGAGTTTGTAGGTTAATTTTAAAGCATATTTAGATTTGATGACATTGTGAAGTAATTTGATGAACTTCTGCGCTAATTTAATGAGGCTGTTAGTTATCTTGATCACATTGATATATTTTAAACAATGTTTTAGGCAAAGGAGGCAGAGAAGGTGGCGATAATTGAAGCCATCCAACAAAATGGCGCCGAATCGAGCCACAAGGTGATCCAGCGTGTGTTGGAGCAACGACAGAATCAGGTTTGTGGGGTTGTAACATGGATCTGGTGTAAGACTTGTGGTTGTTAATTAAAATCCAAAACTAGGTTTGTGGCGGTTGTAACATGGATCTTGTGTAAGACTTGTGGTCATTGATTACAATCCAAAACTAGGTTTGTGGGGTTTATAACATGTATCTTGTGTAAGACTTGTGGTTGTTAATTACAATCCAAAACTAGGTTTGTGGGGGTTGTAACATGGATCTTGTGTAAGACTTGTGGTCATTGATTACAATCCAAAACTAGGTTTGTGGGGGTTGTAACATGGATCTTGTGTAAGACTTGTGGTCATTGATTACAATCCAAAACTAGGTTTGTGGGGGTTGTAACATGGATCTTGTGTAAGACTTGTGGTCATTGATTACAATCCAAAACTAGGTTTGTGGGGGTTGTAACATGGATCTTGTGTAAGACTTGTGGTCATTAATTACAATCCAAAACTAGGTTTGTGGGGTTGTAACATGGATCTGGTGTAAGACGTCTTTAAGTACAATCCAGGACCTGCAATGCGTGCCTTAAATACATCTTAACTCTAAGAGAAGTTTTGGTATGATAAAAGATCTGATATTCACCTAATTGTAGTATGTGTAACAACAAGCCTACTATCAGTTAGCAAAGCTGTTGCAGTGTGTTGTATATGACGTGATATATAGAATCTTATGTCACAACTGGACACTGGCTGGCTTTTATCTCTCAACCTTTCGGCTGATGGTCTAACTAAATTTTGCATCTTTCATTTTTTTCCCTTTAATAATGTGATTTATGATGTGAATAAAGATTCACCAAAATGTTAATCAAAACATGCATTTTAGTTATATAAACGCTTTTCACAATTACAGCTAATAGAGAAACCCATTTTCTCAATAAAATGATTTGTTTGTCCATCCAGGAAATGAAAGATTTGGAGGAAGAGTTTGCTATTAAGAAGAAGCTCATCCTTAGTGAATGTCTGAAAGATGTTAAGGATCAATTAAGAAAGAAAATGGATTCAATGGTCAGTTTTAACTTGTTTTATTCTGATAAACTTTATTTAGCCATTGAACCATATAGAAAAATATCTATATATATTTTTACGGCTATATATATATATATATATATATATATATAGCAGTACAATCAGACCACTTCACAATACAAGTTCATACTGTGAACATTCACCACAGGTACTTAACCATCCAAAGACATAATTGTATATTTTTCCTCAGTTGAAAAGGCACGAAAATCAACTAGAGGACCTGGAAAAGAAGGGACTTTCCCCTGACCAACTCGACTTAAAGCGAGAAGAATTGCTGAGTCGGCAAAAAGACGAGATCAGGTTCAAAATTTTCTTAGTAAAGAAACTTTTTATTCTTTCACAAGCAAGCAGATGGTTTTGAATCCTGAATCTTTCGTCATGTTGTCCTACATGTCATTACTAATAAATATCGCTAGTTTGGAATTTCCCAATGAACCACAGAACCACCAACTAAATTTCAAACAACAATATGAAATCTGTAGTGTAAAGTATAAACTAATATTCTGATTTTCAAACATTGTAAAATTTACTCTGATCAACTGTAAAAACTGTGCTAATCTAGTTGAATTTCATTCATTTCTTCATCATGCTGCTATGCATTACCATAGGTATGTGCGGTTCAGTTAAATTTCATTCATTTCTTTATCATGCTACTATGCATTACCATGGATATGTGCGATTCAGTTGAATTTCATTCATTTCTTTATCATGCTACTATGCGTTGCCATAGGTTTGTGAGGTTCAGTTAAATTTCGTTCATTTTTTTTATCATGCTACAATGCATTACCATAGGTATGTGTGGTTCAGTTAAATTTTATTCATTTTCTTCATCCCGCTAATTACAGACAACTGGAGTTAGAGCACACACAGGAGTGCAAGCAGATAGAAGACAACGCCACTGCTGACTGGAACCTTGGATTTGCCAAAGCTAAATATGAACTCAAGGAAAAGCATTACCAGGTATTCACTTGCATTTCTGGAACAACTAAGTTGAGGGTATTTACTGTTAAAATCATGTAAAATGTGGTTTTTATTGTGTGTTAATGAAAATAACCATTACCTAACTGCATTGCAATCATTACTGTGGATGACTTGTTTCATTGCATAATATAAAGTACAACACACACACATATATACCTCAGAACTTGTTAAGAAATTGGATTGAATTATGTTCATATACTCATAAGAGGCATTCAGAATATCTTCACTGACGTCTCGGGCAAGCTTATATGCTTGTCCATGATGCAGTCTATAGTAACACATAATGATGTCAATTTTAATGCCCACCCTGACCACCATTCAATGCCTGGATATTCATAAACAGGGCAGATATCGAAAGTTACATTTGAACAATGAAATTCAAAAATAATGTCATATAGTACACTAAACCCATATTTTATCACTGGAACCTATGTTAAGCTGATCGGTATATTTCCCCAAGATCAAAATATTGAGTATCTAGTCCACCTATGTCATTGTCGATTTACCCCCAGGAATATGCACAAACTGTACGGGAATTGGCCCCCAACATGACCCAGTCCACCCAGCAAGCTGAGGAATCTGCTCGGAGATTGGAGATGACCAAGCAAAGGCTTGAACAAGTGGGTTTGTCTTTTTTCACTTCATAGAGAATTTGGGGTGAAGTTAGGGTCAGAAAAATTAGGTTCTGAAAATGGGGTGGAGAAACACTAAGTCGAAATACTAAGAGAATGAAAATGGGTAGAAGTTTGAATCAAAAGTATATAAAAGAATACTTTAAAAAAACAAATGGTAGACATGACGTCAAAACATAGGATAAAGCTTGGTCCTAAAATATCGGGGTAAACTCGACCGCTATAAAATGGGTTTGACTAGAAATAATCAAGAGTTATTTCTTGATTTTACAAAATTAAATATAAACAGACTCAAAATGTCAATTCTAACCATTAAATACAAAGCAAAAAGTACAAAAACAACGTTTTTTTTAACTTCCACCTCTTTTCCTAGGAAAAATTGGATGCAGAGAAGAAATTTGCTCAGGAGATGCTGGATCTTGAAGAGGAGGGTAAGAGGAGGATTGAGATGGAAATGGAGGACTTCGAGAAGCAGATCGCTATGGAGACCGAACAGGAGAAACTGAAGGCAGAAAAAACTCTCAAAACGTTGGAGAAGAGGAAAGAGAATATGCTAAAGGTTGTGGCAAAAACTGATAAGTTAGGATTTTTATGTTTTATCTCTGTGAATGGAATAACGCAAAGGGGGTTATGACATAGGCAAGTATCAGATTACCTCGCAAATACGTAAGGAAGCTTTATTGCAATTATAAGATTAAAAAATTCAAGGGGCGTTATGGCTCTACTCGTATTACCTCACACCAACTGTCAAGTTAATAGAGCTTTTACAATATGTGGTAAATGATTAAGACAAACTTTTCAGCTACCAGTTAAACACGCTTCTAGATATGCGGTCCAGCTTAGATAAATGCCGTGATTTTGATATTCTATCAACTCTGTGTGCATTGTTTCTCAACATATAATTTTTTAGGATAAGAGAGAGAAGATGAAAGAGGAAATCGACCGAGCAGCAGCTGCTGGGGCAAGCGAGGAGGAGCAGAGGAAGATTTTGGAGCAGGTTCGGTGGAGTGACAATATTCTGGCTGGATTGAGTAAAATCAACCAATGTGTTATAAATGACAACCTCATAGAATTTGCATTACTAGACTGGTGTGGCAACATCAGCTGTGGTTTTGGGGAAAAATATCTGTTTTCACTCAGATTCGGATAATTATATTTGTATCCAACCTTTTTTACATTTAACCTTGTGTCACAGCATGAGCGAGATGTTGAGAAGCTAACCAACAAGATGGACAGAGAGAGACTGAGAATGCAGAGTCAACTTGAAGAGAGACTCAAGAAAAGGAGAAAGGAAAAAATGCAGGTGAGAGAATAGAAAAAATGGACATTAAAAGTGAAAACGGCAATAGTAACAAATATGATTTTCTACTGCAGTTGATTTTTGTTTTGTAATTTTAAATGCGTCAGTTTGCTACATGTGTTTATGCAAATAAAACCCAATCGCCATTTAAACTCAGTCATTTGCCATGTTGCTGCTTCCATTTGGCACACATTCCTGTGTAAGCAATTTACCATTAAACACAACACTAATATTAACAAATTCTTAAATATTAATATTGTATAAGGTTGTAAACTAAATTACGAATGGAGATTGTAATTTTAATGAAAAACACACATGTATGTACTACCCCTGTCCCACCCAACCTTGATATGTGCATCATCGACCAACCGGGTGGCTCACATACCCAGGTTCAAATACATTTGAAATAATTTCCAGGCAAAGAAGGGCGACATGGAGCAACAGCAGGAAGCAACAAGGAAGGAGATGGAGAATAAACAGAAAGCAGAACTTCAGGAAGTGCAAGAAAAACAGGTTAACTACCATTGGTTCAATATGGGGATCATAGGATTATGTTGATTTTACCTATTAAATGTGTATTGTGTATAAACGGCAAGACATGCATGAATACATAGGTAGTAGAAATTATATACATAGATTTTAGCAGATATGCCAGAGAAACATATATCGAAAAGTTTTCTTTCTAATTAAAACATGATGCTTCCTAGAAGCTTTATAATTCATTAATTGTTTGAATAGTTTTCTTGACTTTATTTAGGAAGTGAAGGTTTAACATTAATATTATTATTCATTGCTTAATAGCATAAAAATACAGTAAAACAGCAGTCTGTAATAAAAGTATTTTAAAAGCACAATCTTTAATATTAAGCTCACTATAGAAAAAAACGTGTCTTTCACCTTTTTTAGTATTTTTATAGATTCTTTTTATTCTCTATTCGACCTAAAGTGCACCTTGGCATCATTTTGACTAAGTCAAAATTCTTGTGAAATCATTACACTTAATGCCACTCTTTATACTAGTATATAGTTAATTTAATATAAGTAGAACACAGTTGTTGGAGCTCAAATTAATAGCAAGTCTTTATATATTGTCCCAAACAATCCACAATTTTAGTCCAACGCCATTTTTATGCCCAGCGCCATTTGTGCTCTATTTCATGGCTTGATTCTTCTTCCCTGCAGATCCAGACAATGCAGGAAACCACAAAGCAGATCGAAGAAGATTCAGCAAAACTGGTAGACGACCAACCACCTGCACCCACTGTGCTCTCTGTGCAGCATTTAAAATCAGGTTTTTCAGAGAATTTTTTTGTCATCAGCATTTGAATAGTCTGGGTTTTGAGTGCAATATTTATATTTTATACCTTTCATTTAAGTCCCTAGTGTAAGATTTAAGTTTTAATATCCTTGCTTAAAATTAACACAATCTTTTTAAACCAGATATGCCAAGTGCGGTTCGTCCTACAGCTCCTCAAGGACAGATGACTGGGATAAGGTGAATATATTGCTTTTACCTTGAAAAACAATTTATCTTGTCCGACCGGTTAGTCTGATGGTTTAGTGCAGGGATGTCCAACCTGCGGCCCACCTAAGATTTTTGTGCGGCCTGCTAGTTATTTTCACTTTAAGCAGTATTTTAAACTTTGAATCTTAGCCTAATTAAAATGTATCAGTCAGCTTTTAGGGACGCAGTAATAGTACGCTGTAAGTATGGGAGCAACAGAAATACAGGATTATAAACTAATGGGTCTTAATTGTTTCTTTAAGTACCAATTTTTCTTGAAATTTAATAGCTTTTGCGGCCATTGAATTATTTCAAGTGACAATGCGGCCCACTACAATAAACGGTTGGACATCCCTGGTTTAGTGCATCGCCTTTCAGTCAAAGGGTTGTAAGTTCGAAACTGGTCGCTAGCTAGTCGGTTGTGTCCTTGGGCAAGACACTTAACGAACATTGCATAAACCCAGCAGATTATTGGGTTTTAATAAATTGAAGTATTGTGTCTATCATATAAAACACACTTTAAAACACACTGCGGGATAAACATGAATATCCTAAATCTATATTTTACCTAAAAAAACGATTTTTTCTTAAAAAAAAACGATTTATCTTCAATGTCCATCCTCCCACAGCGAGAAACAGCTTCAAGTGGTCCTCACATCCTCCCCACTCTACAAAACCTTACAGGAGATCCACGTTGTGCTGGCAAGTCAGCAGGACATCGGAAAAGACTCGACGACATCGACCTCAACCTTTACTGGGCCAGGTGGGTGGATAGTGCGGGTGAATAATAGTCATTGTAACACGGCAATGGTCAGAATGTAGCTAGAAGATGTACAGTGTTCAATTAGTTTTTTAGCACTTCTTACCAGGCATGTGTTGATTTAGGTCTAAATCATTGTCAATTTCAGTGTTTTTAACCTTGGTCAGGTGCTTAAATGGTGTGGAATCAATCCAGTGAATTTAAATAAAAAATCTTACAACTGATATTATATATTAAATGTACGAAAAATAGCTAAGGCAATCTGACTTTTATATGCAAATTAATCTGATGATTACCCCTTTATATATATATATATATATTTTTTTTTTCTCTCTCGCCAATGATTGTCTCATAATATTATTTACTCATTATACCTACACCTTCCAACCCACCATGCAGCAATCTTACAAACTCACAATATAAACTTCACAACTCGTTCTTAACAGACACGAACAGCACGGACACCGAGCTTATTCCAACCAAGCTCTCCGACCTCTCTGTGCACGAGCTTGTGGCGTACAAGTTCGGCACGTTTGTGCTGGGATTGCTCAAGATGCACCGGCCAGCCCACCCGCCCGTGAATCTGCTGGTGGCAGAGAAAGTACCAGCACAGCCCGATTTGAAGGGAAATGCATTCAGAGGTTCTTTCTGGTACGTAGGACTCCCGAATTTGCAGTCAAAGTAGTTTTGAACTTTTATAGCAACATTCAGATAGTAAATTTACCTCATGTCCTTTGGAATTATTGCAGTTTATTGATTAGTAGAGTCATAGCAGTATTTGTTCTACTTATTAAGCCAGGCAATGCCGGCTAAGTGTGTTGCCTACTAATACAACAGGCTTGCCGCCGCGTTTCTTCTTACCGTGAGGGCGTACTCAGTCAATAGAGCTCACGGGTTGGACAAATTGTTTGCTTTAACGTTTTTTTTTGTCACCTGAGATTTAGCAATCCAGTATAATCCAAATCTGTATTATACCCGGTATATTTTAATTCTGAAATGTTTGTGTGAAATGAACATTAACATTTCCTTTGTTTAACAATTTCTATTTGAATTAACCTCAAAAATGGATGTCAAAAACGAGTAAGAAATTTACCAAATTTTTATAAATTCTGAACTTTCGGCAGCTTTGACCAAGGAAACGGGATCCTTTACATCAAACGTTCGTGGTTGGTTGGCGAATCGGTCGGCCGTCTCTCGCTGCTGCTCGTGCACTCCATGGCGCACCTAGTGGCCAAGGATTTCAGCGACGACATGGCACCGGCTTTCCTGCAAGAGTTCTACCAGTGCCTCGCGGTTCTCAGTGATGACCTGTTCTTCGCGAGATGCAAGGACGAGATCGGGAAAGGCGATACGGGTAAGGGACGATGGCAACACTGTTTCGGAATCGCAAAATTTAGAATATCCGTTTACTTTCTTTTTTCTTCTTTTCAGTATTTTTAACTGAATCAAAAGTTTTAATTCGTATACTACCCCTTCAAATGGCTTTGGCAACCTGACAGTAGGCTAAAGGTAGTCTGACAATCAATAAATATCTCTAAAATGGCTTTGATAATCTGACGATGGGCATGAGGTAATTTGATTACCTGTGTAATAATTCTGTTTGCTATTTACCAATCCGCTGGCATAGAAATCGAATATCTTGTCTTGTCTTTAACAAAATTTAAAAAATCTAAATTGTTACCCCTTCTACCCACCCAGACGCCAGCACACACAGCCAACTGAATCCGACTCGCGATCTTCTCTTCGCCAAGCTACCCGTCGACGTCACATCCGATAGATCTTTCCATCAGAGCGCGGTAGAGAGTCGGTTGAACAAATACAGCCACACGTCACTCGGCACAGCCGTGAGAACGGAATTGGGCGATGTCGGCGATAAAATGAAAAAGGTGCTGAAAATATATCCAGTTATCTCGTATGCAATAGGTAGTGGAATTGAAACCAGCAGCTTGCTAGTCGGTTGTATTTATTTATAACTTATTTTTAACGTATTAATGGATTGAACAAAAATTAAATCATACTCACTACACAACAATACTCTATCTAGTATCACAGCTTAAGCTGCGAGCTTGCATTTTATTATAATAACCCGTGTCATTTACCAGGGTTAAGTAGGGATGTCCCACCCTATTAATAAAAGGCGGTTTAAAATTAAACACGGTTTCTTTTCTGGCAATAATAACATAATTCTTTTTAACAGGCTGACCAGTCTCTGCAGGGATTTGATAGGAAACTAGAAAAGCTGGCACCGGGCACTGCAGAAAGGTAATTTTTTATATGGTTTGAAAACGACTAATTCGTTTTATGGGGCTTTAAAAAAAAGTCATTGGTTGTCTTTGAAAGGTTTAATAATAAAAAAGGTGAACACTTTTCTTTTAGTGTCATAAAATAAACTGTTTTTTATTTTAGTATCACTAATAAGTTTAAACAATAAACACTAGTTTGCTGAATTATGAAGAAAATGATTATTAAAAAAGGTGAATCGCTGACCGGACCACCGTTAGACATTCAGCTGAAAAATTGTGAGGATTAGACACGCCACAGGCTACCTTCAAAAAGGCACTCAGCGGACATTGTTCGAACTCAACGGATTAGCATGTTGATAAAAAAATTAGCAATGTCTCCATAATATTCTACACATTAATGTGGGAATAAATTAATATGTTTATTACCTGTGTTATTACAACGATCATCACACTGACGCGTATAAATACTTGCAACCTTCCCTAACTCAATATCCTTTGACTTTAGAGCGAAGGCAGAAGAGGCCTCTTCAGAAAATAATATTCAATACATTAGTGAGGGAATAAATTAATATGTTCGTTAGATCATTACCTGTGTTAGAAAAGCTCTTTATCACACTGACGCGTATAACTAGCGTCTTTTCCTAACTCAATATCATTTGACTTCAGACCGAAGGCGAGTGAGGCCTCTTCCAGCGGGGAACTGGACCGGTTGAACGAGGAATTCCTGTCACTGACGAAGGAAGCGAGTGATTTACACGGAGAGTTGAATCGAGGAGCGACAAAGGAGGAAGGGGTCGTGCGGAACCGACTCACCAACGTCAAAATACGCTTGTCAGAAGTACAGAAGAGGTAAGAACTTGGAAGGGACTTGTGCCCCAATATCATCGGCTTTTAACAGAACTGCGTATTTGTTTTTGTGTAGGTCAAAAAAGGAAATTTGGCGATGTTTTTATGTAGGTCAAAAAAGGTAATTTGGCGATGTTTTAATCCTTTCGGAGATAAACTTTTGTATGCAATCCCTTATGCATTATTTAGGGTTTCTTGGACAAAACATCTCTATCGCAACCTTTAACGGCATTAAACTTTTCTATTTCCCCGTAACGTTATGTTTATCATCGTGGTTATATCGGTAATCTTAAGGATATGATGGCAAGAGTATTTACTTAGCGCACACTAACGTGTTACCGGACCCATCGCAGTGTGTTGTTTGCGTTTAAGAAATTAGGATAGCCTAAAAGTGTTTATTACCGTGGATAGGAAAACGCAATCATCTTTATAACATGTTCAATCGTCAGATTATCTCGCGATTACATATAAGGTAGCGTTCTCACTCGAGTAATCTACAGATTACCTCCCGCCCATCCTCGGCTTACCAGAGCTATTACAGTGTGTTGTGTATGACATTGCTACAGTTTTGTTCAACGTATAGAACCACGGGCTAAACCAATTTCCGCAAATTAATTTGCCCAAGCATGTAATCGACTGACTTGCGACTGGTTTCAATCCGACAACGATTCTGCCGACGTTCTGACGCCATATATGAGCTATCCGGTCGGATTATAGAACTTCGTTTTCGGCAAACCTTTTGTGTTAGAACTTAATACAAAAACCTAGTTATTTTTACGCCTTAAAAAATCAGCGAAGAGTTCAACCAATTTTTACTATCAGATTACGGTCAAGCAAATAAGCAAGAGAAGCACAACGAGATGTAAATAGAAGCAGTACCCACTAGTGCAATCCGACCACTGTACAATATAGGGGAAGAGTGGGTAAAATGGGCCCTTTAGTTGCAAATCGGATTTTTTACTGATATAAAGCCCGCTGGACTTAAGTTTTTCATGTGGTGTCACCTAATACCAAAGTCTTCACACATAACATGTTAACTTTCTAATAATTTTTGTTAAATATATTTTATCAACAAAGAAAAATATTTCGTTAGTGGCCCGTTTTAGACAAGGGTGTAGTCTAAAATGGGCCCCGGCCCGTTTTCGATATTAACATTTCGCTAGATAACAGTATCAATACTCGCTTCCCATATAAACAATGTTATTACTTTTCTTTTTATGATGTAGTTGTTTTTTTTTTAATTAAACACTTTGGATTACAGCAATTACTTGTTATTTAATACCCAGTTACTAGTATACTAATGCAATAACACCTTGCTACTTTAGTGGAAGCATAACTATCAATTCATGTTATTAATAGCATTTAGAAAACCTGTTTAGTTTAATTTGAAACACATAATATGACTGTTAGTGCTAAGTCTAGCCCTTTAGTACTGTTAATGCTAAGTCTAGCCCCGTTAGTTACCAAATGAACACAGGGGGCCCATATTAGACAGGTGCCAACATACGACTTAAAATCTCTATAAAAAATTCTTTAAAAAATAAGTTTTATTACTACCAGTAAAAGTAGGTCTAGGCTATATAGTTCTATTTAACTACAGTAAAAGTTATTTTAGTATTTGATCTTTTCTATTATATATTAGCAGAAAACAAAAATTGCAAATTTAGATTCAGACCTTCTCAAACCGAAATAACTACAGAAAACATTGAGTTTGGTGATTTCACGCTCAAACTTCGGTTTGGAGATTCCATAAGTTGATATACTGACACTGGTTCTTGCAGCAAATTTTATTCTTCAAAATATATTGAAAATTGGAGGGGGCCCATTTTACCCACGTGGCCCATTTTACCCACTTTCCCCCTACCAGCTGCAAGTATTCACACAACTCAGTTCAAACCTTAAGCAGCGTATTTATTTCATAGTTTGTGTCGATAAATTGACGTTTTTTCGTAAAACAAAAGTTACCATGCTGTATATGCGTGGGTTTCTTTATTTTTTATATATTTGATTAATTTTTCACGTTCGTACTGTGGTAATCGTGTTTCTCTCATATAGCATCTATTTTTGTACATTTTCTAATCTGTCGCCTTTGATTTGTGATACATTTTCTACTAGAAATTATGAGCACTGTTAAGCACACACACTTCCCTTGCACTTGTTTCCGTTGTCGTGTTGATAGTCCCTTCACGTGTAGTTTACTTAGATATAAATTAAATTTAGTTTGAAATTGGTTTTGATGTCTTTAATAAGTAATGATTCTAATCACACGAAACCTGTTTTAACCCGATTTTCTACCAGGAAATGAAGCAAATAGACTTATCACAATATTTTTGGGATACAATTAAAAAAAAAGTAGTCTATGGACAGGATTAAACAACAACTCAATTTTAACATGATTTCGGTTATAATGAGGCCCCTAGAATTGTAAGCCTTAGACTAATGCCCAAAGTACACATGCACTAAGATGACTTAGTGCATAGACTATATACACACATGCTTCGTTAAAATCATCTGGTAAAACGCTATTTTATAAAACATGTTAAAAACATTACGTACATCTTTGATTTGAGTTCAAATAGTATAGGATAATCATGTTTATCTTCCCGAATGGAAAAACTCAAAGTCCTATCACACGAGGAATCGTCAGATTTCCTCCTGCCCACCGTCGGGTTACCGGAGCTAAATTTTGTACTAAGTAAGTGTATTTAGATAAACGAAAATAAAATTTGTACCAATATCCATCGTATAAACGTTAAAATAGCACTCGATCAGTTTTATACGAGTTCTAATGTGCTGTGCTTCGATTCAATATTGAATCGCAAAGATAGATTGCTCTAGTTCTTGTTATTATTGCATCAGTTTGAAGTGGATAGTCCTAGTAATTTAAAGGAGATTTCCAAACAAGTAGCAATGTGTATACATGCTCGTTGTATTAAGCACATCCCTTCGATAGCTCAGTTGGTAGAGCGGTGGACTGTAGAGGCTGCAACAGATATCCATAGGTCGCTGGTTCGAATCCGGCTCGAAGGATATTTTTGACCTATTTACAAGGTAAATCAAAATTATACGTAATCACAAATCAAGCATGTCATTTAAAGCGGGTCACATACTTATTCAAGGTATTTGCGAGTTCAATTAGTATTATTTTTCCATTTCTTGTGCCGACGTTATATACAGACACACAAAGCAGTGTAGTCTGCATAGGAGAAAACTACATATTTTATCACAAACACATTAATTGTTTTAGTACGACCGTACGACCTATTTTTTACCATTTTTTAAGAATTGTTAACTTACACCCTTCATATATTCATTAAATCAATTCTGAGCAGTGGGGAAGGATTTAATGTTTAAATTGATACAAGGTACGCGTAAAGAACTAATATAAACACATTTCTTTGTTTTAGGCTAAATTACGTTTAGAGCCCTTTACATTTTTTTATTAATAATTTAAGGTAAAAATTCCATACCAGTCCCGAAATATCGGCTGTAAAAAATAAATTTAAAATAATCGGCGTAGAAAATTTGCAAAACTGTCGTCGTGCTTATAGATGGCGTATAACCACTCTATGCGCGGCAGGATGTGACGTGTGGTGTTCCTTAATCATTGTTTTTTTATGGTGGTGATTCCCTAATGTTTGTTTGGTTGAAAGCAGCATGTGCTAGGCAGCGCGCTATCGGTGTTCTCGTTTAGCTGTAAAGTTTTGTAATAGCGGAGATGTACGAAGGGGTATGGTCTCAACATTTTATAATTATATTATGGAGGGTTTTGAGTTTAGGCTGCAGATCCAAGCTTCAATTTTTGTGAAAAAATTGTGAAAAAATCTTAAACTTCCTATATCATAATTTTAAGTGTTTTTGTGAGGTCAGTTTGCATTGGAGAGATAGGAAGAATAAATAGTTGAACACCTCCTAAAGTTGTGGGACTGTCGCGAAAACAAAGGCCAGCAACAAAATTTCTATCACTTCACATGAATAAAGTTTTGGTCGGGGAATCATTAGTTTATGCTTGCAAAAACAAGATTAAATCGGGTTAATATTTATGAATGTTAAAAAGGACCAAACATTTTATCTCAATTAAAAATAATAAAATTCTGTTATTTAAAAAAAATCATGTTACTTTTTTCCAAGACAGAATAATTTCAGCTATTAAAATGTTCATGATTATGCAGAGCGTGCTGGCAAGGGTTTGTGCAAAAATGTTGGACAAATTCCTCAACGAGTTCTTCCCCGACTTCGTCGATGTCATGTTCAGGGTTGAACAAATGGTCTTCCTCACCAGCTATTGCCATCAACATATCCAGATTCAACATTTTACCTCCCTCTGCTAGTCCGATTGCATACGTCTGTGATATCAAAATGACATTGACATTTTCACAAAGTTAAACTGGTCGCTAACTAGTTGGTTGTATCCTTGGGCAAGGCACTTAACGGACATTGCCTTAACCTAGCGGAATAATGGATTCTACCAAATTAAAGAAACGTGTGAATCATACACAACACATAGCAAAAGCTTCGGTAATCCGACGCTGGCGCGAAGTGATCTGACTATTTCACGGGAATAAACATGAATAGTAGAAACCAATAATCCGTTGGGTTCAGGCAATGTTTGTTAAGTGCCTTGCCCAAGGACACAACAGACTAGATAGCGACCAGTTTTGTTACTTGTAACCTTTCAGCTGAAAGGCTCCGCACTAACCCACCAGACTAATCTGTCGGACAAAGAATGATGTTTAACTAACTTGCCAAAAAAACGTACCAAAACGCCCTCAGCACGTAGTCGGTTGGCCGATTCGAGAACATCATCTGTCGAATTGGCATCAGTGATCACCAACAATAATTTCGGGACGTTTTCTCGCATCCCATTTGTTAAATTAAACATATTGGTTCGTGCAAAATCCAAACTGGCACCAATGTTAACTTCCCCGTCATCTGGATGAGGATTGCTTGAGTAAAATGACCAAAATATATTAAAACATTTACACGTTAGAGTTAGACTGTCGAACTATTAAGCTTAATTGATTTGTGTTGGATGAAGGGCATGGCGGAAACTACACGCGTTTCCCATTTAATGGGTAGAACAAAAACATTCAATCCTGATCGTAAGATAACCTCGCCACAACAGAGCTATTGTAATGTGTTGTACATGCTTAAAAAGTTCTGTGATATCGCATTAATCCACAGGGTTTCGACGGTGTCTGTAAGTGTTTGGCTCAGGGACACAACCGATCAGCAATGCGGCTGGTTTCAATATTACAAAACGGTCTAATTAAGCTAGGCAGGGGACAAACTAAAAAATTCTAATAACCTGTGTTATTCATGATAAGACGTTGCACGAACAGGGCCTGCATTGTTGTTTTGTCGTCGTTGTAGGCATTAAAATGAACAACGGATTCTGGATTTGGACGACCACTAAAGTAGAATCCAGCGAATTTTATAGCGTCTGCCCCAATTATAATTTGCCTGGTGAAAATGCATTATAAAGCAAAAAAATATGAGAACGTCCATTAAATAGAACCCACTTAATTCAGGCACTACATTTACCACGTTTAAAGTTTTTGATGGTATAAATGTGCCTGTATATTTAAACACAGTTCATTAGGTCAAAGCATCAGTCTTTTTAACATACAGAGCATAAATGAGAGAAACAACTCACGCTGCAGTTAGGTAAGCAATGCGAACCATGTGCTCGTACGAGTGTTGATTGCTGGCGTGGTACAATGTAACGACGTCAGCCAGAAAAAATGGAGGACACGGGCCTGTGTGAGAGTTGCGGTTTTTCTTTGTTTACTTTAAATTCTTTAAAGAACTTACGTGTACAGCATGGAGCAGGGCCGCTCCAATTGCCATTTTCAAGGCATGTATTGCTAATGGATCCCTCCGGAAATATATCGTATAACGGGTCGGTGCATTTGAAGCTGCATTCTGAGCCTAAGTGGTTGGCCGCTGTGCAACTGACGTAGCCGTGTGGGAGTTCGTATTGTGGCTTGCATGTTGTTTCTATACGTATACATAGGTAATGCTTTTACTCTGGGTATACATAGCAGAGTTCGAATTAAGGGATCGCGAATCGCTATTCGCGAACTGTTTTTTAAAGTTCGCGAATTACAAAATTTAACAAAATCGCGAAAATATAAATTACCGTTACTGATTTCGCGCACTTTTAATACATCGTTTGCCTTCAACATAACATTTAACAATCACATTATTATTACATTTATTTACCTTGCCTTTACTTTGCATTATTAACGCATAATAAGCATTTCTATCACAATGCAACAATAGCCATTATGCGTTAATATACAACGATTCCTTTATTTATGATTGGCAGAGTTGCGACACTTCCCTTTATAATAAGGTTATAATTATGTTTTTTTAACAAATAAGATTACTCGTTTCAAAGGCTTCGTTTCGTCGATATTCGTCCTATCCTACACGCATTAACTTACGATATGTTTAGTGTAGTTTATCCATCATTACTACTAAATAACGGTACTGTTTGCTTAATTAATTATCTTTCTGGTTTTAAAGATTAGTTTGAGAGGTTCTGAAACCGCATTCTAAAGCAAATTAACATCCTAACCCACGCATTTTGCGAATTGTTTCAAAATCATTAATTCGAACCCTGCTCACAGTCAATACCAACTTACCTGCCAAACAACTAAGTGGGCCAACATTGCATCTGTCACTATGACAACAGCATGTGCACATTGAATTTGTTTGATCCGTGTTGCATTGTGACGTTGTACCGGACAGCATTCCATTCTGTGTGATATTTGACATGATTACATCGGACAAATTAGTCTGGTACACTAGTGCGCCGCCTTTTAGCATAAACATTGCAGATTCAAAGTGGTCGCTAGCAAGTTGGTTGTGTCCTTATGCAAGGCACTTAACGAACATTGCCTGAACCCCGTGAAATGATGGGTTCTAGAAGCAACATCTTAAATCATACACAATACACTGCAATAGCTTCGGTAACCGACGATGGACGTGAGGTTACCCGACGATTGCCCGTGTGTACAGCGCCCATTGCGCTTCCCATTAACGGGGAATTCTAAGATTAAACGTAAATTTACTCATAACAAATAACTTTCAGGTAACCAGGTATAGACAGCGAATACCTGTAGTTGATTGTTTAGACACGAATTTCTTTGCTTGCATTGCTTTATGACGTGATATTGGCCACTATTTCTCCAAACCATTGTTTCGCATGATCCCTGCAACAAAAGTCATAAGAATAAGCTTTGATTGTGAGATCATAGCTACGCACTTGTTCCGGTAGGCATTGTTGATAGTAGCCCGTGGGTGTCGCAGTGGCTAATTCCGCGGTTACTGATGCACGTCCAACATTCTAAAGCTGAGGATTTTAAGTTAAATCAAAACTTTGATTTGAATAAAGTTTTTTTAAATAACTTACAAAATACATTTATAAAAGTTTCACTTTTAAGTGATATTTATTTAAATTGTACTTTTTATAGAAATATTGCCGTTGTTAAGATCAAACGATATTAACTAAAAAGTCAAATTTATTTAACCAAACCTTCTGTGTAGAATAAAGTTCCGAACAAAACGAAGTAAATTTCCAATTTCAACATTTCTAAAAATACAGTTAGTTTTATAAGAAATCTGATATTCTTTTCCGAATTTATTTCATTTGACGAATCAACCTGCAGGATCAAATGTACCGAAATACTCTGCAAGAGTATGCCGACTTGGCTTTAATAAAATATGCTGCTATAACTCGCCTTTTAAACTTTAAATATTTGATGTCAACCTGGCTAAAATTAAGTGACAGACTCTAAAACATTGCCATTCGCCTAAGGCATATTACCCTCGATAAAACATCTGCGTTTAATTTTAAGCCAAATTTGACAGCCGAAATTAATCGGAAGTCAGTTTATAAATTTTTTGCAGAGAATTTCAACAAAAACGATAAAAATTAAAAAAGAAAGCAACGTTCTTGGTCATATAATTTAATAAAATAAAATTAATCTCGATGGTAAAATGGTTTGACAGCCGTTAATAATAAAAATATAATTTGTAGTATACTAATATCTAACACGATTCATTGTAATCGTATTGACGAGTGATTATTTCTAAACTTTCTGCAAAAAACTAATGTCAGGGTTTATTTATCTCACTGCAAAATAAAATATACTCTTTAAACAACAACTTTAGTATAATAAAGTCCTACTTAATACCGCTCTATGCCTGTAATACTATATCATATATATATAACTGCGATACAATCTTCTGAAATTGCTTTTATACGAAGCAGCGGTTATAAGAAGATTGAGATCAGTGATATTATCTCATTTCCTGGTATTATCAGGGGCGTTTGCGTTTACTTTTGACAATATTGTAAAATTGCGCGATTGCTCAAATTGTTTTTCTTAAAATAATATTTTTAAAATAATAAGTCCATTCAATTTAATGAGATTCAGGTTAAAATGTTCAGCTATGTCTCCTGTTTAAGCTATGTTCTCTGTTCTGATTAAATCTGATAAATTTCCGTGAACTGGATTTAACCTTTATCAACATTCAATAAACAGATAAATGCACTCAGTAAACCCTTGTCTTTTTCCGACTTATCAATTCATTGAATATGGTAGTAAATGTCTTCAGATCAGGCATAACCGTTCTCGGATAACTAAAACGTATTCACTTAGTTCCGTGAATGTGACCACAAGGTAATCTAAATATTTCTATTAATATGATCGATAGGCTAACCTCGGCACAAAGTTCATTAAATTCGGGTTCATTAAAATCAGGACTGTTAAATATTATTTCCTTTCCCCCTAAAAAGTTTTCTCTGTTATTACCAGCAAAAAAATTACTATACTTATTATTGTTCATAGCATTTCGATATACTAACTCCATGTGGAACGGAATAATGCAAATAGGAAACAAAATCATATAAAGCTTAAAGCCATTTGAAAATTTAAATTGGCTTGTGTATTGTGATAGTGGGTGTGGCAAGATAAGCTTTTGATCTCTGTGATTGTTTGTTTGTGTTCGACCAGATTATATCGCGCAGTATTAAATGGGATAATCCGTGTATGAATACACGAACAAATAAATTTATAAATCATCCTTGGTGGTATAGTTAATACCAAACCTAACTTTTATCACTTCATATTCTTAGAGGCTTGTAAAAACGTGTAATTCTGGGTGCGTCAAGGCTAAAACGAAAAGCTTTTGTTCTGAACTGATCAAACAAATTGATTTGTGCTCATTTTGGACATAAGCCATTTTGTTTCTTACCCGCCCGGAAAGTAAAGATACATAAGCCAAAACTTCTTAAAAATGCGAAACCTATTCATTAAATTGAATTAACCCAAGGGCAATTTCTTATGGTACCACCATGCTAAGATAACGAATTGTTATGCTTTATAGCACGCCGTAGCATCGGCTTTTATAGTTACCTCAAATTCATGTACCGGTTCTTAAACATGTTCTCCCTATTTCTGTTATGCAGTGGTATCATAAAAAGGCTACAAATTAGAATCCACAAAAATAAGTTTAAAAACAAAAATTGAAGGTCGTGTCTGTTTTTTTAACGCTATTGCCAACACAAAATTGATTAACAATTTTCTCTTTGGCGACGACAAATCACCAAAGCGGTAAGCCTATTCAAAAACAATTACTCTGGGTTCTATTTTTAATTTTGACAAAACTGCACAGCTAAAATAAACACTTGTTCTAAACCAAAGCGCTTGTTGCTTCTGGATGTACAAACATTATGTGGAGGCGGGAGTATTCATTGGCATATACACTGGCTTGCTATCGATGACAAGAAGAATACTTACTACACATAAGGCCGGCATAGAAAAAATGTTATGTGCTAAACCGCAGTTTACGCATTAACAGGATTGGCGCAAAGGCCATATAAAAACTCATTTTTTGCTTTTTTATTTATTAAAAAGACATTCGTGATTTTCAGTGCCGTACCACCAGTCATTAATGCTTTTCAGTACTCTGTATTTCAATTTCTTCCTTTTTTTCACTAGAGTTTTAGAGGCAATTGTACATTTGACATAATCTGCATTCATCGGTTTGGGCTCTAATGCTTCAACGTCATGGAGCATTTTGCACAATTGACAGCGTCCAGAAAAAGAGCCAAAAGTCTCCGAAGATGGTAAGTTTTTCCTCCCACTTGTGATATTCTTGATAAGCTGTATCATTTTTGTCCAAAAAATCCAAATATTTTACTAAATCTTTTGGACTTTTGAAGTCGTCTACATGAATAAACGAATTTGGAGGAGCAATTGCCGCATAATCAATGCGTTTCGGCCCCCAAACAACCGGGACGGTGCCAGAATAGAGGCCGTGCTGGTTAAACTTCTCCGTTATATAATCTCTACAGTGGTAGGAATTTTCAAATGCAAGGTAAAACTTATATTTTCCTACAAATTTGAAGAAACTTATCTCGCCACGTCCTAAAGGATTTCTTCCACCAAAGCATCTGAAACAAGAATTACGTCACCAGAGCTACAGAATATTTCTTTTTGAAACAGCCAGTACAGGAAAAAATAGGGTATTCATGTTTATCCCTGTGAAATAGAAAACGCAAGGGGCATTAACACATGGGCAATTGTCAGATTACCTCGCACCCAACGTCGGGTTACAGGACCTATTGCATAGTGTTGTGCGTATGATTTAGTTAGATGTTTCTTTAATTTGGTAGAATCTATTTTTCACTGCGTTCAGGCAATGTCCGTTAAGTGCCTTGCCCACGGACACAACCAACTCGTTAATGACCAGTTATGAACCTCCAACCTTTCGACTGAAAGGCGACACACTAACCCACCAAGCTAAGGTTGGACATAGTCTATAAAGTTCCCATATTCCTTTGACCCAACCGAAAATTATATGATGTATACCTTCCGTAAGTGTCGACTTTGAGACCGTGTTTCTGTAACTTTTTAAAATAACTCATTCTCTTGGTCGCGCCAAAATGAGATCGACAGTTGGAAACCATCCAGGCAATCTTACGTTCTTTCTTCTGCAAGCCAAGTTTCTTAACTCTGCTGATAATTAGTTCACTTGATTGGTATGGCTGGTAAACAGTTGAATCTCTTCTGCAAGTACCAAAGATTTGGGTTAATAATAATAGAAATTTAAGGAGTGACTAAATCCCTTGGTGTTTTAAGTCAAATGCAGTAACAGCCACAAATTTTTTATTAACAAAATGTTACAATTGTAAATTTAAAAAACTAAGGGTGGCTATAATTAGGATATGGGTTCTTTTTTAAAAAACTTAATAACTTAACTACCTGTAAGTCATAGTACCATTAAAATAATTTTTCTCGAAGTGGTTTAATTCCAAATTAACCGTTGCAGATGTAGTAAGGGGCGATTCCATGTTGTTCCAAATGTAATAAACGTCTTTTCTTCTGAAACGAATTTGTAAATATACATTTCATATGTAGTTCGCCTAGAGGTCATTTTTAAACCAATAATATAATAGAACAGCCATTATATAACGAATGCTGTTAAATCATGGTTGGGTATAGGTATAGGGTAATCATGTTTACCCCTGTGAGTGGGGAAACCAAGGGGGTATCGTCACGGGCAATCGTCAGATCCCCTCGCGCCCACCGTCGGGTTACCGGAGCTATTGCAGTGTGTTGTATATGATAGACACGTTCCTTCAATTTGGTAGAACCCATTAATCCGCTGGGTTCGGCCAAATTTCCGTTAAGAGCCTTGCCCAAGGACACAGCCAACTAGCTAGCGACCAGTTTCGAACCTACAGCCCATTAGCTGAAAGGCTACGCACTAAACCACTAGACTAATATGATCTGTTGGTTATCTTATACCCAGTTTGAACTACCCGGAGCTTACATAATGTGCTTACTTTGATATTGCTACATTTTTATTGATTTCTCTATATCAAGGCAACGACCATAAATTGCAGTCAATTAGAGCTACCCGGAATCATAATATGCACAGATAAAAAGTAAAAAGGGTGGAAAACTGTGCTATTGATTGAGACTATACCAACGTTATTTCGAATAAACAGTAAAGCTCTGTCGTGGTTATAAGTTATCACTGAAAAGCATGCTACATAGCCTACCACGATTTGCTTTTTAGTTAGGCCATTATATATCCGATACCCCAAATCAGTGCATTTTGGGGACGGGCAACACTAAAAGGGGAAAAGGGGAAAGGAGTAAAACTGCCCATTAAAACTATGAAAACTAATTCTAACTGTGCCCTAAAGACAAATCTTAATTTCAGAACTAACCTTAACCCATATCCTAACGTCATATTCTTTATTTTACTTTGCAGTTTCCCAAATTCCCTACTTTCCTCTTTCGCTCCTTTCAGTTTTCGCCCTTCAGAGACTTCTTTATATCGCTTTTATAATACGCTTTATAGTGTGACGTTTTAAACAGTAAAAAATAATAGATCTTCCAACCTTAAATTATCCGGTGGCATTTCATTTTTATGCATGCATTTGTTACCGAATATAACAGCTGCAGTTCGAAGATCTGTGATCTAAAGATATATTTTCTTTAAGTAGATGTATTATTATTTTACTTTTAAGATTTTCTTATATCAATACTCGTTTTTACCAGAGATCTGTTGTTCGTAAAAGTACACCACCCACAGAACTTTTTGTTGGCGCCCTTGATTATGTCGTTGCACCAATTGATTACAATCTGTCATGTAATATAAGAGAGTTCATATTGATTATAATCTGTCATGTTACACACAAGAAAGTTATTTTGTTTAAAACCTAAGCAGAACTCATGTCTAATTAATTCCTTCTATATCATACGATATTTATGTTTATTTCGGAAAATGGGAAAAACCAAGGGTTATTCTCACACAGGGAACCGTCAGATTGTAACAGCTACTCAATCGGAGTCGATGTTATGATTTTTATGACTTACATTACCTTTTCATCGAATTTCGCTATATCAATCGCTTCTTTCAGTGTCATAATTCCAAATTTGTCAGCTTTTCTTGATTTTTTTCCAACGATTGTGTTTGCCTTTCGCAACCAAGTCCGTTGAATATCTTTATTGTTAGCAATAAAGTAAACGCAAACGACAACAGTAAATACTAACAAGCAACATAAAATGCCAACTTGCATAGTTCTAAGTTTCATGATTCTGGCGAAAATGACGCCAACGTAGGGTTGTACCTGCATGTGTCACGTGCCATAAATCCGAACAGCTTGATAGGTTAGGATAGGATAGGATATTCATGTTTATCCCCGTGAATGGGAAAACCAAGGGGGTTAACACACGGGCAATCGTCTGATCACCTCGCGCCCATCGTCGGGTTACCGGAGCTATTGCAGTGTGTTGTATATGATAGATACGTTCCTTCAATTTGGTAGAACCCATTAATCCCCTGGGTTCAGGCAATGTCCGTAAAGTGCCTTACCCAAGGACACAACCGACTAGCTAGCGACCAGTTTCGCACCTGCAACCTTTCGATTGAAAGGCGAAGCACTTAACCGTTAGACCAACGGGCCGGACATTAGTACGACACCTTTCAATCAAACCGTAGTGGCTTCGAAACTGATCACTATAGTTGGGTCGTGTCCTTGAGCAATGCACTTAACGAACATTGTCTAACCCCAGTTGAATAATGGGTTTACTAAAACCGAACAAAAGCCCTAATCTGACGATTGTCGATGTGACATTTTTCGCGTTTTTCTATTAATAGAGAAAAAAGCTTAAATATTAAATATCCTTTCCAACACACAAGGTATCTTTTCCCTATTTACGTGCCATCGTGTTTGGAATAAAAATATA
>CH003120.1:111007-127505 GCA_000149265.1 Ciona savignyi
ATGATTTGTTAAGCTGACGCAATACCATAACAATTTCGAGTAACAGAGATTGTGTGTGCAGTTAATAAATGTATGGACCTTTTAAACTAAAATATTTTTTTTTCAGATCCATAAAAAAAAAGTTATAAACCCACAACATTGAAAATAACACACTAGTTAGTACTTTTCTCGGACGGCAATACAAACAAACGGGATTAAAGATTAATTTAAATATGCGCAACGGATAAATATTAAAACAACTATCCATAAATATTGATTTTAATTTATATTAACATCGGAGAAATGTGTCAGGTATAGATTAATAAACAAAATTGCGTAAAACTAACATAAAAACGAAACTTTTCGCTATCGCTTCAAGAATCACAATTTTCGTTTCTGGAAACAAAATTTTCGTTTCTCGGCTAAAGTTTTCGTTTCTAGAAACAAAAATTTTGTTTCTTTAATCAATTTAGGGTTATCATTTTCCCAAGTTCTATGATTATATGATTTGTTAAGCTGACGCAATACCATAACAACCTCGAGTGAAAGGGATTGCGTGTGCAGTTAATAAATGTAGACCTTTTATATTAAGATAATGTATTGGTTCTATTCATTTAAATAAAAAAATGTAAAATCCCACAACAATAAAAAAAACCCTCTGGTTAGTACCTTTCACGGACGACAAAACAAACAAACGGGATTAAAGATTGATTTAAATGTATGCAACCGATAAACATTAAAACAACTAGCTATAAATATTGATATTAATTTAGATTAACATCACAGAGAAGTGCCAGATATATATATTAATGAACAAAATGCCGTAAAACTAACATAAAAAACGAAACTTTTCGCTATCGCGTCAAGAATCAAAATTTTCGTTTCTGGAAACAAAATTTTCGTTTCTCGGCTATAATTTTCGTTTCCAGAAACAAAAATGTTGCTTCTTAAATGAATTCAGGGTTATCATTTTCCCAAGTTCTATGATTATATGATTTGTCAAGCTGACGCAATTCCACAACAATTTCGAGTAACAGAGATTGTGTGTGTAGTTAATAAATGTAATTGGACCCTTTAAACTAAGTTAATGTAGATATTTTTTTCACGTCCATAAAAAATTAAGGTATAAACCCACAACATTAAAAATAACACACTGGTTAGTACTTTTCACAGGCGGTAATAGAATCAAAAGGGATTAAAGAGTAATTTAAATGTGTGCAACCGATAAACACTAGCCATAAATATGATTTTAATATAGATTATCATTAGAGAGAAGTGTCAGGCATATATTAAAAAACAAACGTCGTAAAACTAACATAAAAACAAAATTTTTCGTTATCGCTTCTTTAAACAAAATTTTCGTTTCTGGAAACACAATTTTCGTTTCTGGAAACGAAATTTTGGTTTCTCAGCTAAAATTTTCGTTTCTAGAAACAAAAATTGTGTTTCTTAAATGAATTTAGGGTTATCGTTTTACCAAATTATATGATTCGTTAAGCTGACGCAATACCACATCTATTTCGAATTAAAGAGATTGCGTGTTCGGTTAAAAATGTAGTTGGTCCTTTCATACTAAGATAATGTATTTGTTCTATATTTATATAAATAAAATAAGGGTATAAACCCACAACATTACAAAAACACACTGGTTAGTCCTTTAACAGGCGGTATTAAAAACAAACGGGATTAAAGATTAATTTAAATGTGTGCAACCGATAAACAATAAAACAACTAGCCATAAATATGATTTTTATTTAGATTAACTTTAAAGAAATGTGCTCCGGTTTATATTAATAAACAAAATGTCGTAAAACTAACACAAAAACGAAACTTTTCTTTATAGCTTTTAGAAACAAAATTTTCGTTTCTGGAAACACAATTTTTCGTTTCTCGTTTCTACAAACAAAAATTGTGTTTCATAAGTGGACTTTAGGTTATCACTTTCCCAAGTTTTATTATTATATAAGTAATTTATCTGACACAATACCACAACAATTTCGGTTGAAAGAGATTATGTGTGCAGTTAATAAATGTAGTTGAACCTTTTATACTAAGATAATGTATTTGATCCATTTATTTACAAAATATTAAATAGCGTTTTATTTATATGAATTTAGTTAGGACGGGCATAGATCCAATTACGCATTAAGCAGCGGTGATCTGATTAATTATTTCGAAGAACTAATTCTTGTAAACAACAATAAATCACGGATCTTTTAAATGTGGAAATTTTAGTTGCGCGACATGCGTGTGGTGTGCACACCGAAAGTTTAGAAACAATCTTTACTTTTTGGCTTGAATTGTTAGAGACCTCACCATTTATATTAAAGAAATAATAGTTTATTCTCCGTTATTATTATCGTGAGCTGACCGCGTTCGCACGAGTCATCAAAAAGATAAGCGCGTCTCCTACTGGTGCACCAGGGCCAAAAATCCTTACATAAACGCTTATGCCACGATTGCGCAATGTACTTGAAGAAAAAGGTTAACTTTTCCAACTCTCACATACCACAACAATTTCGAGTCAAATATATTGCGCGTGCAGTTAATTTTAATAAATGTGGTTGGGCCTACAATATTGTAAATAACACACTGATTTGTGGTTTTAACCTACAATATTGTAAATAACACACTGATTAGAACTTTTCACGGGCGGTAATAAAAAGAAATGTGATTAAAGAGTGATATAAATGTGTGCAACCAATGAACATTAAAACAACTAGTCATAAAAATGATTTTAGCTTAGAATGACATTAAATTTGTTCTCAAAAAATAAACCTTATATCTTGTTTGGTTTTTAAACGCACGCCATGAACGCACCCACACTATAAGTCAAATTATCAATATGTTCGATTTGGGTTGAAATGAAACAGCTTGGATATAGCTAAATCGACGATTTGTCATAGTAAGTACATGGAAATTGGTAGATGGGTGGATAACACATTTATAAACTTGCTCCCAAAAAATAAACCTTATATCTTGTTGGGTTTTCAAACGCGCACCATTCACGCACCCACACAACGTCAAATGATCAGTATTTTCGCTTTGGGATGAAATGAAACAGCTTGGATATAGCTAAATCGACGATTTGTTGTGGTAAGTGCATGAAAATTGATAGATGGGTAGATAACATACCTTTAAATGTGTTCCCCCCAATAAACCTTATATCTTGTATGGTTTTCAATTGCGCGCCACAAACGCACCCACGCACAAGGTCAAATTATCAAAATGTTCGCTATATCGATCCTATTTAATTCCATAATACTGCAATATATGAAAACATTAATCCCTTGATCAGATTAACATGCAATTCTCAATACAGGCATGAATATTAACTATTTTAGGACATTGGTTCAACTGTCATTCAATCACAATTATTAAAAAGTGGACATGTTAGATTTAATATAATATGTTAGAAAATATGACAATCGTTTATAAGAAAGAAAAATGACAGTCGTTTTTAAAGGACAATATTCAAACATATTACGGAAACACCTTAAGTCATGTTCTTATATACGTCGTTGACATGATATCAGCCCGCTTTCATATATAAATGTCGACAAATTTTCGCAGTATATTAATGAACTTAGGTGTGATGCGGCAATTAACACACATCAATTTTTTACAATATAATTAAATATCCTTCTTGTTGTTTTGCAAAACTTGTTGTTTATTATGGATAAACACAATGATTGCAGAAAAGGTATGTTGTAGCAGAATTAACTAAATGACACACAACAAAAGCGAGTTTCGGAAAGCAAAAAATGTAAAAATCAATAACGTAATCACTTTTGGAGTAATTATCATCATCCATTTTATCTTTAGTCACGTAATTTTCGTTTTTTTTTGTTATTTTTACGACAGTTTGTTCATGTATATCTACCTGAAAATCTCTCTAATGTTATTCTAAATTAAAATCATTATTTATGACGGGTTTTTTAATGTTTATCGGTTACACGAATTTAAATCACTCTTTTAACCCCGTTTGTTTCTATTACCGCCCGTAAAAAGTACTAATCAGTGTATTATTTTGTTGTGGGTTTATACATTTATGTTTCATTTAAATGAATACAACAAATACATTATCTTGGTTTAAAAGGTCCAAATACATTTATTAACTGCACATGCAATCATTTTCACTCGAAATTGTTGATATTGTGTCAGCTTGACGAATTATGTAATCATAGAACTTGGGGAAATAATAATCCAAAACTCATTTAGGAAACACAATTTTCGTTTCTAAGAAACAAAAATTTTACCCGAGAAACGAAAATTTTGTTTCCAGAAACGATAACGAAAAGTTGTTATGTTAGTTTTATGACAGTAAAATGTGATATCGCATGCTTCGTGGTTAAATAGTTTTAAATCTTTGTTAAGAGGTGAATCGGTCAAAACATGGGCAAGTACAATTTGTTCTTCAAAACTTTGAGGACAAATTAAGTAACCGCTTTCTGCTATAGAACATTTAGCTTATGTGCTACTCGGTGACGCACGTAATTATTAAACACCTGATCACAAACTTAGCATCATAATTGTAATTTTGTATTGCAAACAAAAAAATCTTTCTGTTGTGGGGATTACACAAGTAATAATGTAACTCCATTATGAGTCATTATTCACACCACTATTGGCAGAGTTTGTACTGTTAACTCGAGTTTAATTATGACATCATAATAACGCGCGACAAAGCTGATTTCTCACGCCGCCAATGTTCTGCATGACGTCACTGTGACGTTTTACCAATTTTAATTAGGCTGGTTCATGTGAATAAAATAAATGTTACCGGGTTAAGTATCGAACCCAACATGGGCTGGTCTATACTAACGAATAAGTCGCGCTAACCATTCGGCCAGACACCGTTATTGAATTAAAAAAAGTTATATGGCTATTTTACCGTTTGACCTCTAGTGCCACCTAACTGCTAAAAAATTAAACTAATACATTTTTTTTCAGAAACAAAACTTTCGTTTCTGCCATTTCGCTTTGGAAAAATTTCGTTTCTCACCGTTACATAGGGAAAACCAAGGGGGTTAACACACGGGCAATCGTCTGATCACCTCGCGCCCATCGTCGGGTTACCGGAGCTATTGCAGTGTGTTGTATATGATAGATACGTTCCTTCAATTTGGTAGAACCCATTAATCCCCTGGGTTCAGGCAATGTCCGTAAAGTGCCTTACCCAAGGACACAACCGACTAGCTAGCGACCAGTTTCGCACCTGCAACCTTTCGATTGAAAGGCGAAGCACTTAACCGTTAGACCAACGGGCCGGACATTAGTACGACACCTTTCAATCAAACCGTAGTGGCTTCGAAACTGATCACTATAGTTGGTCGTGTCCTTGAGCAATGCACTTAACGAACATTGTCTAACCCCAGTTGAATAATGGGTTTACTAAAACCGAACAAAAGCCCTAATCTGACGATTGTCGATGTGACATTTTTCGCGTTTTTCTATTAATAGAGAAAAAAGCTTAAATATTAAATATCCTTTCCAACACACAAGGTATCTTTTCCCTATTTACGTGCCATCGTGTTTGGAATAAAAATATATATTTTTATAGTACATTCTAATTATTAGTTTCTTTTTCATTATTTACTAAAATAAGCGCAATACGTTAATCTGAATTTTCAAACCATTTAAAGTATCCATTTATTTTGTGCCCGGCCGAGAATTTACTATGCCGTTAATGATTATTTAAAAGCCCATTATGCATATTAGAAGCATTCATTTAAGCAATCACTCGAAATTACATCTCGGATTGTTTAAAGACACATTGCTTTGGTATAGCCTACATTGATCCGTGTTTGGTTATTATACTGACCAGTAAAGACGGTTAATCTCGTAAGTCATGCCGATAATGACACTCCTGTTCCAATGCTAGATCCAAACTAGTCTAAAACCTGCTGCTGTATCTATTTCTTCAACTTGTTTTGCTTGCACTTATTTTACATGTTATAAACATTCACTAGACTTCAACTATACACTATACCAGTAATGTTTTTTTGAATGATTCGTTCACGATTTAATAAAACCAAAAAAATGTGCTAGAAAAACAACTTGAAGAAACACAAATAAAGCCTGGCACCTTTAAGCACAAACTGCTTTAATACAAGTAATCAATTGTTTCCGATTGCCCAAAGTAGGCTAACTGTAGGAAAGTTGTTACTTCAATATAGAAAAACAGGGTTAGATGACTTCTTTCACCTTTTGCCAATTCTGTTAATAAAAAATGCGCCAATTCTATCGATAGGACAGATGATAGATGGTATTTTTTATTTAGTTTGAAGGTTTGCCTACTAGTATGTGTAAAATGGGCTGTCTCTGGTTGCATGAATGCAGTTTAAATTATATGTGACCTTAACGATGATGGGTTTGTATACTTGTCACGGATACACGCGTTTTTTGGAAAATTATTGCATTTTTATTGAGAACCCACCTTAACAATTTAAAAGCAATGCTTGATAGTTATAAAACTGATTACCTACATCATTGCAAGGTTGTAAAATTGCTACATTAGCGAATTTCGTCATTTGATTATTGGACGTCCCTTGATGTGAAAGGAAATCGCAAAACAGAGAGATGTTTTGAATTTGCCTATTGCCCCTTTGCAGTTACGCGCTCTTCTTTACCGAAGTTTATTTAAATGCGGTAACTGAGTTTGGGGGATTGGTTATGTCAATCCGTTCACCACAGTTTGATCTTTCTCTCTATCTATTACAATTGTTTTGTCTATTCAACGCTTTTGATATCTTTACCGCAGACTCTCAGGTACAACTAAAAAGGTCACCGAAAATACTAAAGAAATAAACTAAAGCCACGCCTTACACGTGTACAAAAAACAAAGAGAACAAAGGATAAAAAGGCAAATTAAAGAAAATAATGACGTCACAGAAAACAGGAAATAATAATCTAAATCAACAAAAACTCTTGCATTAAAATCCTGTCTTGCTGATTGAAGAAACAATGATCATACCAGGAAACCTTTGTGTTTCATTTATCCTGAAGTTGTTATTGTGACCGTATTTTGTTGAAAATCTGGTATATTTACCAAAATTCTTAGTGATTAAACATGCAGTGTAATATATCTTCGATCAGGGTTAGTGATCCGATAAAAATCAGGACTGTTAAATAATACCACCTATAAAAAGTTTATTCTGTTATTACCAGCAAAACAATATTACATTACATTAATATGGGCGGGTCAACGGTAGCTACGTGGACCAGGAATTTAAGCCATAGAATGGCCATTACTCCAGCGCCCCGAGCTGTCATGGATCCTCGATATAGCGGTCAAGTCGTCCCGTGTCCTTAAGGAAGCTGACTAAATGCTTGACCGGGATAGATGCGAGATCATCAGATTTAAAAACACATTTCTTTATCTGGTCAGAACAAGTGCTGTACAGTGGCCAACATGGTGTAAAGGAGTCTCGTCTTCTTCTTGGCAGAAGGGACAGGTTACACATGCCGTGCGCATGGGGATGGATTGGTGCTTATCCAAATTAGCATAACCAATGATGATCTGGAGAACAAATCGTAACTGTCTCCGCCGCAGCCGCAGGAGTTTCCTGGACAAGGATAGGCCTGGCCCAAGATACTTCTTCGTCTGACGACAGCCACAGTTTAGTCTCCATTCTTCAGCATGTTTTCGGCTCATCCGTGCCTCCAATTCCGTCCTTGCACAGCATACAGGATTACATAGGGATGGTCCTGGGCCGTTAAAGGCGGTGCTGGATGCGTCACGAGCCAACACGTCAGCTTAATCATTGCCCTCAAAGTTTGAGTGGCCTGGAATCCAGCAGAGTTCCACAACATTAGGCCCTCCCTCAAGCCGTGACCCACAAAACGTGACCCATCAGTGTAACAGACAAGCTGTAATGGGCCAGATGGGCGTGTCGGTGTGGTGATGCCACGGTCACTGATCTGATTGACGAAATGTCGTTACAGATGGAGAGTGCAGGGACTGCAATCAACTGGCATTAAAAGAAGAATATCTTCCATTGCTTGGTTGCAACTGTCAATATAACTTTTTTCTGGCACACTGAGTAACCAGACTTCAGTGGCCTAAAATCTTAGGCGATAAGCCGTTTTTATGACTTTGTGGGCACCAGTGATGCATAGGCAGACCAATCTCCGAACCTTGCACAGGTTCTCCTAAATATTACGCTGGTATGTTGTGCTGACTCACACTAATGAAGCATTGGTTATGATCATTATTTTTGACTGTAGACTCCATATAAGGCCAACTGCTCTTCGGCATTGTGCTAGCGCAGCAGTTGCCTTCTTGATACGACTTGTATGGTATTTCTTCCAAGACAACTTGTTGTCTAAGATAACACCAAGATACTTAGCTTCCTAAGATAAGGTAAGCTGGATGTTGTGGAGAAGAAGCGGCCTTAAAGACCATTTTCTTCTTCTTGTGAACATGACCACGACCGTCTTTGCCGGGGAAAAACAAAGGTGGTTGTTTATTACCCATTTCTCCAGACGATTAAGGGTTGACTGGGCAATCATCCCAATCGTTGATGGGTCCGGGCCACATATGATGACGCTCAAATCATCGGCGTATGCACAAGTGCAGCCTCTAGTGAATTGACGCAGTAGAGTGTCCACCAGGAGGTTGCATAGCAAGGGGGATAGGATTCCCTCTTGTGGGCAACCTTTTTCGACCTGTTTCTTCTCGGTACATCTGTGCACTTCTGCTGTTGCTGTTCGGGGTTTAGGCAAATGGCCTATACTCTGGATGACTATTTCATGAACATGATATTTTCGCAGATGAGCTATCCTGGAATCAAACAATATTACTAAACTTATTTTTTATAACATTTTTTTATAAAGCTTTGCCTCAGCCATATGGGAATTTAAATTGGCTTGTGTATTGTGATAGTGGGTTAGGCAAGATAAGCTTTTGATCTCTGTGATTGTTTGTTTGTGTTCGACCAGATTATATCGCGCAGTATTAAACCAGATAATCCGTGTATGAATACACGAACAAATGAATTTATAAATCATCTTCGGTGGTAGAGTTGACACCAAACCTAACTTTTATTATTTTTTACTACTTTATATTCTTAGAGGCTTGTAAAAACGTGTAATTTTGGGGGCCTCCTGGCTAAAACGAAAACTTTTGTTCTTAAGTGAACAAACAAATTGATTTGAACTAACCCAAGGGCAATTTCTTATAGTACAACCTTGGTGAGAGGAAACATGTTCAAGACAAATCTTCAAGGCGGTAAGCACATTCAGCAACAACTTCTTTTTCTCATAAAAATCCAATTTACAATATACAGATTCGCTGAGACTGCAATAAGTTTCGAACTTGTTTTTTACTCTCACAATGTTATAATATATCTCTGTAAACATGTAAAACGGCCACCCATTAATGCTAAAAGCAACCTTAGAAAGTTTTTTTTTGTAAAATATATGACACGTCCTTTGTTGATTTTACATCTGTACATATCGCTATTCATAAAAACCGGTTTTACGGATTTTTTGCATTTTTTAATTTTTAAAAAGACATTCGTGATTTTCAGTGCCGTACCACCAGTCATTAATGCTTTTAACTACTCTATATTTCAATTTCTTCCGTTTTATAACCAGAGTTTTAGAGGCATTTGTGCATTTGACATAATTTGCGTTCATCGGTTTCGGTTCTAATGCTTCAATGCCATGAACCATTTTGCACAGTTGACAGCGTCCAGAAAAAGAGCCAAAAGTCTCCGAAGATGGTAAGTTTTTCCTCCACTTGTGATATTCTTGATAAGCTGTATCATTTTTGTCCAAAAAGTCCAAATATTTTACTAAATCTTTTGGACTTTTGAAGTCGTCTACATGAATGAACGAATTTAGAGGAGCAATTGCCGCATAATCAATGCGTTTCGGCCCCCAAACAACCGGAACGGTGCCAGAATAGAGGCCGTGCTGGTTAAACTTCTCAGTAATATAATCTCTACAGTGGTAGGAATTTTCAAATGCAAGATAAAATTTATATTTTCCTACAAATCTGAAGAAACTTATCTCCCCACGTCCTAAAGGATTTCTTCCACCGAAGCATCTGAAACAAGAATTACATCACCAGAGCTACAGAATATTTCTTTTTGAAACAGCCAGTACAGGAAAAATAGGGTATTCATGTTTATCCCTGTGAAATAGAAAACGCAAGGGGCATTAACACATGGGCAATTGTCAGATTACCTCGCACCCAACGTCGGGTTACAGGACCTATTGCATAGTGTTGTGCGTATGATTTAGTTAGATGTTTCTTTAATTTGGTAGAATCTATTTTTCACTGCGTTCAGGCAATGTCCGTTAAGTGCCTTGCCCACGGACACAACCAACTCGTTAGTGACCAGTTATGAACCTCCAACCTTTCGACTGAAAGGCGACACACTAACCCACCAAGCTAAGGTTGGACATAGTCTATAAAGTTCCCATATTCCTTTGACCCAACCGAAAATTATATGATGTATACCTTCCGTAAGTGTCGACTTTGAGACCGTGTTTCTGTAACTTTTTAAAATAACTCATTCTCTTGGTCGCGCCAAAATGAGATCGACAGTTGGAAACCATCCAGGCAATCTTACGTTCTTTCTTCTGCAAGCCAAGTTTCTTAACTCTGCTGATAATTAGTTCACTTGATTGGTATGGCTGGTAAACAGTTGAATCTCTTCTGCAAGTACCAAAGATTTGGGTTAATAATAATAGAAATTTAAGGAGTGACTAAATCCCTTGGTGTTTTAAGTCAAATGCAGTAACAGCCACAAATTTTTTATTAACAAAATGTTACAATTGTAAATTTAAAAAACCTAAGGGGTGGCTATAAATTAGGGATATGGGTTCTTTTTTTATAAACTTAATAACTTAACTACCTGTAAGTCATAGTACCATTAAAATAATTTTTCTCGAAGTGATTTAATTCCAAATTAACCGTTGCAGATGTAGTAAGGGGCGATTCCATGTTGTTCCAAATGTAATAAACGTCTTTTCTTCTGAAACGAATTTGTAAATATACATTTCATATGTAGTTCGCCTAGAGGTCATTTTAAACCACATAATATAATAGAACAGCCATTATATAACGAATGCTGTTAAATCATGGTTGGGTATAGGTATAGGGTAATCATGTTTACCCCTGTGAGTGGGGAAACCAAGGGGGTATCGTCACGGGCAATCGTCAGATCCCCTCGCGCCCACCGTCGGGTTACCGGAGCTATTGCAGTGTGTTGTATATGATAGACACGTTCCTTCAATTTGGTAGAACCCATTAATCCGCTGGGTTCGGCCAAATTTCCGTTAAGAGCCTTGCCCAAGGACACAGCCAACTAGCTAGCGACCAGTTTCGAACCTACAGCCCATTAGCTGAAAGGCTACGCACTAAACCACTAGACTAATATGATCTGTTGGTTATCTTATACCCAGTTTGAACTACCCGGAGCTTACATAATGTGCTTACTTTGATATTGCTACATTTTTATTGATTTCTCTATATCAAGGCAACGACCATAAATTGCAGTCAATTAGAGCTACCCGGAATCATAATATGCACAGATAAAAAGTAAAAAGGGTGGAAAACTGTGCTATTGATTGAGACTATACCAACGTTATTTCAAATAAACAGTAAAGCTCTGTCGTGGTTATAAGTTATCACTGAAAAGCATGCTACATAGCCTACCACGATTTGCTTTTTAGTTAGGCCATTATATATCCGATACCCCAAATCAGTGCATTTTGGGGACGGGCAACACTAAAAGGGGAAAAGGGGAAAGGAGTAAAACTGCCCATTAAAACTATGAAAACTAATTCTAACTGTGCCCTAAAGACAAATCTTAATTTCAGAACTAACCTTAACCCATATCCTAACGTCATATTCTTTATTTTACTTTGCAGTTTCCCAAATTCCCTACTTTCCTCTTTCGCTCCTTTCAGTTTTCGCCCTTCAGAGACTTCTTTATATCGCTTTTATAATACGCTTTATAGTGTGACGTTTTAAACAGTAAAAAATAATAGATCTTCCAACCTTAAATTATCCGGTGGCATTTCATTTTTATGCATGCATTTGTTACCGAATATAACAGCTGCAGTTCGAAGATCTGTGATCTAAAGATATATTTTCTTTAAGTAGATGTATTATTATTTTACTTTTAAGATTTTCTTATATCAATACTCGTTTTTACCAGAGATCTGTTGTTCGTAAAAGTACACCACCCACAGAACTTTTTGTTGGCGCCCTTGATTATGTCGTTGCACCAATTGATTACAATCTGTCATGTAATATAAGAGAGTTCATATTGATTATAATCTGTCATGTTACACACAAGAAAGTTATTTTGTTTAAAACCTAAGCAGAACTCATGTCTAATTAATTCCTTCTATATCATACGATATTTATGTTTATTTCGGAAAATGGGAAAAACCAAGGGTTATTCTCACACAGGGAACCGTCAGATTGTAACAGCTACTCAATCGGAGTCGATGTTATGATTTTTATGACTTACATTACCTTTTCATCGAATTTCGCTATATCAATCGCTTCTTTCAGTGTCATAATTCCAAATTTGTCAGCTTTTCTTGATTTTTTTCCAACGATTGTGTTTGCCTTTCGCAACCAAGTCCGTTGAATATCTTTATTGTTAGCAATAAAGTAAACGCAAACGACAACAGTAAATACTAACAAGCAACATAAAATGCCAACTTGCATAGTTCTAAGTTTCATGATTCTGGCGAAAATGACGCCAACGTAGGGTTGTACCTGCATGTGTCACGTGCCATAAATCCGAACAGCTTGATAGGTTAGGATAGGATAGGATATTCATGTTTATCCCCGTGAATGGGAAAACCAAGGGGGTTAACACACGGGCAATCGTCTGATCACCTCGCGCCCATCGTCGGGTTACCGGAGCTATTGCAGTGTGTTGTATATGATAGATACGTTCCTTCAATTTGGTAGAACCCATTAATCCCCTGGGTTCAGGCAATGTCCGTAAAGTGCCTTACCCAAGGACACAACCGACTAGCTAGCGACCAGTTTCGCACCTGCAACCTTTCGATTGAAAGGCGAAGCACTTAACCGTTAGACCAACGGGCCGGACATTAGTACGACACCTTTCAATCAAACCGTAGTGGCTTCGAAACTGATCACTATAGTTGGTCGTGTCCTTGAGCAATGCACTTAACGAACATTGTCTAACCCCAGTTGAATAATGGGTTTACTAAAACCGAACAAAAGCCCTAATCTGACGATTGTCGATGTGACATTTTTCGCGTTTTTCTATTAATAGAGAAAAAAGCTTAAATATTAAATATCCTTTCCAACACACAAGGTATCTTTTCCCTATTTACGTGCCATCGTGTTTGGAATAAAAATATATATTTGTATAGTACATTCTAATTATTAGTTTCTTTTTCATTATTTACTAAAATAAGCGCAATACGTTAATCTGAATTTTCAAACCATTTAAAGTATCCATTTATTTTGTGCCCGGCCGAGAATTTACTATACCGTTAATGATTCTTTGAAAGCCCCGTATGTGTATTGGAAGCATTCATTCAAGCAATCACTCGAAATTACACATCGGATTGTTTAAATACACATTGCTTTGGTATAGCCTACATTGATCCGTGTTTGGTTATTATACTGACCAGTAAAGACGGTTAATCTCGTAAGTCATGCCGATAATGACACTCCTGTTTCAATGCTAGATCCAATTTAGTCTAAAACCTGCTGCTGTATCTATTTCTTCAACTTGTTTTGCTTGCACTCATTTTACATGTTATAAACATTCACTAGACTTCAACTATACAATATACCAGTAATGTTTTTTTGAATGATCACGATTTCATAAAACCAAAAAATGTGCTAGAAAAACAACTTGAAGAAACACAAGTAAAGCCTGGCACCTAAGCACAAACTGCCTTAATACATAATCAATCGTTTCCGATTGCCCAAAGTTACTGTAGGAAAGTTGTAACTTTGTAATAAACTATATTCCCGGTGGTTGTCCTTACTTATGTGACCTTATCGATGATATATTTGTATACTTGCTACCGATACACGCGTTTTTTGGACTTTTACAATTAAAAGGCGATGCTTGATAGTTATACAAGTGATTACCTACATCATTGCAAGGTTGTAAAATTGCTAAGGCTAAAAAGCTACATTACCGAATTTCGTCATTTGATTATTGGACGTCCCTTGGTGTGAAAGGAAATGCAGTAGCTGAGTTTGGGGGATTAGTTATGTCAATCCGTTCACTACAGATTGATCTTTTTCTCTATCTATTACAATTGTTTTGTCTATTCAACGCTTTTGATATCTTTACCGCAGACTCTCATGGTACAACTAAAAAGGTCACCGAAAATACTAAAGAAAGAAACTAAAGCCACGCCTTACACGTGTACAAAAAACAAAGAGAACAAAGGATAAAAAGGCAAATTAAAGAAAATAATGACGTCACAGAAAACAGGAAATAATAATCTAAATCAACAAAAACTCTTGCATTAACGTCCTGTCTTGCTGATTGAAGAAACAATGATCATACCAGGAAACCTTTGTGTTTCCTTTATCCTGAAGTTGTTATTGTGACCGTATTTTGTTGAAATCTGGTATATTTACCAAAATTCTTAGTGATTATACATGCAATGTAATATATCTTCGATCAGGGTTAGTGATCCGATAAAAATCAGGACTGTTAAATAATATCCCCTCCGCACCACCTATAAAAAGTTTATTCTGTTATTACCAGCAAAACAATATTACATTCCATTAATATGGGCGGGTCAACGGTAGCTACCGGGACCAGGAATTTAAGCCATATAATGGCCATTACTCCAGCGCTCCGAGCTATCATGGATCCTCGATATAGCGGTCGAGTCGTTCCTTGTCCTGAAGGAAGCTGACTAAATGCTTGATCGGGATAGATGAGAGATTATCAGATTTTAAAACTACAAAATTTTTCTATCTAGTCAGAAAAAATGCTGGACAATGGCCAACATGGTGTAAAGGAGTCTCGTCTTCTTCTTGGCAGAAGGGACAGGTTACACATGCCGTGCGCATGGGGATGGATTGGTGCTTAGCCAAACTAGCATGACCATTGATGATCTGGAGAACAGATCGTAACTGTCTCCGCCGCAGCCGCAGGAGTTTCCTGGACAAGGATAGGCCTTGTCCAAGATACTCCTTCGTCTGACGACAGCCACAGTATAGTCTCCATTCTCCAGCATGTTTTCGGCTCATCCGTGCCTCCAATTCCGTCCTTGCACAGCATACAGGATTACATAGGGCCGTTGAAGGCGGTGCTGGATGCGTCACGAGCCAACACGTGAGCTTGATCATTGCTCTCAAAGTTTGAGTGGCCTGGAATCTAGCAGTCTTCATCAACACTAGGCCCCCTCCAAGCCGTGACCCTCAAACCGTGACCCATCAGTGTAACAGACAAGCTGTAATGGGCCAGATGGGCGTGTAGGTGTGGTGCTGTCACGGTCACTGATCTGATTGATGAAATGTCGTTACAGATGGAGAGTGCAGGGACTGCAATCAACTGGCATTAAAAAAAGGATATCTTCTATTGCTTGGATGCAGCTGTCAATATGATTTTTCTTGTGGCACACTAAGTAACCAGACTTCAGTGGCCTAAAAATCTCAGGCGATGAGCCGTTTTTATGCCTTTGTGGGTACCAGTTATGCATATGCAGGCCAATCTCTGAACCTTGCGCAGGTTGTCCTAAATATCACGCTGGTATGTTGTGCTGACTCACACTAATGAAGCATAGGTCAGAATAGTTCGGATAATCTGACAGTAAAGCCACATCATTATTTCTGGCTGTAGACTCCATATAGGGCCAAATTTTCTTCTTCTTGTGAACATGACCACGACCGTCTTTGCCGGGGAAAAACAAAGGTGGTTGTTTATTACCCATCTCTGCACACGATTAAGGGTTGATTGGGCAATTATCCCAATCGTTGATGGGTCCGGGCCACATATGATGACGCTCAAATCATCAGCGTATGCTTGCACAAGTGCAGCCTCTAGTGAATTGACGCAGTAGAGTGTCCACCAGGAGGTTCCATAGCAAGGGGGATAGGATTCCCTCTTGTGGTCAACCTTTTTCGAGCTGTTTCTTCTCGGTACAGCCGTCCAGTTCTGCTGTTGCTGTTCGGTGTTTAGGCATATGGCCTATCCACCGGATGACTATTTCATTAACATGATATTTTCACAGAGGAGTTATCATGAAAACAATATTTCTAAACTTATTATTTTTATAACATTTTGATATAAAGCTTTGCTTCAGCCATATGAAAATTTAAATTGGCTTGTGTATTGTGATAGTGGGGTGTGGCAAGATAAGCTTTTGATCTCTGTGATTGTTTGTTTGTGTTCGACCAGATTATATCGCGCAGTATTAAATGGGATAATCCGTGTATGAATACACGAACAAATAAATTTATAAATCATCCTTGGTGGTATAGTTAATACCAAACCTAACTTTTATCACTTCGTATTCTTAGAGGCTTGTAAAAACG
>CH003120.1:127605-175423 GCA_000149265.1 Ciona savignyi
CACGAACAAATGAATTTATTAATCATTTTCGGTGGTAGAGTTGACACCAAACCTAACTTTTATTACTTTTTACTACTTCATATTCTTAGAGGCTTGTAAAAACGTGTAATTTTGGGGGCGTCTAGGCTAAAACGAAAAGCTTTTTTTCTTAAGTGAACAAACAAATTGATTTGAACTGACCCAAGGGCAATTTCTTATAGTACAACCATGGTGAGAGGAAACATGTTTAAGACAAATCTTCAAGGCGGTAAGCACATTCAGCAACAACTTCTTTTTCTCATAAAAATCCAATTTACAATATACAGATTCGCTGAGACTGCAATAAGTTTCGAACTTGTTTTTTACTCTCACAATGTTATAATATATCTCTGTAAACATGTAAAACGGCCACCCATTAATGCTAAAAGCAACCTTAGAAAGTTTTTTTTGTAAAATATATGACACTTCCTTTGTTGATTTTACATCTGTACATATCGCTATTAATAAAAACCGGTTTTACGGATTGTTTGCATTTTTTAATTTTTAAAAAGACATTCGTGATTTTCAGTGCCGTACCACCAGTCATTAATGCTTTTAACTACTCTATATTTCAATTTCTTCCGTTTTATAACCAGAGTTTTAGAGGCATTTGTGCATTTGACATAATTTGCGTTCATCGGTTTCGGTTCTAATGTTTCAATGCCATGGACCATTTTGCACAGTTGACAGCGTCCAGAAGAAGAGCCGAAAGTCTCCGATGGTGGTAAGTGTTTTCTCCACTTATGATATTCTTGATAAGCTGTATCATTTTTGTCCAAAAAATCCAAATATTTTACTAAAGCTTTTGGACTTTTGAAGTCGTCTACATGAATGAACGAATTTGGAGGAGCAATTGCCTCATAATCAATGCGTTTCGCCCCCCAAACAACCGGGACGGTGCCAGAATAGAGACCCTGCAGGTTAAACTTTTCAGTGATGTAATCTCTACAGTGGTAGGAATTTTCAAATGCAAGATAAAATTTATATTTCCCCACAAATCTGAAGAAACTTATCTCGCCAAGTCCTAAAGGATTTCTTCCACCGAAGCATCTGAAACACAAATTACGTCACTGGAGCTATAGAATACTTTTTGAAACTACCATGTTTATCACTGTGAAAGGGAAAACGCAAGGGGTGTTAAAACACGGGAAATTGTCAGATTACCTCGCACCGAACGTCGGGTTACTGGAGTTATTGCATTGTGTTAGGCGTATGATTCAAACGTAGGCCTACGTTTAATTTGGTAGACTCCATTTTTCCACTGGGTTCAGGCAATGTCCGTTAAGAGCTTTGCCAGGGACACAACCGACTCGCTAGCGACCAGTTTTAATCCTGCAACATTTTGACTTAAAGGCGACACACCAACCCACCAAGCTAAGGTCGGATATAGTCTATGAAGTTTCCTGTTTCTCTGACCTAACCGAAAATTTATCATATAATGTATACCTTCCGTAAGTGTCGACTTTGAGGCCGTGTTTCCGTAACTTTTTAAAATAACTCATTCTCTTGGTCGCGCCAAAATGAGATCGACAGTTGGAAACCATCCAGGCAATCTTACGTTCTTTCTTCTGCAAGCCAAGTTTCCTAACCTCTTCGACAATCATATCACTCGATTGGTATGGCTGGTAAACAGTTGAATCTCTTCTGCAGGTACCAAAGATTTAAGTAATAATAACAGAAAATTAAATTATAAAAGGTCAAATCTAGTAACTGCCACAATGTTTGGTCTAAAATGGTGTTATTTTATATACATTGGAAAAATGTAAATTTAAAAAGAAAATTTGGCTATAATTAGGATATGGTCATTTTAAAAAACTTAACTACCTGTAAGTCATAGTACCATTAAAATAATTATTCTCGAAGTTCTTATGTCCCGAATTAACCATCACAGACGTGGAAAGGGGCGATTCCCTGTTGTGCCAGATGTAGTAAACGTCTTTTCTTCTGTAAAACGAGTTTGTAAAAAATGGAATTTTTAAAATATAATATGACAAGACAGCCATTATTTAACGAATGGCATTAAAACATGGTTACCTGGAGCTAGCATATAAGTGTACTTACTACGATATTGTTCTATTTATCAATAATACATTAAATTTTTTAGGATCTAGGCAACGACCGTATAGATTTTAGTAAAGTTGAGCTAACCGAGATCATAATATGCGCAGATTAAAAGTGAAAAGAGCGAAAAACTGTGGTTGGACAGGTGTGATTAATCAACAATGTTCCTTCGAGCAAACGAACGCTCTGTCGAAGTTATAAGTTATCACTGAAGAACATGTTACATTTTACTATGCAGTTTTCCCCCTTCCCTACTTTTCTCTTTTCCTTTTCTCAGTTTTTTCCACTTTGGGTCTTCTTTTTGTCGCTTTCGTAATGCGCACAATAAAAAAATGTGACGGTTTAAATCATTATAAGTAATAGATCTTCCAACCTTAAATTATCCGGTGGCATTTCATTTCTATGCATAAATTTGTGACGAAATAAAACAGCTGCAGTTCGAGAATCTGTGATCTAAAGATATATTTTCCTTGTCAATATTAAGAAGATGTTTTTACTATTTTACTTTTTTATATCCATTTTTTTCTTTCTTATATTCAAGATTTTTTTAAATCAACACTCGATTTTACCAGAGATTTGTAATGTAAAGACATATATTTTTACAATATGAAAGTATAGGTGTATTATTATTTTACTTTAAGATTTCATATTTAAAACTTGTTTTTACCAGAGATCTGTTGGTCGTAAAAGTACACCACCCACAGAACTTTTTGATGGCGCCCAATGTATTGCCGTGGAACCAATTGATTATAATCTGTAGTGTAATATATATGTTACACAAAAGAGAGTTCAAAAGTAAATTTTGTTTAAAACCTAAGCAGAACTCATGTCTAATCGAATTCGTGCTATATAATTGAATATTCCTGTTTATTTATGGGAATGGAGAAACTTCATGTGCATTCTCACACGGGCAAATGTCAGATTGCGACCAACATCGGGTATAACCGGAGCTATTGCAATGTTTTGTGTATGATTAATACATTATTTAACTTGATATAACCGATCATTCCATAAGCTTCGGGCAATTTTTGTAACCGAATATTTTGGAAGCTGCAACCCTGCAATCGGCTACAGTCGACACACGAATCCGCTAAACTACCTAATCGGACTCGATGATATGGTTTGCATGACTTACATTACCTTTTCATCGAATTTCGCCATATCAATTGCTTCTTTCAGTGTCATAATTCCATATTTCTCAGCTTTTTTTGATTTGTTCCCAACGTTTGTTTTTGCCATTCGCATCCAAGTCCGTTGAATATCTTTATTGTTAGCAATAAAGTAAACGCAAACAACAACAGTAAATACTAACATGCAACTAATAATGCCAACTTGCACACTTCTTAGTTTCATAATTCTGGCAAAAAATGACGTCATCGTAGATCTGTCTCTGCATATGTCACGTGACATAATGTGGCCGAACAGCTTGATGGGTCAGTACGACAACTTTTAATCGAACCATTGTAGTATCGAAACTGGTTCCTGCAGTCGGTCGTGTCCTCGAACAACTAGCATCGTCTAACCCCAGTTGATTAATGGAGTTTACTAAAATCTAAGTACTGTATAGAAATAGAGCATATAGACGCCACACTGCAATTGTCCCCACGCAGCACACTGCAATAGCTTCAGTAACCCGACAGCAAACGTAAGGTCGTATGACCGAATGGTTAACGCGACCCGTACATATACCGACTTAAATAAAACAAACGGTTTTACCAACGAAGCCATTTTGGATTTGATACTAAGCTCGGTAACATAGAAACAGAAATGGAACGAGGGGTAATCTGACGATTAACCGCGTGATAATTCTACCATGTTGTATTTATACGCAGCAAAGCCCTGTACTCTCTTTTCATTAGGCCTACCTGTGCATTCCAATTTATGTGACCAAGTGTGTCACTATACATTCTGCAATAACAGCTGTAAGACTCGGGTAAATCCATTTACGTGCCAGCATGGTTGGATTTGGAATTTAAAGAAAACTCTAATTACATTATTTTTAAACCATTTGAACTATCAATTTATTATGTGCTCAAACCAAAATTTACTTATTACTGATGATAAATGTTTTAAACCCCATTTTACTTCAAGCAATCAACGCAATCACAATTATATCTAGAGGATTCTTTAAATACACATTAACTGCATACATTGGTCCGTGTTATATTTTACAAAATAGTAAAGGTAGTTTGTTTAAAATCGTAAGTCACACCACAACAGACTCCCCTGTTCCGACGCAAGACCCAAACTAGTCTAAAACCTGCTGCTGTAATTATTTCTTTTACTGTTTTTGCTTTCATTTATAGTGCACATGATACCGAAAACTTTGACAATTAACATTTACTACAACTGCATTTTTTCTTTAAATACGACTGCGATTTTTCTTTAAATGATTTATTCACAATTTCATAAAATCAACGAGCATGCTGGTAAAACAACTTGTAGAAACACAAATTAAACCTGGCACCCTTAAGCACAAACTGCATTAATAAAAGTAATCAATTGTTTCCGATTGCCCAAAGTAACTGTATAGGAAAGTTGAAACTTCGATAAAAAAACGGGGTTATATGTTTTCTGGCACCTTTTGCCAATTCCGTCCATAAAATTTGTGCAAATTTATTGATAAGATAGACGATAGATGATATTTTTTATCCAATTTGAGGGTTTGCCCACTAGTATGTGTAAAATGGTTTGAATCTGGTTGCATGAATGCAGTATAAACTATATTCCCGGTGGTTGTCCTTACTTATGTGACCTTATCGATAATGGGTTTGTATACTTGCCACGGATTAACGTGGTTACGAAAATTAATACATTTTTATTAAGCACCCAACATTTAAAAAGCGATGCTTGGTAGTTATAAAAGTGACTACCTATATCATTGCAAGGGTTTGAATTGCTAAGTGTAATATGCTAAATATGCGAATTTCGTCAGTCAAATATTGTTTAGTTGCATGTACAAACTTGCGTTGTATGGAAATCGTTTCATTCCAATATTCCTTTGGATTTTATTGGACGTTCATTAATTTGAAAGGAAATAGCAAAACCGAGAGTTTATCTGTAATGCTGATTAAACTAACAATAATAGTCACTCCATGGAACCTTTGTGTTTCATGCACGCGGAAGTTGTTATTGTGACCGTATTTTGGTGGAATCTGGTATATTTACCAAAATTCTTTGTGATTAAACATGCAGTGTAATAGCTTTCATTAGGGTCCGTGAACTAGCTATAAATATATGTATATATATATAATTTATATATATATATATAAATTGACTTGTGTATTGTGATAGTGGGTGTGGCAAATAAATTTATAATTTTTTTTTCGGTGGTATAGTTGATACAAAACCTAACGTTTATTACTTCATAGTCTTAGGGGCTTATAAAAAAGTGTAATTTTCGGGCGACAAGGTTGAAACAAAAAGCTTTTGTTCTGAACTGAACAAACAAATTGATTTGTGCTCATTTTGGACGTATAAGGCAATTAGTATGGCATTTTTTAGCTCGATGTGCAGCAAGAAGAAACTAGAAGTAAGGTGGGTATATGGATTTCCTCACCCGCCCGGAAAGTAAAAATATATAAACCAAATCTACATTAAAATGCTAAACCTACACTTAAAATTAAATTACCCAAGGGCAATTTCTTATAAGAGTTTAAAAACATAAATTTAAGGCTGTGGCAGTTATTTAACGCTATTGCCAACACAAAATTTATTAACAATTTTGACGGAGACTCTTATCTTATGTTGGCAATCTTTTTGCGACGACAAATCACCAAAGCGGTAAGCCAATTCAATTTTTTTTCTCTGGGTTCTATTTTTAATTTTGTCAAAAGTTTACAGCTAAACACACTGGTTTGTACCCAAGCGGATGTTGCTTCTGAACGTACTCACATTATGAGGTGGCAGAAGTGTTCATTGGTATATACACTGGCTTGCATTCGATGACAAGAAGAATACTTACTACACATCAGGCAGGCATAGAAAATAAAGTCGTATGCTAAAGGCAGTTTATGCATTAACAGGATTGAACCAAAAAGCACATGAAAACTCATTTTTTTAATTTTTTAGTTATTAAAAAGACATTCGTGATTTTCAGTGCCGTACCACCAGTCATTAATGCTTTTCAGTACTCTGTATTTCAATTTCTTTCGTTTTATCACTAGAGTTTGAGAGTCATGGGTACATTTGACATAATTTGCATTCATTGGTTTGGGTTCTAATGTTTCAATGCCATGGGCCATTTTGCACAGTTGACAGCGTCCAGAAAAAGAGCCAAAAGTCTCCGATGGTGGTAAGTGTATCATTTTTGTCCAAAAAGTCCAAATATTCGACCAAAGCTTTTGGACTTTTGAAGTCGTCTACATGAATGAACGAATTTGGAGGAGCAATTGCCGCATAATCAATGCGTTTCGGCCCCCAAACAACCGGAACGGTGCCAGAATAGAGACCGTGTTGGTTAAACTTCTCAGTAATATAATCTCTACAGTGGTACGAATTTTCAAATGCAAGATAGAATTTATATTTTCCTACAAATCTGAAGAAACTTATCTCGCCACGTCCTAAAGGATTTCTTCCACCGAAGCATCTGAAACAAGAATTACATCACTGGCGCCATAGAATATTTCTTTTTTAAACAGCCAATACAGGATGAGATAAGGTATTCATGTTTATTTCTGTGAAAAGGAAAACGCAAGGGACGTTAAAACACGGGTAATTGTCAGATTACCCCGCGCCCAACGTCGAGTTACCAGAGCTATTGCAGTATGTTGTGCGTATACGCCGCAAACTTTAACACGTAGTATATATACCTTCCGTAAGTGTCGACTTTGAGACCGTGTTTCTGTAACTTTTTAAAATAACTCATTCTCTTGGTCGCGCCAAAATGAGATCGACAGTTGGAAACCATCCAGGCAATCTTACGTTCTTTCTTCTGCAAGCCAAGTTTCTTAACTCTGCTGATAATCAAATCACTTGGTTGGTATGGCTGGTAAACAGTTGAATCTCTTCTGCAAGTACCAAAGATTTGGGTTTATAATTATAGAAATTTAAGGAGTGACTAAATCCCTTGGTGTTTTTAAGTCAAATGCAGTAACAGCCACAATTTTTTTATTAACAAAATGTTAAAATTGTAAATTTAAAAACTAAGGGTGGCTATAATTAGGATATGGTCCTTTTAAAAAACTTAATACCTTAACTACCTGTAAGTCATAGTACCATTAAAATAATTGTTCTCGAAGTGGTTTAATTCCAAATTAATCGTTGCAGACGTAGTCAGGGGCGATTCCATGTTGTTCCAAATGTAATAAACGTCTTTTCTTCTGTGAAACGAATTTGTAAATATTGAAACGTTTCAAAATACATTTTATATGTAGTTCGCCTAGAGGTCATTTTAAACCAATAATATAATAGAACAGCCATTATATAACGAATGCTGTTAAATCATGGTTGGGTATAGGTATAGGATATTCATGTTTACCCCTGTGATTGGGAAACCAAGGGTGTTAACACACGGGCAATCGTAGGATCGCCTAGCGCCCACCGTCGGGTTATCGGAGCTGTTGCAGTGTGTTGTGTTTGATTCATACATTCCTTCAATCTAGTAGAACCAATTAATCTGCTGGGTTCGGGCAAATGTCCGTTTAGATTAGAGCCTTGTCCCAGGACACAGCCGACTAGCTAGCGACCAGTTTCGAACCTGCAACCCTTTAGCTGAAATGCGACGCACCAAACCAATAGACTAATCTGTCGGACAATCTGTTGGTTATCTTATACCCAGTTTGAACTACCCGGAGCTTACATAATGTGCTTACTTTGATATTGCTACATTTTTAATGATTTCTCTATATCAAGGCAACGACCATAAATTGCAGTCAATTAGAGCTACCCGGAATCATAATATGCACAGATAAAAAGTAAAAAGGGTCGAAAACTGTGCTTTTGATTGTGACTATACCAACGTTATTTCGAATAAACAGTAAAGCTATGTCGTGGTTATAAGTTATCACTGAAAAGCATGCTACATAGCCTACCAAGATTTGCTTTTTTAGTTAGGCCATTATATATCCAATACCTCAAATCAGTGCATTTTGGGGACGGGCAACACTAAAAGGGGGAAAGAGGAAAGGAGTAAAACTGCCCATTAAAACTATGAAAACTAATTCTAACTCTGCCCTAAAGACAAATCTTAATCCCAGAACTAACATTAACCCATACCCTAACGCCATAATCTTTGTTTTACTTTACAATTTCCCAAATACCCTACTTTCCTCTTTCGCTCCTTTCAGTTTTCCCCCTTTAGAGACTTCTTTATATCGCTTTCATAATACGCTTTATAGTGTGACGTTTTAAACAGTAAAAATAATAGATCTCCCAACCTTAAATTATCCGGTGGCATTTCATTTCTATGCATGCATTTGTTACCGAATATAATAGCTGCAGTTCTAGGATCTGTGATCTAAAGATATATTTTCTTTAAGTAGATGTATCATTATTTTCTTTTTAAGATTTTCTTATATCAACACTCGTTTTTACCAGAGATCTGTTGTTCGTAAAAGTACACCACCCACAGAACTTTTTGTTGGCGCCCTTGATTATGTCGTTGCACCAATTAATTACAATCTGTCATGTAATATAAGAGAGTTCATATTGATTATAATCTGTCATGTTACACATAACAGAGTTATTTTGTTTAAAACCTAAGCAGAACTTATGTCTAATTAATTCGTTCTATATCATACGATATTCATGTTTATTTCGGAAAATGGGAAAAACCAAGGGTTATTCTCACACAGGGAACCGTCAGATTGTAACAGCTACTCAATCGGAGTCGATGTTATGATTTTTATGACTTATATTACCTTTTCATCGAATTTCGCTATATCAATCGCTTCTTTAAGTGTCATAATTCCAAATTTGTCAGCTTTTCTTAATTTTTTTCCAACGATTGTGTTTGCCTTTGGCAACCAAGTCCGTTGAATATCTTCATTGTTAGCAATAAAGTAAACGCAAACGACAACAGTAAATACTAACAAGCAACATAAAATGCCAACTTGCATAGTTCTAAGTTTCATGATTCTGTCGAAAACGTAGGGTTGTACCTGCATGTGTCACGTGTCATAAAGCCGAACAGCTTGATAGGTTAGGATAGGATAGGATAGGATAGGATAGGATATTCATCTTTATCCCCGTGAATGGGAAAACCAAGGGGGTTAACACACGGGCAATCGTCTGATCACCTCGCGCCCATCGTCGGGTTACCGGAGCTATTGCAGTGTGTTGTATATGATAGATACGTTCCTTTAATTTGGTAGAACCCATTAATCCCCTGGGTTCAGGCAATGTCCGTAAAGTGCCTTGCCCAAGGACACAACCGACTAGCTAGCGACCAGTTTCGCACCTGCAACCTTTCGATTGAAAGGCGAAGCACTTAACCGTTAGACCAACGGGCCGGACATTAGTACGACACCTTTCAATCAAACCGTAGTGGCTTCGAAACTGATCACTATAGTTGGTCGTGTCCTTGAGCAATGCACTTAACGAACATTGTCTAACCCCAGTTGAATAATGGGTTTACTAAAACCGAACAAAAGCCCTAATCTGACGATTGCCGATGTGACATTTATCGCGTTTTTCTATTAATAGAGAAAAAAGCTTAAATATCAAATATCCTTTCCAACACACAAGGTATCTTTTCCCTATTTACGTGCCATCGTGTTTGGAATAAAAATATATATTTTTATAGTACATTCTAATTATTAGTTTCTTTTTCATTATCTACTTAAATAAGCGCAATACGGTAAATCTGAATTTTCAAGCCGTTTAAAGTATCCATTTATTTTGTGCCCGGCCTAGAATTTACTATACCGTTAATGATTATTTGAAAGCCCCTTATGCATATTGGAAGCAATCATTCAAGCAATCACTCGAAATTACACCTCGGATTGTTTAAATATACATTCCTTTAGTATACATTTATCCGTGTTTGGTTATTTTACTGACCAGTAAAGACGGTTAATCTCGTAAGTCATGCCGATATCGACACTCCTGTTTCAATGCTAGATCCAAACTAGTCTAAAACCTGCTGCTGTAGGCCTATCTATTTCTTAAACCTTTTTTGCTTGCACTTATTTTACATGTTATAAACATTCACTAGACTTCAACTATACACTATACCAGTGATGTTTTTTGAATGATTCGTTCACGATTTCATAAAACCAAAAAATGTGCTAGAAAACAACTTGAAGAAACACAAATAAAGCCTGGCACCTTTAAGCACAAACTGCCTTAATACAAGTAATCAATTGTTTCCGATTGCCCAAAGTAACTGTAGGAAAGTTGAAACATCGATATAAAAAAACAGGGTAAGATGAGTTCTTTCACCTTTTGCCAATTCTGTTAATAAAAAATGCGCCAATTCTATCGTTAGGATATATGAAAGATGGTATTTTTTGTTTAGTTTGAAGGTTTGCCTACTGGTATATGTAAAATGGGTTGACTTTGGTTGCATGAATGCAGTATAAACTATATTCCCGGTGGTTGTCCTTACGTATGTGACCTTATCGATAATGGGTTTGTATACTTGCGTTTTATTGGAAATTTATTGCATTTTTATTGAGCACCCAACATAACAATTAAAAGGCGATGCTTGGTAGGTATTATTAAAGTGATTACCTACATCATTGCAAGGTTGTAAAATTGCTAAGGCTAAAAAGCTACATTACCGAATTTCGTCATTTGATTATTGGACGTCCCTTGGTGTGAAAGGAAATCGCAAAACAGAGAGATTTCCTGTAATGCTGATTGAAGAAACTATAGTTACGCCGGGAAACCTTTGTGTTTAAATCACCCTGAAGTTGTTATTGTGACCTATTTTGGTGAAATTTGGTATATTTACCAAAATGCTTAGTGATTAAACATGCAGTGTAATAGCTTTGATCAGGGTCATTGATCCGATAAAAAATCAGGACTGTTAAATAATATCCCCCGCACCCCCTATAAAAAGTGTATTCAGTCATTACCAGCAAAACAATATTACATTACATTACAATAATATGCGCGGGTCAACGGTAGCTACCGGGGCCAGGAATGTAAGCCATAAAAGGGCCATTGTTTCAGCGACCCGAGCTATCATGGATCCTGGATATGGCGGTCAAGTCGTACCGTGTACTGAAGGAAGCTGACTAAATGCTTGATCGGGATAGATGAGAGATTATCAGATTTTAAAACTCCAAATTTTTTTTATCTATTCAGAAAAAATGCTGGACAGTGGCCAACATGGTGTAAAGGAGTCTCGTTTTCTTCTTGGCAGAAAGGTCAGGTTACACACGCCGTGCGCATGAGGATGGATTAGTGCTTAGCCAAATTAGCATGACCAATGATGAGAGACGATTAAGGGTTGATTGGGCAATCATCCCAATCGTTGATGGGTCCGGGCCACATATGATGACGCTCAAATCATCGGCGTATGCACAAGTGCAGCCTCTAGTGAATTGGCGCAGTAGAGTGTCCACTAGGCGGTTTCATAGCAAGGGGGATAGGATTCCCTCTTGTGGGCAACCTTTTTCGACCTGTTTCTTCTTGGTACATCTGTGCAGTTCTGCTGTTGCTGTTCGGGGTTTAGGCAAATGGCCTATACTCTGGATGACTGTTTCATGAACATGATATTTTCGCAGATGAGCTATCCTGGAATCAAACAATATTACTAAACTTATTTTATATAACAATTTTTTATAAAGCTTTGAACCAGCCATATGGGAATTTAAATTGGCTTGTGTATTGTGATAGTGGGTGTGGCAACATAAGCTTTTGATCTCTGAGATTGTTTGTTTGTGTTCGACAAGATTTTATCGCGCAGTATTAAACCAGATAATCCGTGTACGAATACACGAACAAATGAATTTATAAATCATCTTCGGTGGTAGAGATGACACCAAACCTAACTTTTATCACTTCATATTCTTAGAGGCTTGTAAAAACGTGTAATTTTGGGGTAAGCACTTAATGTACATCAAACTGAGGCTACAGCTGATCGACATTTGTGACGTCATACAGTAGCTTATGGGAACTCCTGATGTATTATGGGTAATTTTTTCCTAGGAGAGAGTTGTTCATGCGAAACGACAAGTAACTTGTGGAAACACATGGTGTATTGTGGATTATATCTACCGGTATATATCTAGCGCGCTTCTGTATGAAGATTTTAAAACATTTCGAAATGTGATGGGTGCTAAACCAAATGCTGGGTATTCAGTGGTGTGCTTAGTCTATGCACTGCACACACTATTTATTCTATGAAACTGCACACACTATTTGCGTAAAAACTAACTCTAAGCCTGAACCCCAACCCTAACGCTAATCTTTACCTGAACACCAATCCTAACCCAATCAGTCAACCATGGGGTTATTGTGCATTGGTATTGATATAATACCGGTATTAAATTTGCGGTAGCCTACCTCTAAATACTACAGGATCGCTTACTATACTTCGTAATTACAAAAGCTATAATATTAATGTTAGGGTTGGGGTTAAAGTTAGTTCTGGGGTTGAGATTAGTGTTAGGGACAGGGTGAGAATTACTTTCCATAGCAATCTAAGTGAATCAAGCGCTCCAAGCGATCCCGTAGTATTTAGAGGCACCCTTTAATTTGTGAATTTTCTGGATATTGATCAAGGAGATGCGGTTTTAAAATCATCTTTGCCGATATACAGTTTGAAAAGAAGAGAATCGGCCTAAAAAAAGAAAAAAAGATTTAAAAAAATTACGCACAACACACCAGGAGTTCCGACAAGCGACTCAGTGACGTCACAAATGTCGATCAGCTGTAGCCTCAGTTTGATGTACATTAAGTGCTTACCTAATTTTGGGGGCGTCTAGGCTAAAACGAAAAGCTTTTGTTCTTAACTGAACAAACAAACTGATTTAAACTAACCCAAGGGCAATTTCTTATAGTACAACCATGGTGAGAGGAAACATGTTCAAGCCAAATCTTCAAGGCGGTAAGCACATTAAGCAACAACTTCTTTTTCTCTTGGCACCATAAAAATCCAATTTACAACATACAAATTCGCTGAGACTGCAGTAAATTTCGAACTTATTTTTTACCATAACAATGCCATAATATATCTCTGTAAACATGTAAAACGGCCACCCATTAATGCTAAAAGCAACCTTAGAAAGTGTTTTTGTAAAATATATGACACGTCCTTGTTGATTATACATCTGTACATATCGCTATTCATAAAAACCGGTTTTACGGATTGTTTGCATTTTTTAATTTTTAAAAAGACATTCGTGATTTTCAGTGCCGTACCACAAGTCATTAATGCTTTTAACTACTCTATATTTTAATTTCTTTCGTTTTATAACCAGAGTTTTAGAGGCATTTGTGCATTTGACATAATTTGCGTTCATAGGTTTCGGTTCTAATGTTTCAATGCCATGGACCATTTTGCACAGTTGACAGCGTCCAGAAGAAGAGCCGAAAGTCTCCGAAGGTGGTAAATGTTTTCTCCACTTATGATATTCTTGATAAGCTGTATCATTTTTGTCCAAAAAATCCAAATATTCGACCAAATCTTTTGGACTTTTGAAGTCGTCTACATGAATGAACGAATTTGGAGGAGCAATTGCCTCATAATCAATGCGTTTCGGCCCCCAAACAACCGGAACGGTGCCGGAATAGAGACCGTGCTGGTTAAACTTCTCCGTTATATAATCTCTACAGTGGTAGGAATTTTCAAATGCAAGATAAAACTTATATTTTCCAACAAATCTGAAGAAATTTATCTCCCCACGTCCTAAAGGATTTCTTCCACCAAAGCATCTGAAACAAGAATTACATCACTGGAGCCATAGAATATTTCTCTTTTAAACAGCCAGTACAGGAAAAAATAGGGTATTCATGTTTATCCCTGTAAAATAGAAAACGCAAGGGGCATTAACACATGGGCAATTGTCAGATTACCTCGCACCCAACGTCGGGTTACACGAGCTATTGCATAGTGTTGTGCGTATGATTTAGAATTTAGATGTTCCTTTAATTTGGTAGAATCTATTTTTCACTGGGTTCAGGCAATGTCCGTTAAGTGCCTTGCCCACGGACACAACCAACTCGTTAGTGACCAGTTATGAACATCTAACCTTTCGACTGAAAGGCGACACACTAACCCACCAAGCTAAGGTCGGACAAAGTCTATAAAGTTCCCATATTCCTCCGAGCCAACCGAAAATTATATATTGTATACCTTCCGTAAGTGTCGACTTTGAGACCGTGTTTCTGTAGCTTTTTAAAATAACTAAATCTCTTGGTCGCGCCAAAATGAGATCGACAGTTGGAAACCATCCAGGCAATCTTACGTTCTTTCTTCTGCAAGCCAAGTTTCCTCACTTTCCTGATAATCAGTTCACTTGACTGGTATGGCTGGTAAACAGTTGAATCTCTTCTGCAAGCACCAACGATTTAAGTTACCGTAATAATAACAGAAATTTACATTATAAAGGGAGTGACTAAATCCCTTGGTTTCTTTGAGTTAAATGCAGTAACTGCCACAATTGTTGGTCTAAAATGGTGTCATTTTATTCCTATACATTCAAAATTAAAAAATATAAATTTAAAAAGCTTTGGCTATAATAAGAATGGTTCTTTTAAATAACTTAACTACCTGTAAGTCATAGTACCATTAAAATAATTATTCTCGAAGTGCTTAAATTCCAAATTAACCGTTGTAGACGTAGTAAGGGGCGATTCTCTGTTGAGCCAAATGTAATAAACGTCTTTTTTCCTGAAACGAATTTGTAAAAAATGAAAATATAAATTTTATATGTAGTTCGGCGAGAGGACCTTTTAAACCTATAATATAAAAGGACAGTCATTTGTACCTAATGGCGTTAAAACAGGGTTACCTTATACCCAGGTTGGGTTGCCCATGTTTTAGTGATGCAATATGTTGTTCTGGATCAAGGCAACGACCGTAAATATCAGTCAATTGGAGCATCATAATATGCTCATATAAAAACTAAAAATGATGGGAAACTGTGCTTGGACGGGTGTGACTATAGCAACGTGCCTACGGACAAACAGTCAAGGTTATATAATCCATCTTTGAATAACATGCTACATATTAAGGTTTGTTTTTTGTTGGGCTATTATATATCCAATTACTCAAATCCGTGCCTTTTTGGGGACGGGCAACACTAAAAGGGGAAAGGAAGGAATGAGTGAAACTGCACATTAAAACTATAGGAACTAACTCTATCTTTGCCCTAAGCAGAAACCTTAATCCAAGCCCTGACACTAACCCTAACGTCATAATCGTCATTTTACTCTGCAGTTTCCCTCTTTCCCTCCTTTCAGTTGCCTCCGGTCAAAGACTCCTTTATATCGCTTTCGTAATAATGTGACGGTTTAAATCATTATAAATAATAGATATTCCAACCTTAAATTATCCGGTGGCATTTCATTTCTATGCATGCATTTGTTACCGAATAAAATAGCTGCAGTTCGAGGATCTGTGATCTAAAGTTATATTTTCTTTGACAATATTAAATATAGGTGTATTATTATTATTTTACTTAGATTTTCTTATATCAAGCCTTGTTTTTTTACCAGAGATCTGTTGGTTGTAAAAGTACACCACCCACAGAACTTTTTGCTGGCGCCCTTGATATTGTCGTGGCACCAATTGATAATAATCTGTCGTGAAATATATATCATGTTACAAAGAGGATAATTTTTCTTTAAAACCTAAGTAGAACTCAAGTTAAAAAGAATTTGTGCTATATAATGGGATATCCATGTTTATTTCTGTAAATGGGAAAACGCAAGGTGCATTCTCACACGGTGAACCGTCAGATTGTGACCAACGTCAGTTAACCAGAGCCATTGCAGTGTTTTGTGTGTGATTAATAGATTATTTTTACTTGGTAGAATTAATCATTCCACAAGGTTAAGACAATGGTCACAACCAATTAATTCGGAAGCTGCAACCCTTCGGCTGAAAGGCGACACACGAATCCGCCAAACTACCTAAACGGACTCGATGCTAGGATTTATATGATTTACATTACCTTTTCATTGAATTTCGCCATATCAATGGCCTCTTTCAGTGTCATAATTCCAAATCTTTCAGATTTTTTTAATTTATTTCCAACGATTGTATTTGCCTTTCGCATCCAAGTCCGTTGAATATCTTTATTGTAAGCAATAAAGTAAACGCAAACAACAACAGTAAATACTAACAAGAAACATAAAATGCCAACTTGCATACTTCTAAGTTTCATGATTCTGGCGAAAATGACGTCATCGTAGATATGTATATATATATATGTGTGTGTGTCACGTGAGATAGGATAGGATATGATATTCATGTTTATCCCCGTGAATGCGAAAACCAAGTGGGTTATCACACGAGCAATCGTCAGATCACCTCGCGCCCATCGTCGGGTTACCGGAGCTATTGCAGTGTGTTGTATGTTATAGACACGTTCCTCCAATTTGGTAGAACCCATTAGTCCGCTGGGTTCAGGCAATGTCCGTAAAACGCAATCAAAATTATACATAGAATTGTTTAAATACACATTCACTGCATACATTGGTTCAAGTTTGATTTTATTTTACAAAATGGTAAAAGTTGTTCGCTTGATCTCGTAAGTCACACCACAAGGCAAAACCAAACTAGTCGAAAACCTGCTGCTGTAATTATTTCTTATACTGTTTTTGCTTTCATAAAATCATGCTGATAAAACAACTAAAAACACAAATGCGGCCTGGCACCTTTAAGCACAAACTGCGTTTGTACCAAGAATCAATTGTTTCCGATTGCCCAAAGTAACTGCAGGAAAGTTAAAACTTCGATATAGAAAAATGGGGGTTAGGTGTTTTCTGTCACCTTTTGTCAATTCTGTCCATAAAATTTGTGCCAATTCTATCGATAGGACAGATGATAGATGGTATGTTTTTTCAAAGCTACCTAAAATGGCTTTTAATGCAGCAATTGTTATTCCCTGACTAAAGGATTTCTCAAGCTATGCGCGATATTTTACTCAACCTAGGATAAGATATTCATCATCTTTATCCACGTGAATGGGAAAACTAATGCGGTTAACACGCGGGCAATCGTCAGATCACCACGCCCATCGTCGGGTTACCGGAGCTATTGCTAGTGTGTTGTACATGATAGACACGTTTCTTCAATTTAGTAGAACCCATTAATCCGCTGGGTTCAGGCAATGTCCGTAAAGTGCCTTGCCCAAGGACACAACCGACTAGCTAACGACCAGTTTCGCACCTGCAACCTTTCCTTTGAAAGGCGACGCACCTAACCGTTAGACCAACGGGCCGGATAGGGTTGTGTATGCTTGCCAAAGATTCACGCGTTTTGGTACGAAAATTATTGCATTTTTATTAATCACCCACCAGAACAATTAAAAAGCGATGCTTGATAGTTATAAAAGTGTATTGCATGGGTGTGAATTGCTAAGGCTGATAGGCTACATTTGCGAAAGCGTCACAGTCGATTGTTGTTTATCAACTTGCGTTGCCTGGAAATCGTTCCATTCCAATAATTCCCTGGATTTTATTGGACGTCCCTTGATATTTGAAAGGAAATGGCAAAACAGAGAGATTTCCTGTTATGCTGAATGATGGAACAATAGTCACGTCAGGAAACCTTTGTGTTTCTTGCACCCTGAAATCGTTATTGTGACGGTATTTTGGTAAAATCTGAGAAAATCTGGTAAATTTACCTAATTTCTTAGTGTTAAAAATGCGGTGTAATAGCTTTGATCAGGGTCCGATATGCACCAAATGTTTTGGGTGTAGACTTTTATAACTTATTCTATATAATATTTAACACAAAAGTTTATTCAAAAAGTTTTAATGCACTTACAACTGCAGCTTTGGCAACTTTAACTTTGTAAAAACGGATAATCCATCGATACTGTATTAATCATCCACGGATTTCGGAAATGACCGGAATGGATAAAAATGGCGAATCTAAGCATCATGAATTTTATGTGATTATTACAAATTGCATGGTCATTGTTCTGTCACCAACCAAATGATTTTGCTGTCAAATAATATTCTGATTGGTCGTGGAAAAAAAAGGTGATAATTGCATGATTTTTACAGAGATACAAAAATACTGTACTGTACAAGACTAGCGTGTAGAAACTGGAACAAATGTATAAATCTAGCAGAAACATTTCTTGCTTGCACTATCACGCTAAGAAGCAGTGCTCTTTCGACGTGTTTTAGGTGGGTCTGCCAGTTTCAAATCAGGAGAATCATCCTTGTTAGGTGTTTTCAATGTAGTTGCTGTGAGAGAAAATCGGGATGTGGTACATAAAGAGCTTATGCGAATGGTTGAGAGGTTTAAACAAAAATTCACTCTTTTTTAGCTATGTGTATTTCTCTTATACTTTAAAGACACTGGACCAAATCCTGGGAAAGTACAAATGGCAAGAAAAGGGCAGTACCCTATTGCCAATACATTGTACTAATGTGTAGATGTGGAATCACTGTGATAATTTGATAACTAAGATATTTGTTAACTAAGTAAAGTTCTAGTGTTTCAATCTGTTATGGTGTTTGTATTTTCACAGTAAATTTTCACTGTAAAAAAACTAATATAAAATTATCATTACCAGAAGAAAATACTAAGTAGAATATAGACCAAGTAAAACATTACATGCATATAAGACTTTTACGCTTTTTTATTCTTTAAATTATTTTTTAAATGCCATACAACAAACCTATGTATTTCTTGGAACTGGAAACCCGAAGAAGTTGCCGTGCAGGCAGTTCTTCTTCTTTGGTATCTAGGTTTTTCAACCTGTATTCCAAAACTGTTGCAAGAAGGTCAGGTCGTCTGCACAACTCGAATACGTGCTCAATAAAACTCATATCATCTAATACAGAAATTTAATGTTATAAATGTGAACCAATATCAAACTGATTCTTTATTTTTATGATTCAGAATTTTGTGTGAAAATCATGTTGAGCATGGGTATGAATCTGTAGTTTTGCCAGGGATGTAAATGTGAGTCATGGTAAAATACTTATTTGGTCTAAGCCTATAGTCTAGTTTGAGTTTGATGCTGGTATTTCTAAAGTTTAAAAAAAAATATCATAAGGAAAGTTACCATAACTCATACACAGATTTAAGACACAATTACAGAAGCAGATTATGCATGTAGATGTCATACCGCACATACCAGTATACTGCTTATGCAATCCACATACAGAAACTTCCAAGCTCTGTCTATATTACTTTCAATATGTTAAGCAAATTAAAAAGTTGCCAAGTTCTCTAAACTTTTCATTTCAGTGCCCTTAAAATATTTTAAAACCAAAAGTAAATTTTCAACACATATTATTCGAATGCTCTGGCTGTTCCTTAACATTGAAAATTGTTACCAGTACAAAAAAACAACCAAATTACAACAAAAAATGTTGGGATTATTTCAGATAAGAAACATAAAAAGTTAAATAATACAATGTGACTACATTCAGATTCAGCATACCACATAAATTACTGTGCATGAATCAAAATGAATTACTAGTGGAAAAGGGAGAAAGTTTTTATTAATTTTTATACAATCATCCTCTTAGTAAATAAACCAGCAATATAAAACATATACATCAGGTAATAAAATAGGTGGGTAATTTTTTGGTGGTGAAAATTCTATATTGTATTATACTGGTAAAGGTTATTCTATATTGTATCATACTGGTTAGGGTTATAAACAACAAGTGATTAATATTAAAAAAATATATTCTGCTATGAGACCTACTAAACCAAGACTTAATTATCGTATATATGGTAAATCACAAATCAAATCAAACGGCATTGAGAATATAGACCTAAGAGGAAAGGATAGACTAATCATGTTTATCATAATAAATTAGAAAATGAAACACTCAACAAAGACAATCATTCGGCCAATCATCAGATAACCTTTTATAACAATTTAGTTCCGTTTATTCACCTAAAAATAAGCTGGCATACCGGTATTTAAATCAAAGACCTACAAGACAACAATATCTTACTTAGATAGAGTGGGCTACAATTGTTGGTACCAGTACAGTACATATAGCAGAAATGCAAGGTTCTAACAGCATGATTAATTAATTTACAAATCCAACCTTCAGTGAGAAGATATTTGTTATGCATCCATTCCAGCCATTGTCCAACTGATTTTAATTCTTCCAGTTCTTTATTATCAATGCCGTCATCTTTGGAAGAATCCAATAGCCCTGGCAAATCTTCCGGTTTTAATTTCTTTATTAGTTCGTTGACAAGCTCAGATAAGGGACCTTCAATTTTCATTTTTATTTAACTTCTGAAATAGCAATGAGGTATTAACTGATCAGTTCTGAGGAATAAACCTACAACTGTAGCCCAACTCGATTGTGTCACTTCGTCACATTAGGTAATAACATTAATCATATGCAAGGATACAGTTTGGTAATTATGTTTATTAGCCTAATTACTATAAAATAAAGTGGGATAAGTCCGTTATCACACAGCGAATCATCAGGTTACCTCAAGAATAAGGAAAAATTATCACATGAGTATACGTCAGATGACCTCGCATTAACCTTTGGGTTTCCTGAGCTATTGAAGTGCGTTGTGTATGATTAAAGCAATTTTTAATAAACTAGGACTCACATTATTCTAGTGGGATCGGCAATGTCCGCTAGTGCCTTGCTAAAGGACACATCCAACTAGCTAGCGACCAGTTTCGCACCAGCAATCAATCAATCATGTTTATTTGTTAAACACACAAGATTAGTTTATATCTCGGAATTACCTAGAAACCATGCGATTATCTATTCAGGTGTCACCTAATAAACATACATTTGATAATATGAAATTAAATAAATAAGAATGACAGTGTGAATACTTGTTGAAAAAAGTTAAATAGACCGAAATTAACACAATTATGAAAGCATCATAAACAGTGAGTTAGGCTACAATGTTTTACATAGATCGAAGTATAAAAAAACAAAATATCAAATACATGTTGAACAGTTAACTAGTGCACTTTTAAGAAACATTGAGACCAAATAAGTTTGTTAGGCTATTACATAAATTTAAGGGGAATGAATACCTATCAACCATTAATTTCAGTGAATTTTTACTATAATTTATTTGATCACAGCCAATGTTCTATTGATAAAGTTCACTTTTGATTAAAGTTCATAAAAACATTTATTTGACACCTTCGACTAAAAATTGTCCGAACTAGTGAACCTACTAAGCTATTTCGGACCTATGATGAATGGAATACAGCAGATGAAGATGTATTTATTAAAATAACTCAGGCGCAGAGGCTGTTACCAACGTTACCTTAAAGAAATAAAAGATTGTATTGGGGCTGGTTTAAACCCATAATTTGGAACTTCTTAAATATGACATCAAACCTATCTACTGATACCTTTCCCTTTTCTTTTTTCTGTGTGAAACTTAAGGAGACCTGAAGAATTATAGTCCCAAAATTATACCTGTGATTTTTTTAACAAACTAAATCCAACATGCTAACCATCTTTCCGATACTTGTCGCATCACATGAACCTTTTTTATCATCGTCATGTAATCATCTTTTACAATGGCAACTAAGACATTACATTCGCGACTAAGACGCAACTCACTCGATGACGTCAGAGTCAATCGTCACAAGGCATTAGTCACAATTCCCTGGTTGACAAGCGGTCATAGATTAAAACTAGCTTGTAAAGGACAGATTTCTTTCTTATTCTATAACACCTTGAACTCAGCCCTAACAATAGCACCATATGATAGATTAATCGTTCTGTATCTTTTCCTGTATGAAGTCACAATGGAAATGTACCCACCGATACGCATTGATGCACAGGTATTTACGTACGACGAATTTCCGAACTACGTCGAAGTATGTAAAGAACCGAGATGTAGCAGTCTCATTATAACTGTATATATCTGAATCATAATTAGATCCTTGTGTTAAGAAAGTAAGATATAATCAGTTGGTTAATTAGACGCGTAATCAATCAATTGACACGGTGTCGAAACTCCATAATCAAAATATTGAATTCTTAAAATCTGCTTCGTCTACTACTTGAAATTTACTTGGTTAGCCCTCGTCACTGCCAATTTGATATTGATTATCTTCGTGAATGTAGATATTGTCCCTTATTTCGACTTGTATTTACTTAACACTCAAAAACCTGCGTTGAAATGACGGAAATCCGTTGTTAAAATGTTACAATAAAAATGCCTTACATTGTAGCTTGTATTGCTTAGCGCTAAATCAGGAAACAGTTTTAATAGATTTAATCCGAACCGACTAAAATAGCCATCTCAAAATCTGTACAGTGCACTCCGGTCTTTTGACAATGGTGACAAGTGTTTGTACGTTTCGTGTACGCTCACTTCGATTCATAATTTTGGATCGCTAAAATGAATTGTGACGCACCAGTCGTATTACATGTTTCACGGTTAAAATCAATAAAAAGTAATTTATTTCCCCCAGGGCAAAATTAGGACTTCCGCTTTCAAGCATGTGCGTATAACTTGTAATTGTAAATTAAACAGTAGCATTTAATTAGTTGTGTTTAAAAGGGCTTCGGTTAATTAATAAAATAGTAAATTTCCACCTTATATATATGAGAAATAATATTCATAACCTTCAATGTAAATAGAGATAAATATCGACCGGAGTTGTATTTTTAGTTGTTATTCTCCTCGGTTACGCGACACCACGTTTAAATTGTACACACACCCACCGCCATCAAAGCATCAGTGCCGACACTTTACATGTCATTTGTGAGCTATACTTCTATATTACGGATCGTAGGCTATAATATAAGTCTACACGGGAGACCCATGAATAGTATCCATTGTTTAAACTTAAGGCAAACTTATTAAAAACGGTGTTATTATAGTGGGCCATGGTTTACACAAAATCAATCTCGACAAACGCATAGCACACGACGGCCTGTCGCCCTTCCATCGGTTTAATATTTTTTTACAAATCAACCTCAATTGACATGCCACGTTCATTTTTGTCAGATCTTTTAAGAAAAAGGCAACTAAAATTGATGGAGAAATAGAGTCGATACACTGACATTTTATTCTAAATTTACGATAGGATAATGACCTTTTCATGGTTAGCACGAGGTCACAACAGATCGGCCCCATAATCTGAACTTAACGTTTAAACTCAACGATGAAATGTTAATAATAAAGATCTATGATTGTGACTTACTGCATGCATTTAAACGCTATTGTTTATAATATAATATAAATCAATCGTTTAAACTGGTTGCATATTGCGTCGATACCTTTTTTGAATTTTATTCATGAGACTAAAAAAAGTACTGTTACATTAATACAATTACCCTTGGGCTGTTATAGTGAGATAATATAAAGAATCGAATCATATATAATACACTGCAATATCCGACGGTAGGCCCGAGGGTAATCTGACGGTTACCTGTGTAATAACGCTTCCTTGTACGGTCGTGTGGCCAAATGATTAACGCGAACGATACATGTTAGTGACGAACGAGTCCCCATCATGGGTTTGGCGCAAAGCCAGGTGAACCACAAAACAGTTCAACCACGTGTTAACCACCATTTTAAAACTTATTTTAACTGTTTTTCTGGTAATACCTAATGAATCTTGGTTTATCTTAAACAAAGTGTATATGGTTTGTTTTTGCAAGCAGAAACTAATAGGTTACTGACTTCTTAATTCGAACGTGATATCCAGGTTCGAAAAAGCGGAAAACTGCTGCTTATATATTTAGGCTTTGTCTGGAGAGAGTTTCTCGTTAATTTGCCGCTCCACATCTAAAAAAATAATAACTGCCACATGTAAAGAGTTTTCCTATTTAATTTTATACATCTTTAACTTCAATCACAATTCTCAATTACAAAACCGAATTCTTGTTTGCGGTTCCGAAATATTAAATTTCAAAGAATAATCGGCACTAAAATGCGGAATAACGCCGTAGCGGTTATAATCTCAGGCGTGTCGGGAATTCCCTGACCGCGATTCACTCTATATGATAAGATATTCATGTTTATCAAATAAATGGGAAAACGAAAGGGTTTTATAACACGGGTAATTGTCAGAATGGCGGGCACCGTCGAGTTTCCCTTGCTTATGCAGTGATTTGTGTATAATAATAGAATCTTTAATTCTGGTAAACCCATTAATTTACTCGGTTAAGTGATTACCGTTGCGTGCCTATCCCAGCGACACACCCGATTAGTGACTGACCGATAGTTTCGATCGTGTAACCCTTCAGCTAAGACTTAACGCACTTATCCACCGAACTTTCATGTCGGGCTGTATGTGACTGCAATACACTATAGTTAATTCCTCCAGTAGATCCATTGGCCATTTCTTTCCTTTTGATATCAAACGTAAATGAGAATGATTATCAATTTTAGTGGGGTTTAGTTTCTGGAACATCCCCCAAAACGGTTAACGATTGGTATGGGGCGATCGCACTCTTATGTTCTTCTTAAAATTTTCTAATGATTTATGTAGGTTCACAGTATTTAGCTCTATCATACTAGTAAAAATAACGTAGGTTATTTGTGATTGTTTATCCATATTCTACTTACAGAGATTTCCTCGGTAAAATTGTTCGACCGCTTACTAAATCACAAGTTATTCGGACGATTATCCGTAAGAACTCTCAACCTTTTTTTCCATTCGTGGTATAAAACATGAATATCCAGTGATGGTTGATGGGATTCAACATTTTTAGAACAGGTTCTTTTTTGTATCGTTATTAGGCTACTAACAACAGGTTCCCTAAAAGGTCTAATATCTGTAAAATAGCAAGAATCGGATCGGTGATTATCCTGACGTTCCAAGAACGGGTTCGGCCGAACCCATGCGAACCTGTTGAATCCCATCACTGGAAATATCCTATGATGAATGACGATAAATCAAAACGTTTTTTTTTTTGAAAGCTTTCGCACTGGCCCGCTGACCTGTCAATATGTTGGTGGACTTTAGACGATCCTTCTATTCTTGTTTTAGATACGAATCACTAAAATTTGATTTTAGCATAAAGGTTTATATTTTTGCTACACATGGGAGTAGGGAATGGGAAAATAATTTTTATGGACCATTTGGATTGAACAACCACGTTTACGATCTCTATACTTTCATTCTGTGCCATTGGCCGGTTTATGATAAACAAATTAAAGAGCATTTATGAGTATGACCGAAGGGAGAGACCTTTAGACCTGTCTTTGTAGTATACAGTTTAGGCAATGACAGTCATTTTAATTGCAAACAGTTTATTGACTACATCGCAAGGTTGCTGTAAATGTACTACATACTTAATATTTCTGGGTACTTTTAAAATTTCGACCATCCATCCACGCCTCTTGGGGATCAACGCAACGTCCTTGAAGTACATTGCTAAAGGCGCAAGGACATGCTAGACTCAGCACATTCAATCCAACTGCAACTGAGTGGTTTTAGCTAGTTTAAGTGCACTGTACGGTGTTCACTTTCATGACAGTGATGAAGTCTAATTTTTTTTCATAAATGCCGAGTGAATAAAAAAAACTCGTACGGGGTTTAGCATAAGTTAATAGTTAACCAATGTGCTGTCAGGTAATTGCTATATAAGAAAGTAAGTATAATTAAAATCTAGGTCTGTAGTACCAATACCGGTGTACTTTAGGTTCGTAGCTGGTCGCAGAATTAGGTTTACACATATTTTTATTGTCAAGAAGTGCTAAAATTTGGATTGTTAATATATGGAACATTTTAGAGAGCTACTAATTAAGGGTTTTCTGTCTTTTTTTTATCGTCCTAGAAATATGGGATGACCGTTTACTTTTATGCATTTAAATATATACTTTTAATAAGATTCTTGCAGCAAAAAGTTTGGAAACATGGTTTCATTCTCTGCCCATTACTTTAAAAAATGATTAAATCACGTTTAATAATCTTTGCTCTTGGTAAAAAACTGGTCACTAAAACCATTGATAATAATTCTAACCCTGCTCCAAACCCTAATCTGAACCCCAGAACTAACGCTAACTTATCACAACGCCAGAATCTTAATTTTAGTGAGCATTAAACACCCTTCCTTACTTCCCTTATCTATTCTGTTGCAATCTAATCTTAATAATAAAAAAAGGTTAAAATATGTTTCAAGTTTTGGCACTCGCAAAGTAAGATTTACTCCCTTGTATGCTTTCTGTTTAAAAACAATTGTTTTTTAAATTATAAAAATGAGGTGTTAAAACTACTTCAAAATTCTCCCTAATACCATTACAGGAAAAATAATTTGTACAGTACCGTAAATAAAGTTTTAAGTATTAATTGCTACAACATGGTTCGTAGCCAGTAATTTGTTTTTAATTAACACGTGACAGTGTTTTGTACAGGTGTTTAAGCATATTTACTTTGGTTAACTTAACAAAAATGTCGGTAACGTTGTGCGACCCTAACAATGATGATGTTATCGTCGAAGCCATTGAACCTGAACAGTCAATAGACCATTGTGAAGCTTTGTCTGATGACATTGGTGGTCTTGTTATGAGCAGTTCATTTAAAGATGTCACTTTTGTCGTGGAAGGGAGAGAGTTTCCAGCGCACAGAGTTATCCTGGCAGCAAGGAGCAAATATTTTCGCAGTCTATTGTTCGGGGGAATGAAAGAATCTCAGCCTGATGCTGTCATCGAGTTATGTGACACTGGAGCCCCTGCATTCGAGGTTCTACTCCAATACATCTACACTGGAAAAGTAAAGCTCTCGGATGTTAAGGAATCTCAAATTATTGATGTCCTTGCACTTGCTAATAAATACGGATTTGAGCAGTTGGAAAAATCTGTATCGTTGTATTTGAAATCATCTTTAAGTGTGTCAAATGCATGTCCTATATTTGATGTAGCCCTATTTTATTCCTTGACAGATCTATCCACCGCAGCTTCTGAATTTATAGACCGAAACGCTCAAGATATTCTTAACAGCGAAGAGTTTTTGAACATGTCTCTTGAAGCAACTTGCCAGATTTTAAAACGAGATTCTCTTTGTGTTCCAGAGAAAACAATCTTTAAATGTGTACAAATGTGGTGTGAAGCTAATCCAGCTGCTCAATCTACTGATAATGAACAAGCGACAATTTGTCGGGACACTTTGCTTTCAGTCGTACGGCTGCCTCTGATATCCTTAAACGACCTGTTTAATATTGTCCGACCTAGTTCATTGATTCCCTCTGATGTATTGCTTGATGCCATTAAAGCACAAACAGACCCCGGAAGTAAAGAAACAATGGTCAGAGGAGTGTTGCGCATGGATGAAAATGTTGCAACTACAAAGCATGGTGCAGAAGTCACCAAAGGTGAAATGTGTGCATCACTGTTAGATGGGGACTCAAGAAACTATGACCCAGAACGTGGTTTCGCAAGACATGACATTGCGGATGACAAACCTGGACGTAAAGAGTGCTGTATCATAGTAAAACTTGGTCAACCCACAATAATCAACCGAATCAAGATGCTACTTTGGGACAAGGACAACAGGTCCTACTCGTATTATATGGAGGTGTCAATGGATGATATTGAATGGACCCGTATTGTTGATTACTCCAAGTTCTTGTGCAGGTCTTGGCAGGATTTATATTTTCCACGGCGTGTTGTGAGGTATATCCGCATAGTTGGCACCCACAACTCACAGAACAAGTTATTTCAACTAGTGGTGTTGGAGGCTATGTGTAGCTCCGTTGAGAAAAAGTCAGAGAACGGGATTCTGGTACCCGAGGAAAATGTGGCAACAATAGACAACTCCGCTTGCATCGTCGAGGGCGTAAGCAGAGATCGAAATGCACTGATCAATGGCGATATTGTAATGTACGATTGGGACTCCGGTTACACCTGCCATCAACTTGGAGTGGGTTCCATCGTGGTACAACTCGCGCAGCCGTACTATCTTTCCTCGATGCGACTTTTGCTATGGGACATCGACAACAGAAGCTACAGCTATTACGTCGAGGTCTCTCAGGACAGAGAGACATGGACCATGGTCGCTGACAAACGAAAAGAAGAATGTAAATCGTGGCAGATACTTCAATTCGATTTAATTGCCGTCACGTTCATTAAAATAGTGGGGACAGCGAACACAGCAAACGAAGTCTTCCATTGCGTTCACTTCGAGTGCCCATCAATGGAAATTCCTCCGCCGCCCACCATTAAAGCTGAAACTTCAAAAGTCGAATTGGGAGATTCCCTGCAAGACATTGAGGATGAAAACAACGAAGTATGAAATTGTCTTTTTTCTCGGATGTTGTATGTTTGCATGGGTTAACTCATCTAATCCTTATTCCTTTCATGTTTAGTAGTATTGTGCATGAGTGTTGGTTAGCTTCATTTCAATTTTTTTACCGTTTTAAGAAATCCTAAAAGTGTTTAATTACATACATATAAATATACGGTTTAAGGTTGTATATTGTGTCTATCAGTATAATGAATTCTTTGTATAAATTCCTGTCAACGAAATCAAAGTTTGTTCCAGTGCTGCCAAATTGTTATGTCACTGTGGCTGAATATATTAAATTCTATGAATTATTAATATTATGGTTACCTTAAAAAGTTTTTGTTTATAATTGTGCACAATGTTTAGGGTTATGTCTAGGCCCTCACTTGTGTTTAGAAGAAATTAAACATTAACCATATATTTATTCCAGTGTATACACCAGGCTGTTACTATTAAACAGTTTGTGATTAAAATTGTAGATGTGAACTATCTTTTCACAGTGCCTAATTACTGCATTATTTTTTTCTGATTTTTGCTTATGTTAAAAGTTCAGATTTTGCTTTGTTAAGTTTTCAACTAAGAATGTACCTGTACTGTAATAATCTCTGGAATTTTTGAAAATGCATTGAAATTTTCAAATCCAGATTTAAGTAATTTGTGTATCATAAACATTGTTTTAAAGTTTGGTCTGTTTAGTATATAAAGTTAATAGCTAAATCTCTTTTTCTTTACTTGTTTTGCAATATTATTTATCGGGTGTTGATTTCTTTCTTATTATATGCACTTTTTTTGCAAATTGTTCTAGTAATTTTTCATTTGTACATTGCAGAGTTAGATCGTTGATGTAAACATTAAAACTTGGCAAATTATGAGCTTGGTTTTTGGTGAAAATTCTCTGGTAGGCCTATAAGACCAATAATGTACTCCTAATACCATGACTGGTCTGTACCATGCCAGCATACCAAGTTTTGAAGTAGTTTTCATGCAAGTGGATTGTTGTACATTTGTTCAGTTTGCTTTAGAATGAAGAAAGAAGTTTCTTTGTTTTCAACTATTTTATTGAAACAAATAAATATTCCATATTATAATGATTCAGTTTTTAACAGGTAACATACAGTACTTTAAAAAGTATATATGAACAGTCAAAACTAATATATAACAAACTCTTAGTGCACCTTACCCAAGAATGCACTTCAATAGGTATCTGGTTTTGAACACAGACCCTTCTGGTTGTTAAACCCCAACTATACCTACAGCCAAAACTGATGTTCTCAGTGTTTATTAAATTATCAAAGCTATTATCATGAACAAAATTAGAATAATCAATAGGATAATTTTTTAATACTTTCCATTATCTATCCAGATTTTGCTTAATTTTCAGGTTAGTAGCGTCAGACCTTATTAAAAATCCAAAATGTTATCACGTTTCTTCCAGCGTTTTGCTTCAAAGGAAGCCATAAAAAATCCAAAGGTATTTTTCGACATTTCAATAGACAATGCCGCGGCGGGTCGTATCACCATGGAACTGCGTAAAGACGTTGTCCCGAAAACCGCAGAAAACTTCCGTGCCTTGTGCACAGGGGAAAAGGGTTTTGGGTACAAAGGCTGTGGATTTCATCGCATTATACCCGAGTTTATGTGTCAAGGTGGCGATTTTACAATGGGGGATGGAAGGGGTGGTAAAAGTATCTACGGAGCTAAATTTAAAGACGAAAACTTTAAGCTGACCCACACAGGCCCTGGAATTTTATCAATGGCCAACGCAGGACCAAATACAAATGGATCACAATTTTTTATTTGTACAAAGAAAACCGAGTGGCTTAATGGAATGTAAGACCACAGTTTCTACATACATGTTATAATAAATATGTAAAGTAAGGTAAACTACAATTTAATAGATTATTATTTTTTAAATCCTATAAACCAAATTAACAGTCAGACCCGATACACTATCTTATTTTTCAAGTTGATCTTTCCACTATACTCCAATCTTCTGTAATTATACGATTAGTTATTGGAATGATATACATGGTGGTGGGAAAACTGTTTTACAACCATATATTTAAGTTATCACAGTGTGTTGAATACAGTACCACAAGGGCTTACGCTTGCTTGACAATAAAATTGTATTGGTTTTAAGCTAACTTGTACAGTAGCGTGTGGGTAATTATTTTTGGCTCTGGTTTTGTTCAAATGGGTGCTCCAAGCATGTTCTAATCAAATTCACAAACTATTGTGTCTCATCTCCAGGCATGTGGTATTTGGGGAGGTAGTGGATGGTATGAATGTTGTCCGTGCAATGGAAGCCAAAGGCACAAATGCTGGACATCCTACAGCACGAGTAGTTATTTCAGATTGTGGCGAAGTTAAAGAATCTTGGTATGTATTCAAAAGTCAATTTTAGGGTTAAGTGTGATCTCTGGGTTGACTCCAACATGTTTCTAATTGTAAGGTTGTATAATATATATACATTTTTCTTTTCAAAATTTAATTTTGTTTTTCAGAACCCTTCCCACACCTTCAGATGTTAAATATACTGATTAGGCCGATGGCAGTGAAGTTTAAAATGAGTTTGCAAAATCATGGGAGTAGACACAAAATACAATTTTTCCATTCAATCACTTTCTCTTTATTATTTGTGAAGACAAGAAAAATAGCAGCAGCAAAGAAAGAATAGCACTGCATCAACTGTTGAAACATAAAAAAGAGAAAAAAAACACCATTAGAAATCTTGCTGCTCGCCTGAAGGCAGCTCGTTTTTTACCCCGTTTTCAGGGATTTTCCCTGCGTACCCAGGGGCAGGGGTTAATTTTGGCAACGGCATGTGTTTAACAAGTTCAGGGGGTTTAGAACGAGGGTCGAATAAGGGCGGGATGTTCACTTGGCTTGTAAGAACCCGTGGGTCATAGGGCGCTCTTGTCGTTGCAGTATCTGAGGATGGGAAATGTTTAGATGTGTAAACAGGTAAATTATTAACTAAAAAAACTCTGGGCATGTGGTGACATAGGCAATTGTTGGGTTACCAGAGGTACTGCAGTGTTGTGTAAGATTTCAGACGCAGCTGTTTCAATTAAACCAATTATCTACTGTATTAAGGTAATATTTGCCCAAGAATACCAGACTTGCCTTCGAGGTGTCCACTGTCCATATTACGACCTTTTAACTACCTGCAAACTGGACACAATCCTAACGATTCCGTTTATTGGCCACCAGACAACAAAAGCCGTACTATTTTGTGCAAACGACATTCCCAATAGGTTTTCAACAAGATAATCATTTAAGCAATGATACATTGTACAATCATTCTAAAATACTCACTTGTTTTATTAGTTGACCCTGCTGTTATAAACCTTGGGTCGTATGGAGCTATCGTTTCGTCTTTCGTTGAATTTTCCTCTTCTACCGACACTCGAGTGACTTCTTCGGTCTTGTCGCTTACCACCATATGATTATTAGTCGGAACATTCGGCCTGGATAATATCGGCATTTTCGCTACGGGGCTTGGAAGTTTGGGAGACTTTTCCCTCGGGGGAGTTTTGTCTGCGACAAAGTCCAAGTCCAACTCCGGTAGGCTTGGTATGACGGACGTAGGGGGTTTGGTTAGAAGTGCAGAGGGTTTGGAAGGTACACTGTGTTTTTGGGGTTCGGGTTTTGACCTTGCTCTTAACCGTGGATCGTTTATTTTGGTTTTCGACCTTGGATCGACAGTTTTAATTTTGCTGTGGATCAAACGAGGGTCAGAACTCCTCTTTGATTGTTCGGAGGATAACGTGATTTTCAACCCGGGTAGTTTGCCTGCTCCAGTGAGCATCAGTTCATCAGAGTAGAATCCTGGAAGGGGGGCTCTAAATTCCGAGCGCTTTTTCCCGAAAAGTCGACTGAGGGTCATCCTGGGATCAGGATGCGCAATGTGCATTGAGTCCGCAGACTGTTTCACCACTAGTGGGATGGTGACTGGTTCTTTGGCGAGTTCGGAGGTTGATAATCGTCGTCTAAGTAGATGAGGAGTATCGTTGCTAGCCTTTCGCTCACGCTTTGGATGTGGCTGTCTCGGCGGGGACATAAGTGCCGTTGAAGGACTCGTGTAATCAGTATTCTTTGATTGGTCTGGAATAACGTTGCTACATTAATGATTGAAATGCTATAAATTAAATAGTTTTATGGTATAGGATAGAATATTTATGTTTATCCCTGTGAATGGAAAAAACAAGGGGGTTAACACATGGGCAATCGTCAGATCACCTCGCGCCCGCCGTCGGGTTACTGGAGCTATTGCAGTGTGTTGTATAAGATAGACACCTACCTTCAATTTGGTAGAACCCATTGATCCGCTGGGTTCAGGCAATGTCCGTAAAGTGCCTTGCCCAAGGGCACAACCGACTAACTAACGACCATTTTATAATGTCCATTCTGACATTTCCAAGTAAATGTTTAAATAATCTTTTACTGACATCATAAATAAATTATATAAGGTTTAAAACATTTAAAAGTATTTCTTTTTAGTTGTAAGATAATTAACAAAGATTATTTAGAGTTTTGGAAATGAAGTATTTCAGAGTGTGTATATTGATTAGCATTATTTGGTAATTACATTTCACCATAATTATTTTTAACTTACGTGTAACACTTGGCACCATGTTAATAACTCCGGCAACCTTCGATAAAAGTTTTGTGTCAACAGTGCTTTGACTTTTCTTGCTCGATATCATTTCCATAATCGACTGAACAGAAGATTTATCGGATTTCTGTGCCCGGTCGAAAGACGTTTTTTTATCCTCTTCATCACTTGAATAGGTCCAGTTGTCATCTGGATTGACTGCGAGTTTAAATTAATGTAATTGGTGACTGAGTTTGAGGGTTTAAATAGGGAAACTAGAGCAGGTTTAAATAACAGAACCTCTAAAGTCAGATATTATTTGCACATCCAATTACCATTGGACCATGTTTCATTGCTTTTTTAAACCTTAAACTTAAAGTGCAAATTATAAATTTCTTTGGTCTCAGTGTTAACATATTGCCAGGTATTAATTAATTAACATTTGTAAAATATCCCTTATAGACAGTCAAGTTACATTTTCAAACAACCAACACCTCTTTTGTAAACCTAAAACTAGAATTTCAAATCATAAAGAACTTTGTCCTAAATGCTTTACACAATGTCGGCTGTTAAATTATAGTACGGTATTTCGCATATTCACAGTTACAACCCACACGGTGCCCAGTTTCACTTACCTCTGCTTGCATCTCCATTAGAGTGTTCGTCGGTTTTATTTTCGGACGATAAAGTTCGTTTCTGGTTAATTCTCATAAACAAAGCTTTTTGTTTGGCTGGGAGAAAGTCAGGAGCACGTACAGCTGTAAATATAAAATCATCTATTTAGCCAGTCATGCTATTTTTTTACAGAACCGCATCTGTAAGTAGAGGTACACTGAGCCTTATTATCTGTACAGAAATAATTAAAATGGATGGGTAAATTCAAGGGCATTACTATTATCCTTGGTGCACCATCGTGTTAACTGATTGAAGTGTGTTGTATATGAATTGAGACATTTCTGTGTTTTAGTTTAATACACTAATCCACAGGCTTCAGGCAACTTGTGCTTAATGCTCCAGTGTTTTTCAAAACAAGAAAACACTTCGGCATAAGCTGTTTCACCACATTAACACAAAATAAAATGGTAGAAACAATTTTGTTTATTTAACCTTTAAACGAGTTCTGCAAGAGAGTTTAGTGTAAAAGTTGCAACAATAAAGAATGTTTATATAATCCAATACCTTTGATGACATCATGGTCATCCATGCGAATCACATCCTCGTCGGCTTTTTCTTCGTTGTCATGGTGATCATGGCGAAGGTAATTATTTTGCCGAGGATCGGATGGGGGTTCAGTGAACATGGAGTTGGAAACTGAAATACAGAGGCAATAAAGAGTGAGTGGTTTAAATGATTTTACAAAATCCAGGCTGTGATACAAAAAAGAGGAGTACCGGTATTGTCTTATCTTTGAGTGTGATATTGTGGAAACCAGTTGATGAGCTTGTGATTCTACTTTTTTTTCAAGCATTAATCTACTGGGTTCAGGCTTTTACATGTTATCTGAGTGTCATATTGTGAGAATCATTTGATTACCTTGTGTTTCTACCGTTTTAATTCAACCCATTAATCTAGCGGGTTCATGTAACACCCTCTAAGTACCTTGCCACTACTAAATAGTTAGAAGGGTAAAAGAGCACTGTGGGTACCTATCAAAGCATGTTTCTACTAGATTACATGAAAATACCTACTGTCACTATTAAATCAGATCTGTATATAATTGTTTGCTTATTATTGACGATCAAATATACTTACTCGTTGATAAAGGTTTAACAAATATCTAGTTGCATTACTGTATTTTACCGGGTTTTACAGCACGAGTATTACCTTCAGCGTTATTGTTCTGTTCATGTAGATTTGTATCATCCTCATAATATTCATTGTAATTCTCCATTTGTTCGGTGTCCCATTGAGGCATTAACTGGTTTTGGGGGACCAACCCTCGGGGTGGGAAGGTCGGTAAGTGCGGGGGTCCCATATTAGGTTGGGGTAACAGGGACTTTCCCGGTAGGTAGGGTTTCGGGGGAAATCCCATGGACGCTTGTAAAGCTGTTATTTCATCGTCGGTCATGGTGAGTGAAGGGACAGCACTGTAGAGAAGAATTAGCATTAGAGGAACGTTGGGGTGGATTTACAATTTAGTTGAACTCATGAACCCACTCAAATCTGCAAAGTGTATTGCCTATGAATGCATCGTAAATAAAGGTTTAATAATTGATCAACATGTTGGTTACTAATTAGCCCTCGAAAAAGGTAAATAAACTCGCTGACTAATGTATTAAATAAACTGAATCTTAAACATATTTTAACTTTCTAAATTCTAAATTTAATTTAGATCACCTATATAAAATTTTGAGTATTTTTTAATGTCACTGTAGACTGCTTTTTAAATAAGTAGAGCTGAACTAAATATAAAGACTGTGCTGAATAAGTTTCTACTGTACTTACTTTGTTACCTTACTTACATTGGCAACCTTGGAAACGGAGGGAACATCATGAAATTATTCATTGGAATGTTGAAACTGGAATAACATTGGGTTAAAATTTCGATAAAACTGGTTTTATACTGACTTGGGATCCATTTAAAACTGAGTACTGTTTTTAACTTTACTTCTGGCTCTGTTACTGCTATAGGCATATAAGGTTAGTTTAGATTACTCAACAAGCTTAGTTTATGATTTTTTATTAAGGTTAAGTGACTGTATAAAGCCTATCGTAGAAAAAATAATAACATTTCATGTCTTTTGCTACCAAGTAGTTTCAAAAATTCACAAAACACTTAAACTAACTTGTTGTCGATTTTTTGTTGGAGTTCAACACTTGGTGTGACCGTTATGTCGAATAACGATGGAATGGCTTGTTTCCGGTTGACCGGTTTCCCGGGGGGCGGTAATCGCATATTACTCGGCGGTGTCGGTAATAACCCCACCCCCGGTGGTGGTTTCTGTAGCGGTTTGATCCCCACTTTTTCAAGCGCTTCTATTTCTTCAGAGTCATCTACGCTGCTATATGCTGTGTGGAACTGTAATGGAAATACTCGGTAAACATTTTTATAAACGACGATGAAATATATTTGTAGATTTGTAAAATATGTTTGTTAATTATAAAAAATAACTTTAAAAAACTATAAGAGATAATATCTGATAAGGATATAATGAGCTCTTATTAAAATGTGCCACAGGCTAAAGTTTGGAGGTAATCTAAGAAGATATAATAAAAGATCTATCAAATCAAGTTGAAGCATAAGGGTATGCACTCTATTGAAATTGGGTAAATTGATGTGGACATCTTGAATATTGGAGTCAATCCACGCAGAATTGAAGTTATCAATGGAATGTTTTTTTTTCACATAACAAATATTACCTTCTTAATGATGTCTTCTGTTTTAGAATTGGCTGGCTCGTGGGAGAATTTGCAGTTATCTCCGTTGATGCATTTCGTTCCAGTGTGAAAGTATTTGCACGGGTAGTCTTGTGTTAACGACATTTCAAAGTTAAGAAAAAAATAGTTTTTTCTGCAAAGGGTGTTTAGCATATACCGTGACCTTATTTGTGACTCCGGTACAGAAGTTTATCATTATTTATAGGCATCCCGTTTGTAAAAAATAACACATAATGTCGGTATCAATAACCAATTGTTCAGTAGATACCATGTGTTTCATGTGGGTGGTTCAATTCCAGTTACCAAAAATTTTACAAAGTATGCATTTCATATTTGCAGTTCAATTTTATATTAATCCGTTGTCACTGTCACCATATTACCACATACATAAGAGCTGTAGTCAGTATAAAACATATGGTAACTTGCAATATTAGTCTTATATATATAAATCATATTCTGGTAATAAATACATTAAATTAAAAGGATATCATGCATGTAGTTGCAGTTGTCTCCATGGACACACACCCCGCTGGCATAGTACTGACACAGTTCCATCACTTTCTTTGATTTGGAATAATCACGGCGACTTCTATGCGTCCTTTGGTGGCTGAATCCACATTTGTCACCCTGTATTCAGATGTAGAGTTGGTTTGTCAAATTGCAAAATTATTTTAGATATGCTAAAAATGTAATTTGGACATACACAATATATATATATTTATATACAAGCCCACTAATTAGATACAGGAAGGTGGTGTTACTATGGACCAATCTAGTCTGGTGCCATATGGTACTTTATTTCCTGTCTGTAATGCTTAAGTGTCTCAAGGCTCTGAACATTGTAAAACCAAACCAAATTTAGTGCAAAAGTTTGAGCTTGTTTAAAAATGAGCTTTTTTAAAACTGCTCACCTTAGAACAGTGTCCTTCTCTGAAGAATTTACAAAGTGGTCGGTCATCATTGTTGGAAGAATGGTGCGAATTACTTTGCACTCCTCGTAACTTCGATCTCTTTGAACGGCGCTCTTCATACTATGAATTGAATATTGTTTTGTTACACAAAGAGAAATGTTAGTAATACTGACATAGGTGTGCCATCAAATACCACATGTCCGTAGTGTGTTAGTTATACGATGGGTATTAGCAGTGATGGGATTTAAAATTTTAAGAACAGGTTCTCTTTTGTATCGTACTTACTAACAACAGGTTCCCTAAAAGGTCTAATGTTATTTAAAAAAAACGGATCAGTGATTATCCCGGCGTTCCAAGAACAGGTTCGACTGAACCCATGCGAAACTCTTGAATCCCATCACTAGATATTAGTGAGCTGACAATTTAAAAATCCACCAATAAGAATTGAACAATTTGTTGGAATAAAAACCATAAAAAAATAAAAACATTTCTTTCTTACAGAAGAATGATTTCTGGATGTTCTCTGTGAAGGCCTGGAATCATTGTGTCGCCTCCTAGGTTTGTTTGTTTCATCAAAACCAACACTGTAATAATTTTCTTCATCACCGCTTGGGAACTTTTCATTGTTCTTATCATTTTTCGGCTCCGAGCTTTGCTTTTTATAACTCTCGTATTGCGCCAAGTGCGATTCAAAGTCACTGTAATAAGAATTAGAGCCGGAAGAATACCCTTCTTGGTACGCTTCCCCTGCATAGTTATAGTCAGTACTCTGGTACTCTGTCGAAGGCTCATAGACACCGTACGCCTCATTGTACGTGTCATAATAGCCATACATGTTCTGCTCGGATGGTAAAGGTGGTGATTCCGAAGCTTTGTGAGTGCTCTGGTACTCTGCTTCCACTTCCGGAGAGGTACTCTCACGATCTTTTCGTCGCTTTCTCTTCTTTTTCTTTCGAGAAGATGGACTCTCTTCCCCTCCCTCTTCATTCAGATCCTCTCCCTGCATCAGAAAAACTATTATTTATATACCGTAATGTTTATAAATATGAAGTATAAAACTTAAAAATTTTAATAATTTGAAACCTTTCTCTTTTTGTGTCTTGATTTTTTCTCTTCGGACTTTCGATCTTCATGTTTTCGTCGTCTACGCTTGTGATGTTTATGTTTCTTCTTCTCATCTTTTTCATCAGAGTCTGACTCTTCATTACCTTCGACTATTTGTTCCTCCGGGGATTGTTCCTCAACGTTTCCCGCATCCTCGATTTCTCCATCTTCCAAGATCTCTCCTTCCTCTTCTTCTACAGTCTCGACAATGCTCTCAAACTTTACTGAGTTTTCCATGCTTAGCATGTTTTGAACACATGTATTTTAAAATCCTTACATGCGTGTGTACTACTCGAAAATCTGAATAAAAAATTGTTGTCTTTGTGATATGTATGAATCTTTCTCTGGATATTAACCTTATATAGTGACATGTAGTACTGTTAGCCGAAAGGCTGTGGGATCGAAATCAGTCTCAAGGAAGCCAGTAAGGTTCTTTAAACATTGACTGAACAAAGTGTATTAATGGGTTGAAAAAAAACTAGTTATGTCTTCATGTAACCCAAACACAGGCACAAATCAGTGTAAAGATTGTACATGATATACAAAGATCATATCTTATAAAGGCGGGATACAGGATGGACATCTTACATTACTTGTTAAAGTGGTTTCAAACCCCATTTTGACTATGTTAAAAACAAACAGTTAAAACAGTTGGGTTCTAATGGAAGGTAAAGGATGTTATGGAGCATTAATTAAGATTTTTTGGCCACTAAAGCAAAAGCATTTTGTGTTCTGACCATTATCTGTATAATTTTGTATACTTAGTTCTCTATCCCGTAGGAGTGTATGGATTTAGATTCCAACAGGTAGGAAAGAATCATTTTTTTTAATGTTGTATCGAACTTTTTTCATTTTAATATTGTTCAAATAATTTTTTTGTCCCAGTATGGTATATTTTCAGGCATACCTGTGTACATGAATATCATAACATTGCCAGTAATTAGAGCAGACAGTTTTCATAATGAAAATACAGAATTATGGTTATACTATATATTCGGTTGTTCATCAGAAGATTAATTAAACCAGTAGTGTAGTGTTGGTGGATAAAGCTTTGTGTTTATACCAGCCAAGTTTAATGTTCACTCTCCACCCTCACCACACACCTGTGCTGTTTGACAAAACATTTGTGAACAGACTGTATGAGATAACCCTATTGTCTGCACTGTGTTATATTATCCTTTATTGTATAAAGATAAATAGGCAGTATCCAATATATATAAGGAGTATCCAAGTATTTTACTATGTAGTTTGCATTTTAAGAGATACAAAGGTATACATTCATTGTAATATTTGTAACATACCAGTATTAATACAATACCTGTATGCAATGTAGTTTAATCTGTGGATATAACTTATATGGTATGTTCCAATGATTTTAGTGAACGGAAAGTATTTGGTCGGGAGATGTCGCTTAGGAGTCATATTCGAGGAACCGTTACGTCACAATTACAATAAAGAGACAATGCGTTGGGCGTTGTTTCTTTGTCTTGCGATCACATGACACGGAAGAAGCTCTCGCCTTTTTCTCGGTTTGCGCATTAGGGACTGTACAAAGTTTACACACGGGGAGGTACAGACTTACGCTTCAATACGCCGAGGCGTAAAACAACTAATTAGAAGGTTACTTATTTAAAATCCTTACCATAAACTTGAGAACAACAACTAAAACTTAGACAATTGATCTTTTGAACAAAATTTGTATCCAAATTTTGTTCTGATGTGTGAAACAACTTCAGTTTAAACAGCATTTGTAAATATCAATTCACTGAATTTTGAAACAAATTATCTGTTACTTTTAACTTATGCTTGAAAATTGGAAATGTTACGTCTTAATGATTTAAAATACGTAGGAATAGAGCATTATCGAATTTTTGTGACGTCATACTTGCTTATGGAATATAATTTTGTTTATTTCCTAGCCCAACTATAAATTACACTTGGAAAAAGTATTACATTTGCTAATCTTTTCTTTCTAAACAGAAGGCGCTGTAGAAAACGAATTTAAGTACCAGCTATTGCGAACTAGTATTAAAGAATCGAGATACGGTTTCTGGCGTTCGTGAAAGCTTCACGAAGCGTTAAATTGCGCAAGGCAGCTGTTCGTCCCACTTCATACGTCATCGTCGTATTACATTTCGATAACTTACTGTCCATGTCCATTTAACCCACAAATTTAGAAATATTGGTAATTGTACTTTGTGTTTTGAATGATTTTGAAAGTTTATTTTGGTATTTTTGAAGTTATACGTTTGCTGTTTAACACAAAAACATCTGCGACCTAAACTATAATAAAAATATAACACCAGACCCCTTAATATGCCGTATATTTAACTTGATTATGTGTTTGCGTTAAAATCACGTTATATGTATTCAATTTAAAGACATCGTTGATTTTGTGTGGTGTGCTACGGTATGCACGCATCTCGTGACGTCATGGAAAAATACGAAACAAATTCAGCCGAAGGCGTACGGGTTACTTGTTTGTAATACTTTATTTGATTATTTTTTAAGTTCCCCAAAATGGTAACGATATTCACGAATGTTGTACATTTTGACGCTTCGGTAAGTTTTTTTTTTGAAATTTAAACACAAAAATTTGACTTATGCGTAGTCTTTTTGACCTTGAAAACTTACTAATACACATGAAATAGCCTGCCTGTCTGTTATCTTGTATGAAACCGTTTAACTTACCGCATACGTTAAGTTTAAATACGTGTACATTGAAACAGGTTCCAATATGTACAATAAGTTTCTACAGTTTAAGTCCGAAACTAGTTTTTAAGTTACCCCGAAACTACATCCCAAAATGGCTAGGTTTTAAAGCAATAGCCAATATAACGGGTCGGTGGTCTTGCTAGTAAGATGTTAACGCTGGCAAATTGCCGATAGGTTTCTGCAAACAGATAAAGATACAAATAAAGACGGCACAGTATGCCAGTCGCTCATTTAAGAATAACAGGGCGTCAATATTGCTCCGAGCGTGATAAACAACGTCGCGCGCTGATTGGTCCACATGATCGCGTCATGAATCACGAAGTGTGACGTCACAAAAGAAACGAGAAGGACACCGTAGAAAATGGCGGGTGTAAGGCTCAAATGATTTTGGAAACCTGTCTTTGCCTGCTTTTGATGCGATATTCTGTGATTTTACTTTTCTGTAATGCCCGACAATGTAAAACTGAAAGGCCATGTTGCTGTACAATGTACATTAGATATGGTTTTAATTCAAAATACTAAACCTTGCTTCAACAAAACGCCCAGCGAGTCTGCTTTGGCAGAATTGCCTCAGTTTTTAAACAAAATCCTACTTCGAGTCGATATTCACCGTTATGTTGAGAGAAATTATTCAGAAACTGTCCTAGATACTTAAAAGGGTTGTGTATATCGAAGCCTTGGCCTATAAATCTTGTGAATAACGCAGCAACGAAATATCGAAGCAACGGTCCACAATTCTATGATCGGTAAAACGTCACTGAGAGCGCTTGCGACATTACCGCGCATGCGCACTAATGACTAATCCGGCTGACGTAATATTAGGGGCGGCGCAAACAAATTGTCCAAAGGGGGTTTTATAATTCAAGTTCACCAGCTAAAAACCGTTCCATTCTCTTGATTTATCAATGTTATACCTCATTTAAGATAACCCATTCGACTATAGCAGTAAAAAGTAAAAAATCACACCACGTTTGGATAAAGTATCAAAAGTTGTCCCGTAGTGAGAGTGAAGTTTTTAGACTACTGAAAACCTGCGAAAATAGACCACCAGCACCACCTTACGGTCACAAGAAATAGTAAAATGTTATTTCAAACACAAAACGCAATTAAAAAAAATATTGATTACTTATCTGCTGTGCACCCAAATGTAAGGAAACTACTTTTATGTATTATAATCTTTGCGATACACACTGCGTGTCCATAGCCCGGTTTTTGCGTATAACAGAATAGCGTAAAGTAAGGTCTTTATTGAGATCTTTTAGCAGGTGGCCACCTCGCTCAGTGAATATGTACGACATCCGGCATACGCAGACTGAAAACGTTTTAGTAAATGCCCTTACATATACAAGCAGAATAATTGGCAGCTGGGCATTAAAAAGCTGTTTGGTGTAAACCCCTCGCTCTTGGCTAATATATTTAAGCGGTAATGCGTTTTTACATTATGCTTAAAATAACCACCAGTATATTCACACAATGCCCGATTGCAATCGCCCGTCAACTGGCTTGTCTTTAAGGGGATTTTGATAAATCACCCGAGTCTTTTACAAAATATATATATATATTTTTTTATTATTTTTTTTTTTTTACCGAGCTAAGTTTCGAACCCATGATGGGCTCGTCACTAGGACCGTTTTTTGTGTATAAGAGTCGGTATATGTATCGGTCGCGTTAACCATTTGGCCACACGACCGTACTTCTTTTACAAAATAGTACTGGTCCTGCTGACTGTTGGCGCGTCAGCTCCACCAAACGGTCGGGATTGAAACCAACCGCTATCTGGCCAGGTGAAATAATTAAGCAAGACACTTAACGGAATGTTTTTGAAATTAGTGGCGAAATGGGTTAAACATTATTGTAGCAAGAATTTCGTTGTTTTTAGCACACTGCTGTAGCGCTGTTATCACGAAGGTAGATCGAAGGTAATCGGACGATTGTTCGTGTTATAACGGCTCTTGTATTTTTTACCAACGTGAATTGAAATATGATTTCATGTTTTTTCATTAGAAATCAGGAGAAAGCGAGCCTGTTATGATACCCAGGACAAAATCATCAGGTTCGTGCACACCGTCTTATGGTTAAGACTGTCCTGCTGTTTTAGTCTAACCAAGTATTCCACTACATCCAAGCGATATAGCCCAAGTGCCCACGCAAGTGCCCACCCAAGATCACAACCCATAAGTCAGCAGTTGGGTTTGATCCAAAAACGTTAGTTTAGTTGTTTTTTTTGTTTACGTTTACAGGATGAAAACACTATCAGGGCCGGTTTTAGGCCGATTTGACCGATTAGATCAAATTGGGCCCCGCACCTTGAAGGGGGCCCCGCGCTAGCGGGGGTCTTTCTGTATTACGAGGTTTAAAATACTACTGAAACGTAAAATAAAAAGTGAAATAATATTTTTTCACATAATATCAATTTGTTATGCATCATAACTAAGTCAAATTTATATTTCTGTGTCTGTCTGTTACGTCATAATGAATATGGTTGCTAAACAATATAGATATGTTTGGAAGTAAAACAATATATCGTAAATAAGCATCCATATTACCTTTAATTTGTTTTATAGCAAGTATTAAATGTCTAATTTTGTAGTTTATGTGTACTGATTTGTATTTTATGATATATAAACACCCATAAATTTTGCTATGAAGAGTAGGGGCCCCGCCATCACATTTCTAATTGGGCCCCGCGGTTCCTAGCACCGGGCCTGAACACTATGCATGACCTTTCATAAAAATTTGGAAAACGGGAAAAACGACAAAACGACAGTCGTTAGTACACGTCTAAAAACCAATAAATTATCGAGTTTTGGTATAATTAGACATGGCCGCTAAACCCACATAAAAAAAATATATATATATTTATAAAAAAAACCAACGACATTGAACCAAATGAGCTAAGCGGCATGTCCATAAATTAAACGAAAGAAAAAACAAAAACATTGCAAACGATAAAAGAATGCACTCGTAAAACCCAACAGTATAAGTCAGTAACAGCTATTGCTTTTACCGCTTGGAATCAATCGAGCCGTAAAAAAAAGTTTTCCTCTTACATTTAAATAAAAAACAACGCTCTATCCGGTAAACTGAATGGTCATTCGTTATTCCAACTAATGTCTGTATTACAAATGTCTTTTTGATTTTTTAATATAATAGAACTGCTCTTATAAACACACTAAAACTATTTCCCAGTGCTCATCTGTTTTAGATTTCCAGACATATATAAATTGCCGGCAGCATTTTGTCTTCATTCTAATTTAAACCATGTGCTAGCGCAGTATATGAGCATCAGTATATGTAGTTTGTAGGTCTTAGAGAGGTAGAATTAGAGACGTGTAGTTAGTCGACTAGATATCTGTGTTTGTTTTATTCAGCGCTACATTTTAGGCATCACTGTTTAAGACTGTCCCGAAAGTTGGGCAACTCTAAAAGGAGGGAAAGCGGGAAGGAGGAAAACTATGGAAATTAGTTTTAACCCTGCTCTAAACACTAATTTCAACCCCGGAACTAACCCTCAAACCCCATGTTTAAAACTAATTCTTAAGCGCTAATCTTTATTTTAATGTGCAGTTTCCCTCCTTTCCGCTTTCCCTCCTTTTAGTTTTCCCCGAGGGAAACTAATTTTAGTGTTTCCCCGAAAGTTACTGGTGCCATGGTTAAAAAGAGACCTCTAACATTGTAACAGTCCACAGACGTACAATTATGTCAGACAGTGATGCCAGTGAGTTTTCTGATGATGAAGATTTTGATCGAAATAAAAATGAATTTGAAGCAGACAGCGAGGCAGAGGTTTGTGCAAATTCAGTATCTATCATTAACTGCTTTTACAGTTTATTCGACTGTATTTTACCCAACACAAACTTACCGGTATTTTTTAATTATGGCTCACCTCAAAAATTTAGATAGTGCATTTTTCATTACTTTACTTTTACAAAACTGCTGTGCTTTTAAGACCGGCTGAAAATTATAAGCAAGGTTTTCATTTTGACAACTTTTTTTTTAATTTCTTTGGATGTTGTGGTTTGGAAGGCAAACAGTATCTTTTAATTCAGTCCTGCATATGTTATTTCGACTGCTCTATCTGATACAACCTTTCCGCAAAACTGACATTGACATCTAAATCATATTGTAGGAAGTAGAAGATCCAAGCGACGATGAAGCCGGTTCAGACCCCTCCAGTGGTGAGGATTTGGACGAGAAAAAGGCTGAGGATGAAGCGGCAAGTGAGGTAATACATATTTCCGGACTTGTGGTTTCTATTTCAGCTAAAGCAGTGAATTAAACATACTTTTATATTGACTTACAATACAATACAATTTTTATTTTTGTTTCTTTCGCTGCAGCGTTTATCACCAACAATTTGAAAACATGTGTCATATATATATATACCAAAACAAATATGGCGTTAACTAAAAATCCTACAATTAACAAAAAAGCGGTGGCAAGATACTACAGCAAAACAGGAAGGCACCAAAAAAAACAAAAGTTATCTAGTTATTTTGTATAAAAATCAGCCGTACTTCTCATAAACGACACCATTATCTTTAATTATCATGGCATAATTGTGACACATTATTAAAAATATCGTTTTAAAGGTATATTACAGCATGAGATATCCAGATTATTTACTGGCCATACTTTTTGTCAGTCTTAAATACAAAGAAATCTCCAATTAAAGATATATTTTGAAATGTCAGTGTACAGTAATTGCTTAAAACATTTAAATATTTTTTTCATATTCCATTGCTTTTATTAAAAATAAAGGTAAATTTACATGAGTTTATTTTCAACTGTTCAATTGAAATAATTTGTAGTATATTTTGAGGGGATCTACAGGAAACCAATGGTCTTAAATATTTATATCAGTTCAAATTATTGTGTTCTAATCCATTGTTATTGCGCATATTTTTAACCAAACAAATAAACGATTTTTGATTCAATAATAGCAATAATAAACTGAAAGGAATATGACGATTCAAATAATAGAAATAACAAATTCATAGGATTCAATAATAGAAATAACAAATTCATAGGAATATGACAATTCAAATAATAGAAAAAACAAATAAACGATTCTTGATTCAATAATAGAAATAACAAATTGATAGGAATATGACGAAGAAGAGTACGAGGATGAAGAAGTGAATCGACGACGAGCAAAAAGAGCTCGACATCAAGGATTCATTATCGACGAGGCTGGTCAGTTTGTTGTTTTATAGTAGGGCTGGCCAACCCGCGGCTAGCGAGCCGCATGCGGCTCTTTTCCGCAGGCCCTATTTCTTCTACATAAAGGCTATGTCCCAAAAATGTACCAAGTAGGCTATGTAACAAATGCAATCCCCTTCCTATTTTTTAATCTATTTCTTGATGTTGTTTGCTGTTAGGGGGGTTTCCCGCTTTCCTTATTATTTTTTGTGTTTGACATTGGGCAGGGCAGGAGGCAATAAAAGACTTGTAAATTTCTGTCATTGTGTGTATGATATGGCTCTTTGTGGTAATACAGTAAGAGATTTGGCTCTTAGTCTCGGACTGGTTGGCCACCCCTGTTTTATAGCATATAATGAGTCATAGCTGTAACCCATGGGTAGAAAATACTTGTGGGGTTTAAACTTATCTTGGTAAAAACTCATAGTTTATTATTTAAAAAGTCGTAGTTATTATTTAGAGTGGTTTCATACTAGTGTGGGTTGAAACACAGGTCTGTGAATTAACACAGTTGTTCAATTGTAGCTTGTCTCAGTTAAATGCATACGGTATGTCACTACAAAGCTAGTGACATTTATATGTCAATACAATACTTCGGTATTCCTGTATTAAGATATGGGAAGTATTTGTTTTAGCCGTTGTACAGAAAAGGTAGTCTGAATACAATTTTTTTTACAATTTTTATTTTTGTTTCTTTCGCTGCAGCGTTTACCACCAACAATTTGAAAATACATGTCATATATATATATACCAAAACAAATATGGCGTTAACTAAAAACCCAACAATTAACATAAAACTGTGGCAAGATACTACAACAAAACAGGAAGGCACCAAAAAAAACAAAAGTTATCTAGTTTGCGTTCTCTAAGTATAACTATTATCTACTTTGGTGCCTCTGAAGTAACTATTTTTATTCCTCTGCTTTTAGATGCGCGATATAAATAAACATCTATGTTCTCCCACAGATGTAGACGAAGATGGAGTGGATGAAGAGGAGTGGGAAGATGGAGCGGAGGATATACTGGAGCGAGGTAACTTTCGAACATATCGAACTCTGCTATATGTTTATGTGCTTTTTAGGTTACCGGTAATAAATTTACATCAGGTTTATAGTAGCTAGTATTTAAATAATATCTTTATTGTTTTATTTAAAAGGTTTTTAGACAAAACAAATATATCTTTTAGGAGACGTTTAAGGTTAAGTAACTGCACAAAACGAATATTTTATTTTTTATCGGTATAATAATGTGTCAACAAACTGCTTTGTGTAGTTTTGTTTCTTTTTCCTTGTTCAGCCCGTTTAGACTGTTTATATTTCAAGTACTGTTTTTATTCCCCTGGCATCTATGAAATAAAATACAGTCATAATAAGAAGTGATCTTACAAATGGATTTGGGACAATAAAAAAAATAACTGGAAAACTTTGTTATTACGATTTAGTTTGTGTTTTTAAAGCGGTGTTTATTTGATTTAAAGCTATGTTTATTTAATTCTGACCTGCACATTTTATTTCTATAGATGAAGAAATTGAAGGTATTTAATTATTTACTGC
>CH003120.1:175523-196425 GCA_000149265.1 Ciona savignyi
AATGATTTTTTTTAAATGAATCCAAAATCTCCAGTTTTTATTAAATAATTGCAACTAAAATTCAAATTTTTATTTTATTGTGGTTTTTGCTCTTTCCAATTAGTAGATTTAACTTTAAATAATTTGTAAGGCTTAGCCTATAGAAGTATTACTAATATTATTTTTTTCGAATGATACACTCATACTTTTGTTTATTTTTTAACACTTTTGTCTATTTTTAGTAAGTTTAATCAACTTAAAATATGTTGGTTAAATGACAAGTGTGCCCCAACTTTTTATCGATACATTTCCCCTATGTCCATTTTGTAGTTTTTTACTCCCCCCTTGACTGGTTGTCACCTATACATTTATGATATCTCAATGCCTAAGCAACAAGGCTAAAAAATAGGAAGAGTTTTTATTACATTACCCTTAAAATCATACAACAGAAAATCCTCACAAAAAATTAATCTTTACCTGGTTTGAAATCAAAGTATTGAATATACATATAAGTGAATGCAAGGAAATTACTCTATGAATTCTTTTATAATCTGCATGTTATGTTGTTTTGCAATTCATCTAATTCTGTGCATGCTTGTTGTACTAATTTCAGAATCAATCTGTATTTAAATCATTATTTATTGTGCTGCAAACATGTTAAAACAAAAACAAACATATAAATTGTGTCACAAGTGAAAACTTGTTCATCATTTTTGTACAAAAAAGCTTGTTTTGTCAATTCATACATTTGTGTGAACAGTGGACTTATTTTTGACACTTAAATCTTTTTAAAATGGAACAGTTCATATTTTTTTAAATAATTTGATATTTCCAACACCAGCTCTGTTGCTTTTTTTGTAATTAAATGCTGCATACAAGCATAAGCACCAGTACAACATAGATTTTTACAATACTTATTTATCTTTAGCTTCCAATGTTGAAAATGTTCTGGACGATGATATGTCAGGGGCACGAAGGCTTCATAATATGTTCAAGTAAGTTTAAACCAGCTTGTTCAGCCAAAAGATTTAAAATCAAATTCAGTGATGTGCTTCCCAGTCTTAACTTACTTTGTCTAAGAGTACTTCTTAACAAAACACATTTTTAGTGTTAATCAACCCCAGTAATTGTTGACCACTTTTTCCAAAACTTCAAACTTAATAGCGAGTTGACGACATATACATGACTTTCTTTGAAGAATTCTAATTATTGGCCAGTTATGTTTCTTACCACATAAGACCGACACAACCATCTAACTTGCCTATGAAAGTCGAATGTCGCATTATATTAACTCTTTCCCTCCCAACTCGCCATATATGGCGAGTTGGTGGGAAAACATGGTATCCCGTCTGTCCATAAATGGATACAAATCTAAAAAACGATTTCTCCGCAATGCGTAATGGTAGAGACCTCAGCTATGGCTTATTCGATCAAGGAAACCCTATATTTTATTCTCTGTGATTATCGTGGAGAAATATTAAAAATGCGAGGAGTGATAGCCTTTCTTTTTCAAGGCTTCGCCTCTTATTTCTATCGATTTTACACGAATTTACACGTGACTAACTCAGCCAATAGGAGTCGTGTTAACTTGCAGAGAAGCTCTTTTTGTCAAGCAAGTCTTTCTTTACATTCTCTGTGAATTTCGTGCCGTTGAGATAAAAAGGAGAGCGTTGGTGACGTTTTCGCAGCAGGCGTTTATGCTTTGTGTTCACCAAAGCATGAATCCAGCTGGGCCTGCTGAGCGCACGATAAAGAAAAAGGCGGCGAGACTAGCTAGTTCGGTGTGCCCTGCTTTGAAGAATATTGGATATAGTATTTGCGTTTGTTTGGTTTTGTATGCCCTTTTTACACTTCCTTCACTGTTCTTTTTTATACTTTTTACTATTTTAGTTCTACAAAACTAAAAACTTCAATGCGTTTTGGTTCAAGTTTTCATAATATAGTCAGAAAAAAGGGAAATTTCAATTACAAATAGTAAAAAAACTACTGAAGATAGAAATACAGTTCGAATTTTCCTGAGTACAAAAACTATTAGACAATCTACATTCCAATTTTCATCTCATTTGGGCATTCCAATAATAAGTGAGTATTTCGTTTGTCAGTGCACCTCAAATTTTTCAAAGTCGAGCAGAATTTTCTTTGCATAAAAAGTGGTGTTCACTAAAGTTTACATAATATATTCTTTATTAGAGGTAGATTTTAGATGTGCAGCTTGTTTAAAAGAGGGATAAATTATCTTTCCAACCATACTAAATATTAAATCATAGCATAAACTTTAGAAAAACTGTGCTAATTTGAAAATGACTAAAAATTGTAAAAAACACTGCGGGACAGCATGTTTGAATTAATGCATTTGGCCGGGAGTGAAAGAGTTAAGCCACACACTATAGCATGCTATCAGGTATGTACTACAAATCTCATCGACCATGGAACAAAGCTATTTAATTGCACGACAAAACATTCTAAATATATACTCACATGCAGCAATGAAAGAGAAGAGGAATTGGGAGAATATTACATGAAGAAATATGCTACGAGTTCTGCAATGTCCAAATCTGGGTTTGTTGTTTGCAAATTATTTATCTCTTGCTTTAACATAAACAGCATTATTTTTGTACGATATCCATGGAAAAACCTTTCACAAGACTTTAACCAACACAATTTTAACATTAATCCCAAAACTGTTATAAGTCATTTGTACCCCTGCTTTCCTACTCCTTATAAAGGTTTATTTTTTATCCAAAAGGAAATACCACATAACCAACAAATTTTAACCCAAATGCGCCTTGCTACCCAAACTTTTTAGTCCACTCCATTATCCATAGCCAGTATCAAATTTTTAACCGATGGGTTTTAAAAAGGTCAGACAAGTTAAACAGCATAATTCACTTTTTGCATTTCGCACATTTTAAAAATTTTACTTTTAAGCTGTTTTGACCAAACAAAATCATGGCAGTTTATTTTTTACCAAATGACCAATTTACAGATTTTAAACATTTACATTATGAATCCACAGTTTATATGGAGACACAAGTTTAAACCTTAAAATATTTAACTCAAGTATTTTAATTCAACCCCATTTGTGTTGCAACAAGTTTTCAACCAAAACCAGTATCAAATTTTCAATAGATAGGTTTTGAAATTTAGTCACTTATAAGCTATTTATTTGTCTTACACAGATTTTAAACGTTTGCATTATGAATCCACAGTTTATATGGAGACAGTGAAGTATCACTTTTTGCATTTCCCACACCTTAAAAAAATTACTTTTAAGCAATAGCAACATCATGGCAGTTTATTTCTCACCAAATGACCAATTTATATATGATTCCACAGTTTATATATATGGAGACAGTGAAGTATCACTTTTTGCATTTCCCACACCTTAAAAAAAATTTTTTTATGCAATAACAACATCATGGCAGTTTATTTCTTACCAAATGACCAATTTATATATTCTTATATGTATGATTCCACAGTTTATATGGAGACAGCGAAGTATCTGACGACATCAGCCAACAGCAGCTGCTCCCAGACGTGAAAGATCCGAATCTATGGACGGTGAAATGCAAGCATGGGGAGGAGAGAGCGACCGCTCTTCTGCTGATGAGGAAGTTCATAGCGATGCAGTACGAGGACCAACCTCTGCAGATTAAATCGGTGGCCGCACCTGAAGGATTGAAGGGTAGGAATACTGCAATTGTATAGGGAATTTAGGTTTATATCAGTGGTTCTCGATCTTTTTGACCTCGTGGTGCACCCGAGACCAATTAAGAAACGAACGGGCGCACTTTGCACGGGGAGTCAAAACAATATGCTAAATACTCAAACAATTTAGGAAAAATATGGAAAAAGTAAAAGTTTAATTTAAATAATTTTATCACCGAATTTTCCACATTTTAACGAAATTACTGTTTCTTGAGTGCTCTTGCTTTTCGAAAGTTAATGTAGAACTAACGTTACAATGGAAAAGAACGAACTAGACACTAACCATTTAGTAGTTTATGACACTCTGTCAGAAATTTACGAAATGCAAGAGTGGCGCACCTAGCTAACCCCTGTGGCGCACCAGTGCTCTGCGGCGCACCATTTAAGAAGCACTGGTTTATATACTAAAATGTAAGGTTGGGCTGTAAGGGTTAGAGATAGATTTCTGCTTTTAGTTGGCATTTTTCTTTAGACTACTTTTCGTCAATGTTCTCTAATTGTAAAGTGTTACATTGTCCTAAAGTGTTACGACAATGTATCATTGATTCAAATGTATGTTTTTAGTGGGGGAAATAAAAGAAAAAATGTAGAGCCTGAGGGAATGTAGGTTAAGCGTTTAGAGTTAGTATTGTGTAGTGTAAAGCAACTTCAAGAGTCCTGTGTAACTCTTACTATCTCCCTTCCTTGAGTGTTTCCTAATTTAAACTGATGCTATTTTTGATGCTGTTTAATCCTGTTAATTAGTTGTGCGTTGAAAAGCAAATACTAAGAGTTCCCCCTACTCCCTTTAGTGTTATCAAAAACTGTTTGATAAGAATTACTCTTCTTAACGTAAACATGACTCAAACTGTCGACCAGCTTTACATTTTAAACCAACCCACTGTCCCCCTAGGTTACATATATGTTGAAGCAATCAAGCAAACCCATGTGAAGCAAGCGATTGAGGGGGTAAGCAACCTCAGATTGGGGTATTGGACCCAGAAGATGGTACCCACCAAAGAAATGCCGGACGTTTTTAAAGTTTTGAAAGAATTCGACCGAACACGCCTAAAATCGAAAATGTGGGTCAGATTAAAGAAAGGAGTCTTTAAGGATGATCTTGCTCAGGTATGTGATATTTATGACCATTATTTCTCATAACTTAGGTGATATGTGGTTATAAATAATTAAAAATCTATGGAAAAAATCTTCATTTTAAACTCTATTCTGATAATGATTTTCCTTAAATAATTTGGTGCAAATATGATAGATCCTCAAAAAAACACTCCTATTTTTATAATTTTTTTCTTTTAAAAAAACTTTTTGATTTCTGCCCAGCGTTGTTAATGCTTGTATTCTCACATTTACATACTACATTCCACAGATCGACTACATTGAGCAAAGTCAGAACCAAGTTACCCTGAAGTTAATACCCAGGATCGATTACAGTCGGCCCCGTGGGGTAAACCGGGGTAATTATGACAAGGAGAAGCGTAAACTTCATAAGCGACCCCCACAGAAGTTGTTTGATGTTGACGCAATCCGGTAAATACATTAGGAATTGTATTGTGAATGTTTAATCAGTAGGCTAGGGCTGCAAATTAACAGTTAATTTGAAAAACAGTTAACTAATGTAACAATAAAAGGTTAACCGATTTCATAACATTGAATTGTATCATCTCCATGAAAGAAAAGTGTTAGGCTTTTTGTGACCACATTGTATATCAGACTTCAATTCTTTAAAATCAATCATCAAGCAATAGATGATTGGGTAGTAATGCAATATCCATTAAAAAACCTGGGATTTTAATCTAGCTTACAGCCATGAAAGATTCTATGTTTAACAATATAATATCTATAAAAGGTGTCATTTTTCAAAGGTGTTTTTTAATATAAAATTATATCAAAAAAATTAAACTAATATTTTACATTGCAGAATTCAACTTTTTTAAAGAATGTTTGTAAACTGTCACCCTGTCTCGTATAAATGTAAATCTTAATTTTTTTCAACATTCCTACAATTGTATATCCTAACCGTCTTAACATTGTGATGTCACAGAGCAATTGGGGGGGAGATTTCCACCGATGGAGACCATCTTGTCTTTGAAGGTGGTCGGTACAGTCGGAAGGGTTTCCTTTATAAGAACTTCACTTTAAACACCATTGTAAGTATCTTTGATGTATAATGTGGTTTTCCTACGTAGCAATTATATTAACAGATTTTGACAACGCATTGCTAGAATCTATGTAAAAAAAACAAATTTAGCTCTTCAAAAAAAAACTGATTTTTTAATATGAATAGGTTATTTATGTTTATCCCTTTGAATGGGAAAACCAAAGGGGTTAACACATGTGCAATCATCAGATTACTTAGTAATTGTTGCAAATTGAATTTTTGCCATTTTATAGCACAATTTACATGGCATCACAAATAACATTTTCATATGATGCAAAGATTAAAACTAATACTTCTAGTATCACTAACAAAAGCTATGATATCATTATATTTATGACATCACAGTGTGTTGACGGCATCAAACCAACGTTGTCGGAGTTGGAGAAATTTGAAGAACAGCCAGAAGGACTTGACATTGAAAGTAAGTTGTGGTTTTGTGACAACTTTTAGAGCTACATTTTTCAGTCCTGTTGTATTACTGTAGACATAGCATCATCTGTATGATGAGTTCTTTACGTCCTATAGCTAGTCGCTTGTGCCCTTGGGCAAGGCAATTCACACACACTGCTTGTACTAAGTGGATTATTGATTTAAACAAAACAATAATAGGAAACATTGCTTATAAACCAACAATGGGTATATAGTATTCTAATGTATGCTGAATTGCAATCTAACCCCCTCTGCCTTGACCCTATGAGGATATAAGCGGAGAAACACATTTGTTTGGTTTAGGAATGCTAGACACAAGATGAATAAATACAGCCTTGACATAAGCCACATAATTTACACAAATGTTTTAACTGCTACTACACTGTAGTAGTACTACAGTAACCATAATGAGTAATATTGCAACACAAGATGCACATTACATGTCACTATAATGTTTATTAATTTTTTTGTTCTAATTTAAATTAATTTTTTCACATTTAAAGTTTTCCTTTTTTTCATGTGTTGATATAACAGGTAAATCGGCCGTTCATATACTATAAAAATTTATGTCGAAAACTCCACTCATCAATACTACTCTCTAGTGGTGGCGGAAAGCGGAAACAAGTCGGAGAAATCGAATCGATTCGCGCCGGGAGACAACGTGGAGGTGGCAGAGGGTGAGCTCATCAATCTGCAGGGGAAAGTGATCAGCGTCATCGGGAGCAAAGTCACCATGATGCCTAAGCACGAGGAACTTACTGTGAGTTGTTCAATGGCTTTTCAAATAGTTATAAAAAAAGAAGTTTTTTAAAAAGTTTAGATTTATCTTCTTTTTTTTAAAAAGTTAAGAAATTATCTCTTTTTTTTCAAAGAAACTATGAAATTATCTCTCATTTTTCTATATATTTTAATGACTATTGTTTCGCTGTTCTTTTTGTTTGCTAAATTTATGAGGATTCTTGTTTTAATGAGAAAATACTGGCGATACGAAGATAAAAAAATTATCCGAGTCCAGAACTGAATATTATTCTATGTGTTGTGTATTCCATGTGTTTTTGTTTCCCAGGACCCGCTAGAGTTTCTCGCCCACGAATTGCGCAAGCACTTCAACATGGGGGATCATGTTAAGGTTATCGCTGGACGATATGAAGGAGATACAGGTGAGGTCATAGTTATTGTTGGTTGAATATATTGCATTGTACACACAGGTATATATATATCTCGCACTTGCATAGGTGTACAGGGTGTCCCAAAAAAATGACACCAATTAAGATGCAAATATCACAAATAGTATGAACTCGAAATCAATAAAATTTAACAGGCATATGAGTTGACATAATTTATATAAAAAAATATTGTCATTTTTGCGTTGTCAACAGTACAACACACGTTCTTATTGAGTTTCTGGAATTCACAGATTTTCAATGTGTGATTTTACAATGGTGTCATTTTTTGGGGGACACCCTGTAAATTTATATATCACGCTTTTGCATTCTCAATTACACATCTGGCACTCCTAATGTGAATAAAAATTTAGCTTAAATTTACTCGAAATTAATGTTTTACGCCAAAGGAAACAATTACTATACCAACAGGTACATTTTGCCAACATGATACTTTTTGATACACTTATTAAGCAATTGCAAAACATAAGTTCATAGCTATCCTTTGGTTGTCCAATGTGAGTTATTAAGGTGAAATTTTTATTATTATAAGTGAAAATCCCACACTACTTTATTAATAATACCTTAAAAAATTATTAAATTGTTGATAGGTTACGCTTTTTAATTGCCTTGGCCATGATCCGTATTTAAATTAATACTCCTATGAAAATATGCCTTATTAACTTATTATAAAATGAATATTTTTTTAAATGATAGGTCCCATAACATTATATCGATTGTTCCTGTAATAATAATTTTTGTTTTCTCAACTCAATAGGCACTAGTATGATATCTTAATGATATTTGTTACACTCAGTTGTAGAATGCATATTTGCCTTCTTAATTGCACATCTAGCACTGCTAAACAAAAAGTAGATTAATACTCCAAGAAAATTTACCTTATTTATATATTTTAAAGCGATTGTAGTTTTTGACGATACCTCCCACTCCCATAACATTGTGTCTATTATCCATGTAACAACAATCCTTATTTTTTCAACTGATCGTATACATTTATCGTATTCTTATTTGTTTGTTACGCAACAAAGGTTTGATTGTCCGCGTTGAGCCGAGGATGGTTGTTCTATTCTCTGACCTCACAATGCATGAGTTGAAGGTTCTGTCGAGCGATCTTCAGCTCTGCTCTGACGTCAGTTCTGGTGTCGATTCCGTCGGGAAGTTTCAGTTCGGTGACCTTGTACTTGTGGAGTAAGTGATTATAAGATTTGTGATATCGTCAAATTTGTCTGGATCTGACACCTACAATGTCCTAAATCGTACTTGCAATGTCCCCTCTACACTTGTTTTGGTTGATTTTTAAAAATGTGTTTAATATAATATGGTTGTTTGATAACGGTTAAACGGGAAACGTCATTGTAGTTCAAGCATCTGGTGAAGTGTGATGTGTTGTTAGGAGTTCAAGCTTAAGTGTTTGACCAATCCAGTTACACCAATGTTAATTGACCCGTATGTATATCGCATGTGATATTGATTCGTAATTTGCCGGATTTGGATTTTACACCATTTAATTACCAAGATGACACCAAGACCAGGAACAGTGGCCTAAAAAGGGCTATTTTAATGTACTAGTCATAAAATGACATCTTATTTTTTGCTGGTGTTGTATTACTAAAACATAATAATGACGAAAATACCTGGGTACTAGTGTACTACCTATCTATCCAGCACTTGTTGTTGGTTAGTTTAATTTTTAACAATTCTTTTGAGATTCCAAACCTTATCAAGATAAAGTGCTAACTTGTCAATCCCACATTGCAGTAGCCAAGCAGTTGGTGTAATAGTTCGTCTCGAGAAAGAATATTTCCAAGTTTTATCCATGCATGGAAAGGTAAGGCTTCTATTCATATTAATTGTTAAAAACTCTTCTAAGTTGTTATTTTGTTAATCATTGCTTGTTGGTAAGATTTAAAAGGAAATTTAAATAAATTGGTAAATGTTTTCGACTTAAAAATTATTTTTCATTTTATAAGTAAAAAAAACTTAAAACATAAAAGCTCTTATGCTACAGTTGTAAAAAGTATGCAGATGAATTTCCTTAATTTTAAGAATCAAAAGTAATTGACTAAACTTTCCTAAATAAATAAATTTTACTAAATAAATAAATTTTAACCGAAAAGGGTAAATAAATTGTCAACACACCTCCTTTTCCAGGTTAAACACATGAAGCACCAGGCGGTCACGCGAAGAAAGGACACACGGTTCGCTGTTGCACTGGACGCCGAACAGAACAGCATACAGTGCAAGGATATAGTGAAAGTTATTGAAGGGCCTCACATGGTGGGTGTTTACTTGTATTTAGAATTGTTCAGTTTTTCTGCTTCTGTTTTTCAGTTAGTATGTTATGGTGTTCTGAAAAGTTTTATGCATAAGTTGAAAGCTGTTTTTTTTAATATAATATATCATAAGCAAAATCCATTAAATAATTTTGCTAAAACCTTGACCTAAAAACATTTATTTTTTAGTTTGTTTCTCTGCTTAAAAAAAGCTTTATGTATAAAGAGAAAGCTTTTCGTTTAATATTTTATATCATGAGCAAAATCCATCATTCGAAAAAAATCATTAAAGAAAAATATAAAAAAAAAAAACAATTATTTGTTTAGTTTGTTTCTGTGTTTAAAAGAATTCTTCTGCCAAAGTGGAACTTTTTTAAATTTTTTTATACCATGAACCTAAACAATTAAAAAAAACATTAAAATAATTTTTCTAGCACCCTGACTTCCATACATTTATTTTCAACCCCTTCCACCATTCCAGGGCCAGGAGGGTGAAGTGAAACACATGTATCGTGGATTCCCCTTCCTACATTCCAAGAAAATCATCGAAAACGGGGGAATGTTTGTCGTTCGTACCCGGCATGTTGTATTGGCCGGAGGATCCAGGGTAAGTTATTAAGCTACTCGTTCAGGGCCAAAAATCCATCAAATTTTGGGCAATTAAGAATTCACTCGCGCGTGGTATCTCACCGAGTAACGGCAGTAAATATAGCGCGCAACCATGGTTTGTATGACGTAACAACAGTTTAAATGTGGTATTATAACAATCTTACATTATGATGGTGTATACTCCTGGTGTATATATAAGTATGTATTATAAAAAGTTTATACTCCAGTTAATTTATAGTTTTTTATATGCAAGAGTAAATTTTTACTCACGCGGCGTCCATCACGAGAATCACAGGAGTATTACTCGCGCGGATTTTTGGCCGTGTCGTCTATAGCAAAACCTAAATAAATGATCAGTACTAGCCGAACATTGACCCAGCCTAACCCATTGCTTGTATAAAATAACGTTTAAACATTCTAAGGCACAGTACGATCTAATCTGATGTTTGCATAATATTTTAACTTTCAGAGTAACAAAATTAGGATCCGGAATTACCTAAAATTTCTCCTTATGCAAAGATTTCTTTATTTTTTAGTAAAATCCGTATTTAATTGCATATTTTTTAATTCAATTATAAAATGCTGTTAAATTCTTTCCGTCGCATTCTATCACTCAATTGCGTTTTGCCAAATTTATCCAACTTTCTGCATTTCTGCAGCAAAACGTGACGTCGAGTCCATTTGCGCCGATGTCACCACGTATTGGAAGCCCAGCTCGTCAGGATAATGATAGAAACAAAGCAGGAGGAGCAGGAGCAGGAGGAGGGGGAGGAGGAGGGTTCAGAGGGAGAGGAAGGGGACAGCGGGACATGGGCATCATTGGTGACCAAATTTGATATTTTTTAATTTAACAAATATATTTAAATTCTATACTTTTTAAATTAAAAAAAAATTAATTGAAATGTTTGGAAATGTATTTCTATTCCATTTTCAATAAATTTCATTCAGTTTTTCAAAAATTGAGAATTTATTGACAATGTTTCCAAGTCTCGGAGACCTACTTATAAGCATTCTTTTAAAAGTATCACTGGTTCAAATTTAGTTTTATCATGCGCCTACAGAATTCTGTCCTAATGTCATATATTCTTTCTTAATGTTATGGATTCCATAAATATGTTAGCATGTTTAAAGCATTTAGTTTTAAATTTTGTTATGGATTCCAACAAGTTTAATGTGAAACATTTAATTTTAAACTGTCCTTCAAAGTTATAATAATACACAAGCCGTCTTAATGACATGGTTTCCATAAATATGTTAGTGTGTTTAAAGCATCCCACTTTAACCTGTCCTTCCAGGCCAAACTGTGCGTGTGCGACAAGGTCCATACAAAGGGCACATCGGGGTGGTCAAAGACGCAACAGAATCCACTGCTCGTGTCGAACTTCACGCAACTTGTCAGACGATCAACGTGGACCGAACGAGACTCCAACCCACGTGGGTATTCCTTATTTGTGTGAAGTGCTTTTTTGGAGTAATAATATTCTGTTAATTAGTGTGAAAATAGATTTTTGTGAAAATATTCATGTTATGATTAAATATAGATTTTCTATTTAAATATTCCTTACTTATGTGATGTGCTGTTATTGGAGATTTATTTTTGTTTTATTTATTAATGTTAATTTGTGTGTAAAAATAGATTTTTTGTGTAAATATTGATGTTATGATAAGATATAGATTTTGTATATTAGTATAGTTTTTCTATTATTTATCAATGTTAATTTGTGTGTAAAAATCGATTTTTTGTGTAAATATTTGTGTTATGATTAAACATAGATTTTGTATATTAGTATAGTTTTTCTATTATTTATCAATGTTAATTTGTGTGTAAAAATAGATTTCTTGTGTAAATATTGATGTTATGATAAGATATAGATTTTGTATATAAATATAGATTTTCTATTTAAATATTATTTTGTGTATAAATATAGATTTTCTGTTTAAATACAGATTTTGTGTGTAAAAAGTGTAAAATGATTAGCTTAGTGCACTGCTAACCAATTTGGTTTCAAACTCAGTAAAAATATTCTTATTCTCTATTTTATAATTTCCTCACCCACCCCCTACAGAGACCAGCGAAGACCCGGGGGCAAAGCATCAACCTACAGTCGAACCCCGATGTATGGGTCACAAACCCCCACATACGGAGGTGGGCGGACACCCATGTATGGATCGCAGACCCCTGTGCATGAAGGTGGGTGTCTTATGTGATGTTTATGTAGTAAGTGGTTGGGTTTGAAAAGTTTTGGATCTCTCATGGGATAGGATACTGTGTTTACCATGTTTTTATTTGGGTTGTAGCGCAAGGGACATAACACAGGCAATTGTCAAATTATAGTGAGTTATTGTAGTTTGTTAAAAACAATAAATATTGCTATTTAATTTAAACCCTTTAATCCACTCAAATCAGTAAATGTCAGAGTAGTGCCTTGAACTGACCAGCTAGCAGCTGGTTATCCTACCTTTCACGTGATGCTATGCTGTGCTACTAGAGCAAACTGGCACTTTTACTTAAATTTTTTTCAGGACATTTCATACTGCCCACTATTTTCATAAAAAATGTTTACCCCTAAAATATTTCTTCTGTTACCTACTCACAATTTTTATCCATTCAATATTTTAATAACTCAGAAAATTTGCAATATTTATCGTTTTTCCACCCAGGTAACCGTACTCCCCATTACGGGGCCCAAACTCCACTGCACGATGGCAGTAGAACACCACGTGGGGCTGGAAGTGCTTGGGACCCCACCAACGCTAACACCCCAGCGCGTCCAGATAATTTTGATTATGATGCGGCTTCCCCTGCCCCATATGGTGGGGCCACCCCTAACCCACAAACCCCAGGTAAGTAGTTGAATTTGTTGGTGTGTTGAGTATGAATATTACGTTACTTATAGAATGCTGGAATCATTTGATGAATTGTTTTATTACGCTGTTGAAATAACTATTATTCGTGCTTTATTTCTAGTAAGAAGTATTGATATGTGCATGTCACGTATTGTAATGATTTAGATCAGCGGTTCTCAAACTGGGGTCCGCCGTCTTTTTTAGTCCGCAAGACAATTTTCTGGGACCGCGAAACACCTTCAAAAAAATTAAAACGACGCTTCTGAAAAAAAAAATTGTGTTAAATTAAGTTTTCAGGCAACTTTTCTTCCGATCAACTTAACAAACACAATTTGTCATGAAAGCTTACAGGCTACATAGACATTTATGACATCTCAAGAAGCTATTTGATGTCACAACAATGCAATTCAAAAGTACCAACAAGCCTATCTGAGACTGCAGAACTCCTACTATAGTAGAAAATAGTACAATTCCTATTATAGTAGGAGTAAACATTTAAAAAAAATGCCAAGATCAGAGGCGTCTCGTTTTTCCTTAAGCCATGCATCCGGGTTAAAATGTTTTGTTTTAGAATTTTAACGTTGCTAAATTTTCCGTTTTACTTCCATATTTTTCAAGGATACCGTGAGTCATTTAAAAAATTGCTAGGGGACCGTTGCGTATTTTTTAAAAAAAAGTTTGAGAACCGCTGATTTAGATTATCACGGTTATTGATATATCGTTGCAAGTCTAGTTTAAACTATGTATTTTACAACTAATAAATTGCCTCCAGAGCCCCAAAAATTATTTTTTACCAGAGTAAAATTTTACCAGATTATTTTTTACTAGAGTTTTACATTACCAGATCCCAAAAATTTATTTTCATTTTTAATTAAATGCTTAAGTTAATATTGTATTATTTTATTTCTATAGGTGGGTATCAGTCTGATGATGCGTCACCAGCCACCCCATACAGCAACGCACCCCAAACCCCAGGAGGTTATGCCTCGGATCGTACATATTCCCCCTACAGTGGGGTTACCCCATCCCCACTAGGCTCATATGATGGTGGGTGTCTATATAACCCTGGCTCTTTTAATTCAGTGTATTTTTATTTTAATTATGTTACAAAATGAAATTTTAGATAAACCATAAAAGTGCACAGTATTTGCCTCATGCCCCTAGCACTCATATTCATTTAGTTTTAACCAGTATCTTAAAGAGTGGGGTTACCCCATCCCCACTAGGCTCATATGATGGTGGGTTTAAGTTTTTACCCCTTGCTATCTAAATTTATTGCATTTTTCCATTTAGTAATGTCACAAATGAGATTTTAGTTAAACCATAAAAATGCACAGTAGTACCCATAACCCTAGAACCCATATTCATTTAGTTTTAACCAGTATCTTTTTAGATCAAAATTGTTCTCATTTTTACACCAAAAATTTTTAAACACACCCTCATAACGCTTTCCAGCCACCCCGAGCCCCCTCGGGTCAAGTTACGGTTACCAAGCCACCCCTTCACCAGGCGATTTACAACCCTCCCCTGCAAGTTACCAACCATCCCCGTCCCCTGGAAGTTTCCAGGTAAACATTGGTTGGCTTTTGGTATTTTCTACATATGATTTGTTTTAATAATATATTGTGTGTTTTTGTATGACAATTAATTTTTATTATAATAAGTCAGGAAAAGTGCAGTGCAATATGGTTATTTGAACGAAAAAAATCACTTTAATACCAGATAAAAACCATCACTTTGCTTATATTTGTGTAATAAGACTGATCTATAACCGGATATCCAGTACAAAACATGGTCCTAACCACAAATCTCAATAAATATTCAAGGACAGAAATGACCATTGACCATGCATGGGGCTAGTTTCAATCCAACAACCTATCAGCTGACAATAATGCTTTTACCAACCAAACTAAACTTCTAAATACATGGATCTCATATTTCAAAATATTTATATCACAGGCAACCCCATCACCATCAGGCTATCACCCAACCCCCAGTCCCCTTGATTATACAAGCCCTCTGACCCCAGGTGGGGGAATCACCCCATCACCCTTGGGCAATTACGGAACCCCAGGTTCGGTGGGGTCACTCATGGACCAGGGGGTGGTCACGGAGTGGCAGAGCGTGGATATCGTGGTGCGGGTGAAGCAGACGCACGAAGATAGCAGCGCAGCGGGGAAGATTGGGGTTATACGGAGCATCACGGTTGGTTTACCTATTTTCTATTCAATTTTTACTGTTGCCCTAGCCAAATGTTGGTTTTCCCTTTTTTCCATTCAATTTTACTGTTGCCCTAGCCAAATGTTGGTTTTCCCTTTTTTCCATTCAATTTTACTGTTGCCCTAGCCAAATGTTGGTTTTCCCTTTTTTCCATTCAATTTTTACTGTTGCCCTAGCCAAATGTTGGTTTTCCCTTTTTTCCATTCAATTTTTACTGTTGCCCTAGCCAAATGTTGGTTTTCCCTTTTTTCCATTCAATTTTACTGTTGCCCTAGCCAAATGTTGGTTTTCCCTTTTTTCCATTCAATTTTACTGTTGCCCTAGCCAAATGTTGGTTTTCCCTTTTTTCCATTCAATTTTTACTGTTGCCCTAGCCAAATGTTGGTTTTCCCTTTTTTCCATTCAATTTTTACTGTTGCCCTAGCCAAATGTTGGTTTTCCCTTTTTTCCATTCAATTTTACTGTTGCCCTAGCCAAATGTTGGTTTTCCCTTTTTTCCATTCAATTTTTACTGTTGCCCTAGCCAAATGTTGGTTTTCCCTTTTTTCCATTCAATTTTTACTGTTGCCCTAGCCAAATGTTGGTTTTCCCTTTTTTCCATTCAATTTTTACTGTTGCCCTAGCCAAATGTTGGTTTTCCCTTTTTTCCATTCAATTTTTACTGTTGCCCTAGCCAAATGTTGGTTTCCCTTTTTTCAATTCAATTTTTACTGTTGCCCTAGCCAAATGTTGGTTTCCCTTTTTTCAATTCAATTTTTACTATTTAACAGAAAAAAAAATAAACGTTTGTTCAGTAAAAGTTAAATCAAGAAAATGTAAACTGACATTTAGTTGTTGCCCTAGCCAAATGTCAGATCACATTTTTTTAGTATTTAAGTGCCTTAACGAGATGTTGAATTAAATCGCACTAACTATAAATGTTTGTTCACATTTTTCTAGTCTTTAAGCGCCTTAACCAGTTGAATTTAATCGCACTAACTAAATGTCAGTTCACATTTTCTTGATTTAACTTTTACTAAACAAATGTTTATTCATATTTTTTCCCTTAAATAGTTGCATTAACCAGATGTTTGTTCACATTTTTCTAGTATTTAAGCTCCTTAACCAGATATTGAATTTAATCACACTAACTAAATGTCAGTTCACATTTTCTTGATTTCAATTTTACTAAACAAATGTTTATTCATATTTTTTCTCTTAAATAGTTGCCCTAACCAGTTGTTTGTTCACATTTTTCTTTTATTTAATCACCCTAATCAGATGTTATTTATATTTTTTTTTGCATTTAATCACACTTAACTTAAGTTTGTTCACATTTTTCCTGTATTTAATAACAATAACCAGACATATGTTTAAATGTTTTTGTGATTAATCGTACTTAACCTTGGTTTGTTCACATTTTTCTTGCATTTAATCTTAAACAAACATCACAGGGTGGTTTATGTAATGTTTACATTGATGAAATCCAACGCACTGTCAGTGTTCCCGGAAATAATCTGGAGCCTGTTATTCCTGTGAAAAACGATAAGGTGAGCAGTCTTGAGGACCAGTTTGGGAAACACTGGAAACATTTGAATTTGAGTTCTTAAAATATGTTAAAAACATTTTAATCTGGCAACACTGAAAGAAAATACTTTGTTGCCCTGATATAATTTTACTCTTTGGCCCAATGTAACAGTTCTGTAAATTATTACTCAAGTTGTGTTTTTGTAATTTTGACGAACTTCCCCGAGTATGATGCTTGTTTCTTCGTCATATTTGTCTACCGAACGCTTTTCCCACACGTCTGTTCTTGTAAATTGGTGGTTTTATGCTTTTACGAATTTTATGATGAATTTAAAGAGCTCTCTACATGTTGGGCAAAACCCCAGTGTAAAAGCGTAAAACTATTATCAAAGCTATTTATGATGGAATTTCTTTGGTATTCAGTTTAATTACTTAGCGAATCAGTATATACTACTGGGTGAAGCATTGTTCATTAATTGGCTTGCCCAAAAGTACATGTGTTTGTCAATTGGCATGTTTTGTTCACCCGTTTGTTTTATTTCACATACAAATGCATAAACTATGCTCACTGGTGACTATGCATACTTTACAGTATGTTAGAGTCCCCTATCCTACCAGGGTCTAGGCCTTTAAGAACTATTAATACACGACTACACGTAGATGCATACATTACAGTATATTAGTAGACCGACATTATCACCACTGACCAAGCATTAGGACTGATAATACTCTACTATACAAACTTCTTCCCAACAAAACGGCTAGGGGATGCACAATCAACACCTTTAATTCAAAAAGCACCTTTAAATGGATATGACTTAAACTTTTAAATTTGAATTTGTGTCCAGGTGAAAGTGATCCTCGGGGAAGATCGGGAAACGACGGGAGAACTGATCAGCATCGACGACAAAGATGGAATCGTGAGGATGGACCAGGATAAACAACTGAAGATCCTTCAGCTCCGATTCCTTGGGAAGATCGCCTCCGAACAAGATGACGGAGGGATGTCGGATGACGATGATTAAAGATCCGGATCCGGAGATCCAGAAGAGGATGTGGGAACAATCAAAGTACTCATTGTTATCTCATTGAGCATTCGGGGGTTTAAAAAATACATTTTTGGGAGAAATTTTCATTTCTATATTCCTTTGGTTATTATATAAGGCATGATATGCTCTTGATGTAAAATTTTCCTTCAAAAGTGTCTTTTCGGTTTTTTTTGGAAACTTATTCTTAGGAAGTCTTTATTTTTGTGATAAGAAATGTCAACTATTAGCTGTATTTAAATTTGTGGTATTTTAACCTTACAAATGTGGGTTGTGACCATTTAATGTTAATTGTACAAAGCTATCTTCATTGGCATGTAAACAAGTTTGCGATTAGCAGATTTTCGAAACAAAACTGCCAAAATACAGAAAAAAACATGTTTGATATTCTGTTAGTTTGATCTTTGCAAATTCGATGTTTAAGAATTACCTAAATTTATCTTAAATACTCCAAAAAAAATTTTTTTGTGCAAATTTTCAAGGTTTGTTGAAGGGTTTGCCTTTTCATTTCTCGTCATTATTTAAAAAAATCGTCCCTGCCACTAGTATACAATGCTGTATAATATGTTTTGGTCTGGAATAAAAATAAATGACATACGGCACGGCGCGATCAATCTATGCGAGGTTTGGTAAATATACGATCTAGGATGGAACCTTTCGGATGCTTATGCAGGTACCGTTTTCTGTACTATTTTGTTTGTTTTTTTTTGTTAAAAAAAATATGAGATTCGGGTTTATCCTCCATTGAAAAAACTGAAATCGTTCGATTACTGCGTTGCCGAAGGTACTGCGGTGTGTTAAAAAATGTAATGAAGACCTTCCAGTTGGTCAACAACATAAACAACTGGTTTCCGCCCGCTGCGTGATATTCCCACAACTGATTCGCCTTCTTTAGATTTCCCTACGCTATAAACCGGCTGCGGAAATTTAATTCATCAGGGTTCAAGTTGTTGGTTTTGTTTTGACACACAACAACATTCCGACTAAACGCCAGATGTGCAAAAGTCGATTACCAGAATATATCACTTATTTCGTAATACGCTGTATACACGTCGATACAAAGAACAATTACAATTTCCCGGGTCTGGTGTCAACCTTTAATCATTAGCTCGCAATAATAGCAATTGTGATAGTGCTATATCGTATGCTAGTTGAACGTACTAACCGTTCCTTCACACAACCGCCTTCTGACATTAATAGTTCCTTTATGATAACGAATGAATAGTCCGTTGTCGGCATTGACTTTTTAAAGCAGGTGTGTGCAAGTTGCTGGCGAACAGATACGCTGGTTGTTCCAATGCGTCAGTGAATCTGCCAGGTCGGGCCGGGGAATTATACAATGTCCGAGCCGAAAACGCATCAATACTCTTGGGCCGAGACGGGTGTTGTGAAAAACGCGTTTACACTTCTCGAAAAAGGCTGTCGCAACTAAAGTTTCCGCGGTCCGTTCGCTGCACAATCAAAAGTGGACGATGGCGCTCAGACAGAAGAACAGCTTTTGCCGGAAATCGCTTCTTTTTGCGATCGTCGTCGCGTTTGTGTCCAGTCGGTGCGGTCAAACACAAGGCCAAAGACACAAGGTACGTTTACGTAAATGCGCTAATTATATTGTTACTGCGTCGTAAAATGCGCTGATTTTAATTTTTATAAATGTTTGTGTTGTTTACCGTTCTGTTTTTATATTTTGCATGGTTTATTGCACTCCACGTTTAAGTTGGGTATTTTCCAAAGCACGCATTCCATAGCGCCTATTAAACTCGTGATTGCGATCGGCAATTTACGCGCGTAATTACGTCATTGACACAGGAGTGCCTTTCATTGAACAAGTGCAATCTAAGCACTCTGTAATAATCACTTCGTGATGATTACTCGACTTTAAATATAACTAGGTTGGGCCTCGTTAATATGTTTCTATTATTGGTTTAAAATTACTTTTTAATTGGGTTTTGAAGTAAATTGCATGTTATTTTTAGTCTTGTAATATTGAAGCCTTTAATTTGATAATATTGAAGTGTAAGTTAAACCCAGTCTGTACGCAAAAATATACACTGTGTCTGTTCCAATGCAAGTATTCTTCATTTTTTACCAGTTAGCTGTGTCTGATTTAAGACCCATACATAGTATTTCCCGCATAACTAATGCACTTGAAAACTAATTTTAAACTTGTTAAACATGTATTATTCACTAAGTATTTTGTCAATCAGTTTTAACTAAAGAGAACTGCATTGTGGTTTATTGGCATGTCTCAATTTTCGTTACCATGTCACGTTTTTTAAAAGTTTATTTTTTGTGGTTTTCCAACGAACCTAATATAGCCATGTGTATTACAATTGATTATGGTTGTTCCATTAAATCACCAGCTTAAATTGGCTTAAAATATTATAAGAAGATTAAATATAAATAGCCGAGTATTAAAATTTACATTTTAAGTTGAAATTTCACATAAAATGTGTATTTTGAGGTACATTTGCTGCATTAAAAATCCTTAAATAATTTTTTAGTTTTTTTTTAAATAACTAATTCAATTACCTAATCATTTTTGATTTTTCTGAATAGCAAGTTAAAAAATTGCTTGGTTTTATGACAATTTGACTTTTATAAAAAATCGTTTTCAAATTTATTTTGAAACGCTTAAAAGACTAAGCGCATTTTAAACTTTATTTTGACATGGTAGCTGGGCCATGGAATAACTCAACCAAAAGTTGTTTTAAAGGTTTAAATCCAAACTTTAAATATTAACATTTGGACAGTTTTACAGAAATTAATATTAATCATTCTTTGTGTTATTTTAAAGGGGTCACTTTTATATTAATTTGAAGTTTCATTTCCATTGTATATAACAAAGGTAATTTTTGAAATTTTCGCCATAATTTTAAACCACGAATCCATAACAAAGTATGGGTAAACCATTTTAAAAATTCATTTAATTCAAAATTGTCATATACT
>CH003120.1:196969-224014 GCA_000149265.1 Ciona savignyi
AAAACGAATGCTGTCTGCCAGTGTATGGGGTTGCACACCAGGCTCAAACATATCCAATTAACGTTTTACTGGTGTAACACACATGTACTGTTTTTTTTGTCAAAAAAAATAAATGCAGCAACTTCCGCATGCTTTCGCGGCGCCCCTGGCAAAGTCTCGCGGCTCCCCAGGGCGCCGCGGCGCCCAGTTTGGGAACCGCTGCTTTATAGAGTATTAAAGTATTATTTACTGTTAAAAGAAAAGTCCCCAAGTTTAGAAATAAATCATTAAAGATTTGGTTTCCGCTATTAGTGTATTACTGGTAGGTATCTGCCAAACCACAGACAGGGTTGGTTTCCTGGTGACTAAGTCTTGGACATACTGTGTTTATGTCTGAACCATGGAATGCATTATTGTATTGGTTTTGTTTATTATCCTATTTACTTTGAAAAAGGTAAAAAATAACCCAATTTGCTAAACCAATCCACCATAATTTTTCAATGTATATATCAGTAAAAAACTAATTATGTTATTTTTTTAATTTTGGTTTAAAATATTTGTAATAAAAATTTTGATTTATATTCTAAGAAAAAAAAAAATATACATGCATGGAAATACATAGCAATAGGCATTTCATGTTCTTATAATTGCTGGTCTTAGTTTAAAACAGTGTATTATCATTTTAATAAAGGACTATTTGCCGTTATTATAAAGCAAGTGGCATTTATTAAACAAAATGAAAAGGAAGCATAAATAAAATATTAACTCTAGGAAAACATTAACTATTGTAAGAATGTATGATATGTGCTTTGATGGCTACAATATTAAATCATATTAAAATGTTTTTTCTTTTTTTTAAATTTTGTTTTCAGAATTATTCAACATATTAAAGATTTAAATATTTTTACATTACCACCATTAATATTATATTATCCGGATTATTTATCAAATTATTATCCCTTTAAATGCCACCAAGACATCTTGTATAAACATGAGGTTTCTTCAGAAATATTGAACAAGCTCGTTTGGTATTTTCTCACCACAAAACAACTTAATGCCCACACAGAATTTCTAGTATGATTGATCAATTTTCAAGTTCCCCAAATTCTTTTGGTCGTCTTCTCTATATCATATGTCATACTACCAATCAAGTACTTATATAAAAACACTTATGATATGAGGTATGGTCCTTTGCAGAATGTAGAAGTTTAAATTTTATCTACTTATTCCCATAACCGCTTATTTTTGCATACTACTTATTTTCATGAGCGCTTATTTTTGCATACGTTTTTTATATACGTTTAAAATTTATCAAATTTAATCCAGTCAGTACAAATCATTTATAATTATATAAATAACCACAACTACTGATTAGCATTTTTTAAACTTAAAATTGCTGTTTAAAACCAATTATTTAAAATCAAAACTCTAAAAACTTCAAAATTAGACTTTGAAGTTTTGTATTGTCGGTGTCTGTTTATAAACAAACATAGACATCTTATATTACAGTTTGAAATCAGTCGACCTTGAAAAAACTGTTTATCTGATTTTAGGCCAAAATATTTAGTGGGATTGTTTGGACATTCATCATTACCGTGAGAATTTGGAAAAACAAAAGGAACAAACATTCAAATAGAATTGTTAATGTATGTTTGTAAAGCATTTGTATAGAATTGCCAACTTGCTCAAACAAAGGATTTCTCTGTGATTAAATTATCTCTTGATAATTTAAATTATGAATTTGGACAATTTGTTATCAAAATAACAAAGTTAGCAGCTTACCTGCTATCTTTTACATCAGCTTAATAGTCTAAGACTATGTAGGTCCAATCTTTTTATGTAAAGGGTGTCAAAATATATGGGTATTTAGTCAAAATTACACAATGCCATAATGGTGAAAAAATTATGATGGGTTTTATTGGCGATGTTATCACCTATATATACTCAATCGTAACAAATTGATTACTAATTAACTTATGGATCAACACTTTAATACTAATAATTAATACTTTTAATATACATCCCATAACATTTCTTCAATTCCAGCCCAGTACCATTGTCAAGTTGAAACACAATATTGCAACTTTGAAAGGATTGCTACTGAGGCAAGAGCGGCGCTTAGTGGTTGGATTTAAAGGTCTTCAACGGAAAATTGTTTCCATGAACAAAATGGCAGATAAAGCAGAAAGGGAAATGGATGGCCCACCAGGTTTGATGTAAAATATTTTTCCAAAAATATATATTTTTTGGGGGTATTTGTATGTTTTGTCTAAAGTTGTTAGTTTAAGCGTTTAAAAATGTGATTTAGCGGACTTTATCTTTCTGGTTTTAAATTGACTGTTTAATTTACAAATACATATTCAATGGGTTCTGTGTAGTTGCAACAGAGTCACATAGTTAGCCTTGTTTTTCCCGGAAGTCCTACTAAAATGTAGATTCACATCTTCTTAAATGTTTTAAAATCTAGATTTTTGTACTCTGTTGAAACAAAAGGTGTTTTATCCCTTTGAGCATTAACCTTATGCATTAACCTTGCGCATACTTTCGCTTATGACATAACCTTTGCTTAGTGGATTAAACCATTGGTAACTTGCCAACATCGCAATGTGTTTTGCACGAAGTGGGATTAGGCTGTAATGAGGTATTCAATTTTTTTTGCATTTTCGAAGTTTAAAAGCTTTTTTTGCTAAAAAGTTTGTTTTAAAAGTTTAAAACCCTTTTCGCTAAAAACAACATTTTAAAAGTTTAAACCCCCTTTTCCTAAACAATATATTAACAAATCCTAAAATTTAATTACACAATCCTTAGAAAAAATAATTACAGTTTTATTTACATTTTTTAAAAGAAGATGATAAAAATATCAGATTTACCCACATAGTTCAGTACAACATTTATTTCAAAGTAAAATAAAAGTTCAAATAAAAGCTTTTAAGTAATTTCAGTCCAAATTGCATGTCTACGGTTTCGATAAAGATCCTAAAATGGCCGAATACTGAGTATTAGGATTTGACCTTTTAAGTTTAACTTATAAAAATACCACATTCTTGAGGTTTCCTTGACGTTTCGACTTACCTGAAGGTATTTATATGATGTATGAAGCTTATGATAAGGTGAAGGTTGTTTAACAATAATCAACAAGCCCATCCCTGACTGTGATGTCATAGTTTACCTTGTTTCACAGTGTATTGCCTGTCCTTGAGTCTAATTATACTTTGAATAAAAAATTTCTTAATTTCTGAATCATAAATAGTTAACCCACACCTTTAATTAAGTTAGGTTGTAAAAACTAGATTTTTATGATACTTTCTATTTATATCTTTAAAAAAAGGGCAAAGGACATAAATATTTTACTGTTTTATTACTAAAGTTGTATGTTTTTTACATTTGAAGATTCACTTTTCTGAAAATGAAGATTAACAAACCCTTGTTTTGTCCTAATGGCACAATTGGTTTATATTAGTTGTATCCAAACTGCATTAACATAATCTACATTTTAGTCTTTTTTCGCTGCAATTGTTTAGATACAATTTTGTAATTGTGTTTTTAGTTTAACTAAACTTAAAAATATACTAATAAAGTTCAATGGCATAAAAAAATATTGGCAGCACTGGTAAAGTTTAGTTGGAAACACTGTTCATTTATCTCTCAAGTTAAAGTTCCAGGCTGGGGCGTAAAAAAGGTCACATACCTGTTCTGCTAATTTAACCAAATTATTCTGCTGCTGCTGTCTGTCTGTATGGTTGATGTATCTGTGCGGTTTGTGGTGTTATTCTGCCGATTGTGATTATGAACCCGTTCCGTATTGGAAATTACGTTTCACTCCATATTTAGTGGTTTTTGATTGCTCAAAGAGCGTCTCTGTATCCCAGCATGAAAAAAGGCAGTGTTTTAACGAGGTGGTTTGTGTTTAAATATTGCTGAAATATGAGCTTCTGAATCTGGCAAAAATCATGTCCATGTCTACATTCGCCATCTTATGTTTGCATAAGCTAAGATATATGGCTATTGGATTTGAAAAATTGCCATTTGTTGATATTTGTTATGACACCATATTTCATAATCGATAATATATAGTTACACCACAAACTTTACATCGATTTGTATTATGACAGAATATTTTGAAACCAAAACGATATTGATATATCATGTCAATAGCATTTTCAATGTGGTTCAAATCAAATACCTAAAAATAAGTCCATTGATCAATTGGCATCAAAGAGCTTGTTGTTATAAGTTAATTTGGTCTAATCCTATTGTGACATCAGACTTAGATCACACTTTGACTTGTGTGCTTCATGCTTGACTGCACGAATACTGATAAAATAAACAAAAGTCACACCTGGATACACGTGGAATCTTTCTTTGTGTATAAGATTTCTATTACGGATATTTTGTATTATTTAATGAAAATTATTCCTGGGCAAAAGGGCAAAATTAACAGAAAGATTATAAAAAATAAAAATATATAAACTTTCTTTAGAGACATTATGTGATTTTCAATTTTAAAACCAAAAAAATATTCCATAAATATAGTAATGCAAAATCATTTCTCTAAAACTTTTTCTCTAAATTTAAAAAAATATGTTAAAACGCTTAAAATTTGACAGTTTCTTGTACTTCTCTGGTTGCCCCTGCTAATGGACACATGTTGGGTGTACGAACAGACATCAATGGCGCTACAGTACCAGTAAACAATGAGGTGTATTTTGTGTGCCATGATGGCTTTCATCTGCTGGGGTCAGAAGTACGGACTTGCTTGGGAAATGACACATGGAGTGGAATTGATGTTATGTGTATAGGTACGTTGCATGTTTATGCTTTGTAAAGCACACATTTTTTCATTTTATAACTATCTTCATTTAAAAAAGGACTCATTTAACCAATGTATTTCGTATAAATTTGCAAGATTGTAAGTTTGATTTGTTATTTGTGCATTTACAATCTACTTAATACCACAGATATAATATCAAAGAAAATTTGTATAGTTCCATAACAAATTGTATGCTTAAACAATACAATTTTAACTGCTTGCAAAGGAACTAATATACTTACAAGATTGAATTTTATTTATATATAGTGTTTATATCTCTGTTAATTCATCTATGTTACTTACAGACATGAGGCCACAGTTACGGGCATGTGCAAGACTAAATTGTAGAAATGGAGGGAAATGTGTTAAAGTGAACTACCAAGATCGATACGCTTGTCAGTGCTTGAGGGGCTATAAAGGAAGAAGATGCCAAAAAGGTTTATCCTTAATAGATTAATCACAGTAAAGTTTATTAGAAAACACAAATATAATAAAGATGAACAGAAAACTTCACTAAAAAGGTGGCAATATCTTCTTTATATTATCAAGGTTGTCACATTTGCACACATCTGACCTGTATATAAGCTCGTCTTTGCAAGACTGCTATTCGCATTTGTATTGGCCTTAACACAAAATTTGTTCCCATATGATTTTTAACGGTCATATCATCGAATTTATAAATCTTGTTTTCGCAGTGATAAAAACCAGTTTGACTGGTCCAATAAAGAGAGCTATTTGTGCAAATTCAACTTTTCATCAGAATTGCTATTGTGAGATCGGCTATAAGATCGGGTCTGCTCGAAATCTTTGTTTTGGTTAGTTCTACACAAGCTGGCCATTTTCTTTTTCTTTTTTAACCTATTTTATCATGTTGTAATAAGTTGCATGTACGAAATTAGCAAACTATTTTAGAGTTTACTCATATTATTTTTTAAGGAGGGATTTTTTTAATTATAAGTCTGTTAACTTAGCCAGCCATGTTGTAATACATTACATGTATGGTAATTAGCCAATTATTACTGCATAGTTATATTATTTGAGGACAAGATGATTTAAATTATCAGAATACTTACAATTAATAATCTTTTAATGCAACACTTATGATATAAATCAATTGAATAATATTGATTTAGATATTTATTTAAATAAAGCCTAATTTTTGCTATGTTATGTATGATACTTTGAAATTTATTGTCATTCTATTTATCAGATGTGGATGAGTGCAGTGAGACGTCCCATCCAGTCACTGATGTCATACCTGATGATGTAGGTAATTATTATAACATCATAATCTACTGTGACATCATCAAATGACATCATAATAACCGTAGGTACCCACACCAAACGGCATATCGATTTTCCGGAACAAAGGCCATTATGTCGTCATAGGTGCGTGAACACGCCAGGCTCGTATTATTGCACCTGTCCACTTGGTTATGATGTCACAGGGGATAACAATCGTGATTGCCGTGACATTGATGAATGTGAAAGAGGTGGGAGATTTTCATGATTATGATTGTGCAGTGTGCCTTAACCTAGATTCAACTCATTAGAAATATATGTTGACCAGTGAGCTATTTGTATGCAGTCTATGTATTAGTTGTATGCCCAGAGCATGTAAATTATTGAATAATCAAGAAAAAAAATTAGCCAAAATCTTCAAATTGTTTTTTTTTAAATTATTCAAGTCATATTTTCTTTGATCAATAAAACACCATTGTGAAATGCAATTTTTGCTCACACTGACTTGAATAATCTAAGAAGGTTTATTTGACTTTATTGTAAGAGTGGCTGTCCAATAATCCACTGATCGAGCTATTGGTCCTTTTTTAAAAACATTCCCAATTAAAAACAAGCAACAACGCCTTTACACATTACTCATTTGAATTGTTTTCCCACAGGAACACACAACTGCACTGATAATCAATATTGCTTTAACACTGGGGGAAGCTTTCAATGTGTAGAGGTGACCTGTCCTCCCAAATACTTCAGAGCCAATACATAGTAAGCTTTATTATAATTTTACCATAAAACAGAAAGAGTCTACCTAAAAGGTTGTAGTAAATCAGGCATTTAATTTGACTTCTTACTCTGGAAGCAACAAACCATTTTCTTTTTTTTTAAATTATCTACTTAACTTCATAAAAAAGGTTGTTAGATCAAAAAAGGCCACACTCAGCAGAATTTAATTGATGTTGCTTGATTCCAGTGGAAAAATGAGTTGAAATAAAAACAGTAGCATCATTTCTACCATATAAAACAAACTGATTTTTTGCAAATTAAATGTAAAGACTATTAGACCACACTTTTATAAAAATTTCTTAATGTGCATTTACACACCAACCAGGATAGAAGTTACACACCCATCCAATTAAAATTACGATAAATGTATATTTATTAATATAAAGTATATGTTTCATTCCAAATTCAACTTATTTCCACAAGTATTACCTGATACTTCTTGTGTAATAGTCGAAGGTAAAGCTGTAAACCTGTAATATTTATTACAATATATGCATGAATTTATAAGTTTGAACTACCCACTGTGGTACGCTGGATTTAAGGAGTATCTATAAAAACACTGCTATTGCTTAACATTTAAAACCTGTTTGTTTTGTAATGTGTACTAAAACATAAAACCATAATAGTGTGTTAAAATCCTTAATATATACCCTCAAGTTTTGAACATACACAGTGGCATTGTCAATGGGTTTCATTTGAATTTAATTCTTGTCTGCTCAGCAGGTACAGTCATTTTCACTTGTGTTTAATCTGATTTTGATAACAGCACCTGCCATAGAGACCGTTGTAGAGAATGGGACCGAAAATGTCTGAAAGATCCTCTCTCATATACGTTTAGCTTCATCGACATCCCATCCGGATTAAATTATCCCGTTGATATATTCAGATGGGGAGTTGGGGTGGATGAGGGGTAAGTTTTATTTTTTTAATTTTTAGTGTGTGGTTTCCTAAAAAAATTTATTTTAGTTTCGTAATCACACATAAGCTTAAACGGTTCCATTAGGGTGATGGTTTTAAACGGCCCAATTTTATTCGGAAAAGACACATGACATTACCTCTATAAACAGTGATAGTGCACCAATACAGAAGTTTCTAGGGTGTTGTAAAAAATCACCCATCTAATAATCATTATTATATGGATGCACCAACCTTTATAATAGTAATAATGACCTCTACTGGTATACGTTGTAAATAAAGTGGTCGTTGTTCTTTTCAAAATCGCAACTCACATTGATTTTGTGAGGCCAAGCTCTACCTAAATACCTCACCCTAAGTAGTCTGTTGCATTGTGGTGATGATGGATACTTTCACACTTCGTGTGTGGTTAGGTGAGACCCTAAAGTGTTGCAAGACACCACGTGTCATCATTTGCTTTCAACTCCCATTTCAGGGTGATTGTTTAATGTACGTTGTTGTAACAGAAAGGAGTTGACAAAATTTGTTCCTAATATATTGGTGTTGTATTGTTAAAATTGTCATGTTTAAGTATACAATTTGTAACAAACTATACAGATTTTCTTTGATACTATATCTGTGGTATTAAGCTGATAGTAAATACATTAATAGAAAGGGCAGCTTTAAATTAAGTCTAATAATTTACATATTTCAGAAAATGCCGAATTTGCATATTTGTTAAAACTGGGGCAAAAAATGAATAAACTAAATGTCCTTTGCAGGGCGTCCCAGGACAACCGGTTCTACGTTACCCGTGAGAGCAACTCTGCGGGATTGTTCTCGGCTCGTAAAGTTGATGCAGTTACCGGCATGTTGGTTCTAAGTCGGCCATTAGACGTTCCCTCCGCAACCGTCGATTTCGAGATGCGGGAGCTGTCTGCTGGTCCGCGTCATCAGCTCGTTGTGAAGTACACGTCGAGGGTTATAGTCTACGCATCGCCGTATAGCTTTTGACGCCGCGGTAGGCAAGAAATGTATAGAAAGTCGATAAAGGTGTAACTGCAAAACTACGACGAAAATAGAAATGACGCAACAGGTTCTATATTGTGCTCCAAGAGAATCACTTGAAGGTGTAGAGAAAAGCGTACAACCAGAGACACCATCACTTGCCTTACTTAGTACTTAGTTTTGCAGTGTTAATAAAGCTGATACACAATGTTTTTTTTATATATATAGACAAAGCAAACTAATACATGTATAAAGCGAAATACATATTGTTATGTACTTGGGTGGTTTCCATATTTAAAAAACATTTTATCTACAATAAATGATAAAAAAATCAACGGAAGGTAAGTCCGTTGTGCTAGTTTGTTTTAAAGTTTATACTGGGGTAAAGATTACTGTCAATGTTTGAGTCAATTTATCTATTTAGTTTAGTTTCCTTCACGCTGACAGTGTTTAGCCAACGGGATAATTGTTGTGTTTTCCTGTGACAGTGATGGACTCCCTAATCTGCGGGACAGTGGGAAGAGGAGCGGAGGTACATTTTTGTCACTATTGCATAAGCGGGGCGGGTTATATCAGGAGGGGTTCGGGTTATATCATGATATAACCCATCCTCTGATGATAAACCACGTCCCGCTCCTGTTGCAACGAAATACCCCTATACCTTCTTATGTTAGTGACCTAAATATTTTGTCCCACCCCACTGTCCCGCAGATTAGTGGAACCCACAGTGATTGGTTACGGGGGTATTATTTAGGCAACTGCATGTGAAAGAGATGTGGTCTTGTAAAGGCTATTGTTGTGACGACCAGACAAGGCAGATACTCGGCTGATAATGATCTCTGTCCTTATCCCACGACATGATTGTCATCAAGTAACATTAACTTTCGTCCCAGTCGTTTTTTGTACTAGGTCAAGCTGTGAACTTGTAAAGGGTTCGCCACTGTGTAGTTTTAATTCATGTTGTGGATAAGTCGATCACGTTAACCATTAGGCCATAAATCCGTTTTTAAAAATCATCAGGTTTTTAAAATAACCGAGAAAAATTTTAATCGAACTAAGCTTCCATCTCCCATGGGGTCGTCACAAAGATTTATATTTCTAATTAGGTTTTGAATCATTTGTTACACTAAATCCTCAGTGGTATTTATGTATATTTTTGACACTCGATCTGAAATACAATTTTACTTTCGGCTTAGGTTACTAATTATCGATCTCATACCTAATTTGTTTAAAGCATTGTCTTTTAGCCGAACTACTTAGTTTCTGCCGTATTGTATACTGGGACAATGCACATGATTAAACCCAGGAGATTATTGGGGTAAACTTAACAGCAGGGAGTTGCCACTCACATATAATACTCTGCAATAGCTCCAATAACCCAACGGTGGACAAGGGGTAATCACGATTTTCCGTATGTTAACGTCAGCTGCGTTTTTTAAATATATCGGGATAAAACATGATAATACCTTATTCAGGCAAGAAAAACAAAGCTAACCACTAGACGGCGTTATTCGGCTAGGCCGCTACGATGTAGCCTACATTTGGTCATTAAAAGGTATTCTAACGATTGACTAAAGATTTTTAAGTGATCTAACACCGGTGTTGAGTCTTATAAAAAAGACATTTGGTCATTAAAAACGGTCTTAGTGACGCACTCATCGTGGTTTAGAAACTTACCGGAAAAAATAACGGTCGTTTGAAACCAGTATTATCTGGATAACATCGATAACGGTCGTTGGTAACCAGTATCATCTGGACTAAAGACTGAAGGTAATTTTTTAAAATAAGTTTTGTCGATTACCTTATAAAATGTATTGATCTGTAAAAACTGATTTTCCATATTGTCCACTCTACAATAAGGGGTTAATATTGCCAAATTGCTATAAAATCATAGGTTGATACTCGATTACTTAGCATGGGTGTTGGCGGTGATTACTCGATTCTTATTGGCGGTAATGTAGTGGTTCCGTTGCAGGATGTTTACTCTCTGTAATAGATATTCTACGTAGCATACATGCATATGCTTGTATAATAACAAATCGTCGGTTACAACTTACAAAAAAAAACAATAGTTAGGCAGCGGTTAACAATTTTTTCATGGTAATGAAATCACAGGAATATGTGTGATCGTACTGGATTCGAAATCAAACAAATAACACACATAAATAATATTCGACAAAGTGTACTCGACTGCATTTGCGCATTTATTCAAAAAAAAACATCAGTACAGATTGATAGTTTAGACTTTAGAATATCATAATACTTAATTAAAAGGTTTGCATGAGAAAAAACACAACACAAAATTGTGCGTTGGTCGTATGTTGGTGGAAGTATAAAAGAAACTTCCACTTTCGAGAAACTTTCCTTTTGATAAGTGTATACTGGCGGATAGTCTGACTTTTCCCACTGCTTGCACACATCTTAATTTTTTAAAGGATTAAAATTCACTTCCTTCTACTATTTCCTGATATGTTTAACAAGACAAAACGTCAGACGTAATTTATAGAAGTATTTTCAAGGCATTCTCAATGTGCAAAAGGTGGCTTTTAATGTGGAAAAGGTGGATTTTACATTTTGACATTGTTTAAGAAATAACCCGGCCTACTGTGAGGGCTAAGCAAGTCTTAATTCTTCGTTTCAACAAGCAGCTAAAACGTAACTGCTAAGAAAAGTTTTAGTGTAGAGGTGCAGTCACATGCCAAAGTTTGCATTTCAACGGACATTTTCGCCACTTTGTCACGACAATACACTTACCTATACTCTGCCATTTAACACCTTTTTATTGTTTTGTATGCAATATATGAAAATATTTTATACACCATAAGCACAACTCGCTTTCGTGCGACTAACAATAAAGCAAACTATAATAATATTGTAACTTTATTATTGTTGATGGTAATGTGGTTTAACAATTGTATTTAATTTTCCTATAATGCCCGCTATGAAATACGATAGTTGAAATCGACATATCGATTTGACGCCCTAAAAATATATATGTTAACCACATATGTGGGAAAAACAACGGATATATTTTAACATATCCTTTTTCCCATTCACACCACAAGCCTACTGTTGCCTATTTCAACATAAGCCCTACTGTTGGATATTCCAATCATGATATACTTCCTTCCTGCCGTTAGTGGAATTCTGTAATTTACTACCTACTACAGCCTATACTTCCAAAAGCAGCGAATTTAAAAAGAAAGAATTAGTAATGGTGGAAGGTAAACAACCCAGTGCGAGCAATCGTGAGTTGGAACGGTACATTAAAAAGATTGAGCTTTATGGCACTAACGGCTACCTTAACCAATATAATGTTAAAAGAATGTTTGTTGTGGTAAAACTAGTCGCTTGGAAACGTAGTATAAGTAAAATTTATTTCAGTGCGTCCAATTGTCAATCAACAATTCTATGAAAACTGCTTTATAAAGGACAGAACTGTTCGTTTCATCTAATGCGTTACATAACAGCAGCACTTCTTACACACGTGGTTACAGACTTCTTTTGGTAAATCTCTCTTTTTTAAACAGTAGGCAAGTGCTTTGCTCAGAGGGTACAGGAAAATGGCGTAATAAAATGGCTGCCTTCGTTTACAGTAAGGAGATAATAAACCACAATACAATGCTATGTGGACTTTGTACAAATAGATAAGACCGTTACCCAAGCGGTTCAGAAGCCTGGTTTATTATATGTGCACACACAGCATTTAGCTATTGAACTGAAGACTAAGGATAGTTAACAACAAACTAGAAATACCTTCGCTTAGTGAGTCAATCTATTTAGTGTTAAGTTAAGAGTATCACAGTCTGTTTTTAAAATCAAATACGTTATAATTGGTCTTACTATTTAGACAACACAGTTTGTTTTTAGTTTGTGCTATCAGGCTTACAAATGGCGGACAACGCCGGTGTTACTAAATCGCTGTTGTTGGCTACTTCAATGGCGGTCGTCGGCTCTACATTCCAGTTTGGCTACAATACCGGTGTTATCAATGCACCGCAGAAAACCATCGAACAGTTTTTTAATCTCACTTACATTACTCGGTAAGTCCACCAACAGTTTTGCAATGCATAGTAACTGAAAATAAAGCTAAACAATTTGGTTCACTATATATTTATTGTGGAATATATAAAATCCTTAGGTGTACAAACCCGAAAACACATTTTCTGGATTACTTGTGGATAGGATACTTCATGTTTATCCCCGTAAATGGGAAAACCAAGGGGTTAGCACACGTGAAATCGTCAGATCACCTCGCGCCCACTGTCGGGTTACCGGAGCTATTGCAGTGTGTTGTGTATGATAGACACGTTCCTTCAATTTGGTAGAACCCATTAATCCGCTGGGTTCAGGCAATGTCCGCAAAGTGCCTTGCCCAAGGACACAACCGACTAGCTAGCGACCAGTTTCGACCCTGCAACACTACTATAGAAAGGCGTCGCACTTAACCGCCAGACTAACCGGCCGGACGCCACATTCCCAATGTTACCTAATGTTTTCAAAAAAATATATATAATTAAGCAACCAATTCCACCCCAAATTGGTCTATCTTATCTTAACTAAGACCAAACTCTCGGCCAAATGCGAACGATTAGTAAAGTAACATTAGGAATGTGACGTAAGGGAAACATATGTCAAAAACTTACCAAAAACTCCGTGTGTAAAACTATAGAAGCGGGAAGGTTATTTAGGTTTCTAATCAAGAAAATCACAGATCACTTCTCACAAACGGTTCTTAAAACTTTATGCAAACATTTCAAATTTCATGATGATTATACTGACCTGAGTTGCGTGATTTGAATCATATTATAATCCTTCTTTGTCTAGCGTTCCAATTATAATACAAAATTTGGTATAATACAAAAATTTATAATACAAAATTTAATATAATACTAAGTGTTCTACAAAGAGAGTAAGGTATCCAATTTTTAGGGTAAACGGTAGTTTATTTTTTATACAAATTCTAATTCAAGAACTTAATTTAATTAATCCAATATGAATGGTCCAAAGTTACTAAGCCAGGGCTACTAAACGTTTGATGAATAAATTAGATTGAATTCCCGAATTAAATGGGTTGGATCTGTAAATTAACACATTGTTCTAAAATCGCTGTTATTTTTTGGACCAACCGAACTTGTGTCGTCATCTTTATTTAACTTCGGTGTTAAAATATGAAGACTGAAAATAACGACTTATCTCTTAAAATGTCCCCTTCTTGAAATTTAACTCAGCTACGCATTCTTGCAAAACGAACAATACAACAGACAAAGAAAGGCGATTAAGAGAACCGACCAAATGGGTCGTTTAAGTTATGTGATATAAAGGCGATAGCAAAGTGATCTCACTCGCAAATTAAACGCGGGGTATTCCTATTTGACTTAATTCGAAAACGGTAGGCATATTTAGGCAGTGCAGTAAGTTGGTTCTAAGCACAATGAGTGACAATGCTGGTGTTACTAAATCTCTTTTATTGGCTACATCCATGGCGGTTGTCGGCTCTACATTCCAGTTTGGCTACAATACCGGTGTTATCAATGCACCGCAGAAAACCATCGAACAGTTTTTTAATCTCACTTACATTACTCGGTAAGTCTAGCAATGTTAGGTTTGGGGATGTGTTTTAAAACGCCCGGATAAGAATAAACCGGAGATCTGGTAACTATTCGTCTATTCTATCACCTTGAGCGTTGAAACCATATCTCGCCAACAGAAAAATCTAATGAGTCACGCCTTTCAGCATGCTTATCTCCAACGCCCCTTGGTTCTTTATCTGGGAGTGAAGTGGAAATAAATTTTAAAATAACGCGAATATTTTAAAAAAAGTAAGAGTGTAAGCTCGGTTAGTATTTTTCTTCAGATAAACTTAACGCATCAGATTATGTTTCTATGCACAAGGCGATGCTAAATTAATAAGACTAAAACTATCTAATTTGTTTTAACTTAATCCCGTAGCCCATAAAATGTATTTGTAGTATGGGCGAATATATTTTGTTACGATTTGCCGATTTCTGCCTACTACAAAAAGCGCACCAGTGCGTGTGTGTTAAAAAGAAAAGTTGACAATAAGCGTAATTTTATACATGTTTTAAATGTATTACATACATATATAGTGTAAAACATCATTTACCGTTTCTTTTCTAACATTTAAATAAACAACCAAGAAAGCCTTAATAATGAAATTGTATCTTAATAAAGACCATTTACACGTTGATTGTTTGATTGTCAACGTATACAAAGAACTATTCACACTTTAATTATATGATGTAAATGCGTCTGTGAAGCAATAAAAGTGATTTTTTAGGGTTAGGGACAATGCCATTTTTAGTATTTTAGCTGAGTTAAGTAATATAGAGATTAACTATATATCGTTGCAGTTGCAATCTCAATAAACGTAGGATGATTATCACAAAAAATCGCACCGATAGAATGGTGTCATTATCGCGAAACATGATTATTCTATGCCACATAAATTCGGCGTTAGTCCTTTAGTACTTTATTTTACGTCTGAAACGAAAAATGTTTTAAACTTGTGGTCAGTAATATTAAACCTATATGTACCCAACCAATTCGCGTTATACACACGACTGTCTGTTCAATCATGCTAAGAATTTCTGATAAACGTAATTCCTATCTAATGATTTCCCATGTTGCCTCAACATTAACCACTAATTATTGATTGGGCTGTCAAATAGTTTCCCTCCTATTAATTTTTTTTTTAATAATTGGGTAACATTTTAAAGCTTTGACTATCATGCTGTACAGAAGTTGAAACTACTCTTTTTGAAATTAAAAGTCAAATACACATTTTAAATGTTCATAAACAAATACACTTTGGTTCCAATTTACTAAACCGCTTAACACATATAGTAGGCTACAAAGTACATAGACTCCCAAAATGTTAATCACCATTGTGCCAGCGAATATACAATATACTAAATACTATTCAGCATGTGGTCCAACCATTTGTTGATTTCATATTTATAAATTCTTTTTATCCAGTTATGGATACCCCATTGCAACATCTACTCTGAACTTGCTGTGGGGATTTACAGTGGCAGTAACTGCTGTAGGAGGGATGATCGGATCACTGTGCGCTGGATTTGCAGCTGATAGATACGGCTTAAAGAAACCGATGTTGTACAATAATTTTACCGCAATCTTGGCCGCTCTGCTAATGGGATTTTCAAAGTTGGCTGGATCATTTGAAATGCTAATCATAGGTAAAATTCATTTAAAGAATATTGTGTAAAGAAATGTTGTAATCTGAGTTACGCAACAAGGAATTATGTCATTAGGTGAAACCGGATACTTGACTTAGTTTATGCAGAGTAATGGTTTTTTGAATGGTTTATTGTAACCTGAAAGCCTGTCATGTCCTTTTTAGTTCATCTTGGTATTTTGTATGTCACCATGACTATGCTTAATTTTAAATCCCAAAATCTATAAAAATGGTATAATAGAATAGATTTTCAAAACTGATGATATAAGTAATGTATATGTTGTAAAGATTTTTGGGAATTGAGTTATTTGATTTGGAAATTGAGTTATTTGATTTTGGGTTGTTTTAAAAGTTACAAGACTTAGATGATGGGATATGCATGTTTTATCTTTGTGAATGGGAAACGAAAGATCTAATATCATTAATCACTACTTGTCTTAACTAGTACGGATCCTATAAAAAACAAGGTAATACAACAACTAATATTTTAGGGAGATTTATCATCGGGATAAACAGTGGTATTAATATGGGAATCGCCCCAATGTACCTTACTGAGATAGCTCCGGTCAAATACAGAGGCGTCTTCGGGACCCTGGGGCAATTGGGCGTCGTCACATCAATGCTTTTGTCGCAGGTATGACAAACTTATGAATGTACAAAACATAGGATAGAATAATCATGTTTATCCCTGTGAATGGGAAACCAATGGGGTTAACACACAGGCAATCGTCAGATCACCTTGCACCCACCGTCGAGTTACCATAGTTATGCACGATGTTGTGTATGATATACATGTTTCTTCAATTTGTTAGAACCCATTAATCCGCTGGGTTCAGGCAATGTCCGTAAAGTGCCTTGCCAAGGACACAACTGACTAGCTAGCGACCAGTTTTGCACCTACAACTTTTTTGATTGAAAGGCCACGCACTAAACCACCAGACTAACCAGACCAACAAAAATATTTATCAACATCCCACTTAATTTCCCGCCAATGTTTTAGGGAGCATAATTTCTGTCCATTCATTTAAAATCGAATTTCAGGTGTTAGGGCTTCGCTGGTTACTTGGCACCTCAACGCTTTGGCCACTTTTACTTGCTTTAACTGGAGTGTTTGCGGTTTATCAACTTGCTGTGATCCCTTTCTGCCCCGAGAGTCCCAGGTAAGTTTCATGGCAAAGTAATAGGTGCAAAAAAGTATTTGTTAACAGAATATTTAAATATAAATATTACGAACCATATCCTCATTACAGTTTAAGGCTAATGACTTTTGGGATTTCTTGTTGAGTATTTTACTGAGCAATTCACACCAAGGACCACTCAGCACAAAAGACATTTAAAGTTAATACTTGTAACATAACTTAAATTACGAACCATACACTCATTACCGTTTAAGGCTAATGACTTTATGGGTTTCTATTTGAGTATTTTACTGAGCAATTCACACCAAGGACAAATCAGCACAAAAGACATTTAAAGTTAATACCTGTAACACAACTTAAAAATTACCGTTACATTTCCACTCTTACAAAGGTTGCACTTACAAATATACATTGCTTAAATAGATTGCCAGCCTTATTTGCGATCTGTATATGTAGCACCATGTGAAAGTATAACAAAAGTATGTACCATACCAAAATATGTATATATCAAAGAGTTTAGTGTATACCCACTTTTTGCATTGCAATAATGTCAACAATGGCTGACAATCAAAGGTTATGCTGCATTATGTTGTTTGATTAATGTGCCAATCCCACTTATGTGGGCAAATGTTTAACCAACGTCAGCACAACAATTGATAGGGCAAAAAATATTTGCGGACCTGTGCCTTAATTAAAAACCAAGTAAAAATACCTATTTTCAAATATTTACATCATTTATCAAGAGTATTAAAATCGACTTGTAAGGCTTATATTAAAACAGCCGTTTAAAAAGTTTTTCTATTTTAGCGCTATGCTTGCTGACAATAGCGTGCTCAATCAAACGAATAATATGCTTTTGTACTGACCCCAATCCAAACAATTGGTTTTCCGCCATGGCGGGAAATGTATTTGTTCAGCGTCGCATACATTCCCAGATTCTTGCTGGTCAAAATGAACAAAGAAGACGAGGCGCGTGAAGCCCTGCAATGGTTGCGCGGCCAGCACTATAACAGCAAGGAGGAGATGAACCAAATGAGTTCCGAACACGAAGCCGGCAAAGATGAACAAAAAACAAGTATACTACAATTGATCTTTATTGTTTTTTTATTTTTACTATTTGATAACGGAGAACGCACTGCAAAGAGTTCATGGTTTAATTGTACCTGATATGTTGTTTTAAACCTGTAAATGGGCACGACAATAAACATATGATATGTGCAATCATCAGATTTCCTTCTGCGAAATGTCGTTTACCTAAATATATTGCAGGGTCTTTTATAATTGAGATGTACCAACTGTTTTAGACCAACCTGTTATTTAATCCATGGAATTCAGTGACTTTAAAAAGTCCCTTGCTAAAAATGATGGTAAAAACATTAAAAGAAGATATTATCTTTACATTATGTATATGACAAAGATAAATGTGTGGTTTTATCATATAGGCATCAAACATGTTGTCTTTACACTCACTAATATCAGATAACATTTCTTTTACTTGCAGCCATAAAGGAGTTGTTCACGGTGTCACACCTTCGACAACCACTTATAATTGCCATTGTGATGCAACTGTCCCAGCAACTGTCCGGCATCAATGCAGTATTCTATTATTCCACCCAATTGTTTCTTGCTGCCGGTATACCTCAAGAGTACACGTAAGAAACTGACAGTAGTTTAGTGTGATTAATCAATAATTATAATTTCCTTTATTATTGTCAGAGGCATTAATATAGGATGTAGCCATTCGTTTATCATTGTTAAAAGCAGTAATGCGACAATGTTGTTCTTTTAAGCGGATAAAACAATGAAAGGAAATGCGTATGCAGTTGCTTTAGACGTCCCACATATGGAGTTGGATGTCCACTTTGCGGCTCTGGAAATTCACTGGTTGCTACTAGAAGTCGGGCCTGACTTTAGGAAAGAAATGCCTTTTTGGAAACTTGTTAGTGGGACCAGGTCTAAACTCCGCATGTAAATCTAAACTTCCCCCCAGTAAAGCGATGCAGTGATAATGCATTTTATTAAAGCATCCACTTATCGCTTGTTTTACAAATGTTAACCATTGTAGTTCAGGCCAAAGTTAGGCTAAGGACAAAGGTTAATTTTGTAAATTCTTTATTTGTGTAAACGTCTTTAGGCATGATTAATATGTTAATCAACAAATTAATTCTAAAGCCAAGTATGCATTATGTGAGAGTAGCGCCCTTATTGAGTGTAAATATTTGATAATATTTCATCAGTTGTATTATTTTATTTGGTTTTAAAGACTCTTCGGATTTGTAAATGAAACGAGGAATAAATTGCATAAACACAACAAACCTACTCTTAATATACCAAACTACAGTTGAATGCCAATATGCTCTCACAAAAAAAAAATTTTGCGTTATATGAGCTCTATCTAAATTGACACATATTTTAATCACATGCGGATTTCGTAAAAGCCAAAAGGAAGCTAGACTCTTTATGCGACTAACAAATGCTCTTGTGGGAGCCATGGAATTAATCTGTGTTTGCAGTAGTTATTTTAACTATACATTTATTTATTGTCTGGTGTGGTTATTAAATATTTGCCAATACAATCAGCTATGTTTGATCTTATCAACCTTTAGTCACAAAACAATCTAATTACTTTTTAAGCACCTAGTTAAAAATCAATATTAAACTAATTTCAAATTATGCGACAGACTGGTGCCATATGAAATATAGCTTATCATATTATAATACTTATTCCGTGACACTTATATGTATTTATCGTTATGTAATATTTGAATCTAAGTTATACACAATGTTACGCAATAATGCGAAATATGTGTCATTGAACGATTTATTAAACAAAACAATTTCTGAGAACTTGTGACATATCAAAACAATTTTACATCTCTAGATTAGAAAGTGTTGAACTTTGTAAATGCAATTAAAGTATAGAGTTGTTTTTTGTGCATAATTCCATTTGAATAGAAATATTTTTGACCATTCTGTATGACCAGTTTGTACATTGACATGAAGTAAATCTAAAACTACCAAAATTTACACAGCAAATAAGAACCACCATTAAACACAAGTTGATTTATTGCAGAGGGCTAACTACAGTCGGAGTGGGCATAGTCAATGTTATCATGACCATCGTCAGTCTATCACTTATCGAACATGCAGGAAGACGAATTCTGCACCTGATTGGCTTAGGCGGGATGTGCGTATGTTCCATTTTACTGGTGGTAAGTACTTAATCAAATTTCAACATAACGTTTTAGGTCAAATCGTTACTGATTTCATTTAACAGTTTTAAAATTTGGGCAATTAAAACCAATGCATTAATACAGTTTAATACGAATTTTCCAAAAAAAACAGCTAATTGTATTTTTAACAAAACATCAAAGTGCCCCAGACATAGAAATATTTAAGTTTCTGTTAACCACAGACATGAAAGGTTTAGGATTCTAAAAAGAAATACTAAATTTTTAATAGTCTATAAAAATTCTTTTTTTCTAGTGCCTAATTTTTTTTTCTAAAAATTTCCCTTAAATTGTAAAATACACTCGAATAAAACGAATATATTTTACCTTAACTATTTAATAGTAAAGGAGCTTTAGTGGTAAGGGGCGTCATTTATTTGCCAACTGCATTTGTACACTATACACCTGGTCAGCACGTTTGTCAAACAACTTCAAAGAACAAAGCAAAAGAGTAAATGTTTAATCTTTTAATCTTCGTTTTTGGCAAATTTCACTGAGGAACATAAAAGCCGTTTACACGCTTTGCGCAAACAATCCCCTGCCGAGAGGAAATTTCTTTGTTTCTGATCGGATGTGTGGGAAACGCATTAAAATCAAGTCCTGTTAAAACTGCAGTATGTGAATGTTCGTGTGATATAAAAACGCGACCTTTGAATAAGCTAAGTGATGCTGTTAAATAAATATAGACTTTAATATAGCATAGCATTTGAACAATATACAATAATTTAATTATAATTAGAACTTTTGCTTAAATATATGTAAAAATGATGTCTAAAACCATCATGTTTACCCAATGCCCATAGTCAAGATACCAGAGCATTGTTTGATATTCTTGTTCAACAAATGAATATGTAAACTAAATTTACGAACTGTTTAGCGCCCAGTCAAGTAGCAGACATTGCCTGAACCGAGAGGATTATGGGTTAAACCAAAACAATAGCAACTTCTGTAACTCTATCAAAAATTGCAATAGCGTCAGTATCAAGAAGGTTTGGTCGGGGTTGTCTGACAATTATGTTTTATGCTTGCTTCGTTTACCATCACCGGGGATAAATATATATGTCCTGTATATCCTCGAAATAATCCTCTTCTCACAATCAATTCCTCCAGGTGCTACTAAACCTCCACAATAGCAACTTCTGTCACTCCATCATATATTGCAATAGCGCCAGTAACAAGCCAGTTTAGTTGGGGTTTTCTGACAATTGTATTTTACCTCGAAAAAATCCTCTTCTCACAACCAAATCCTCCAGGTTCTACTAAACCTCCAACGCACAGTGGTGATATCGTGGCTCACTCTTGTTCCGATTCTTCTTTTTGTCGCTTTCTTTCAAACCGGACCTGGTTCCATCCCCTGGTTTATAACAGCTGAGTTATTCAACCAATCAGCACGTCCCGCTGCAGTAAGCATCGCTGGATTGGTTAATTGGCTCGGAAACTTTACAATCGGTCTGGCGTAAGTAGAATATTATGTTAAATTACATAGTATGAGCGGGTCCACGGTAGCCACCGGGAACAGGAATTTAGGCCATAGAGGCCAATTCCGAATATTATGTTAGTATAAAAACAACATGCATTGTTACAATGCTGAAAAAAATAAAATTTTTGTAATATAAAATTTATTTACAAACAGTGTAATGTACATATTAAGTGTTTTATTATCTATGTCTGGCCATGTAATCGGTACTTAGACAGCTTAAAGTTTGTAGGATCAAAACAAGGTAATTGCAACAGAGTTCAACAATCCAATATAAATAAGTACGGAGTCCAGAGTGGTTTTAACCCTAAATTTAAAAAAAACTATAATTTGAAAGCAACAGTTAAAACGATGGCCTCCCAGGTTGCAACTCACTTTAAACTCCCAACAACTCACTTATCTGAATTATCTGTTAAGTTTAAATAAAGCACATACATTTATTTTAAAACATACCCGTATCCTAGGTACCCTTCAATCAATGCAGAGATCGGTGGTTACACTTTTATCATTTTTGCCGTGCTGTTGGCAATTTTCTGGATCTTCACTTACTTCCGTGTGCCTGAGACGAAAGGCAAAAACATAAATGAGATTACCGCATTGTTCCAGCCAGATAGAGGCGGGTATTTAGGCGGCAAAGATATGCACAAGACCAAACTTTAACTTCCTTTCTTTTAAGTTCATCCTTGTAATTGTGTTGCATAGGAAATTTGTGCGGAAATTATATATATTAAAAAATCGAAGAATCTTTTATTTTGTGATTAAACTGTTAAGACAAAATGTACAAATAACTGTAATTTTTGTTTATTTATTTTACAGTTCAGTACGATGCATTCTAGTTAGCAAGATATGAAAATGGTAGAAATTGAGCACTGCAGAAAGATTGCCTAGCAATAGAGAATAAAAAACTGTGCAGATTTTTTTTTCGATTTGTAAAATATTTATTATGAAAATGTTTTTTTAAATTTCGGTTTAGTATATTTCTACATCTTCTAGTACATTCTAAAACGTTTTTAATGCCGAAGATTAAAAAAAATGTTTATTAGGTATGGAATTCATATATATCGAAGTGGCTAATGTGCATTAATTTGTATTTTATTCTAAAGGTCCAAATTTCTCTACTATGGTAAATAAAACCAAGTGCAATATCATGAAGCGATATAGGACATTGTATGAAATTGTTGATTGATACAATGCAGAACCATGTAACTCTATATGTACAATGTTTTCTGGCTATTACCAGCTAATACAATTTATTGAGGATTTTGTTTTGTTTCTCACCAGTGTATTTTTGTAAATAATTTATTTGTTATTCACTGTCCCAGTCCAAAGTGTAACTCTAAATACATACCAGTTTTACTGCCCTGTTATTGACAAGAAAACTTTTGTATTGCATGCTCCTTGTGTTTTCTATGGTTCATCTTGTAAACAGATCACCAGCATTGCCTTAAAAACTCTAGATGGCCTAACACAGTACCGATACCCTAAAAAAACTAGTTACCATTTTTGAACTTTAAAATCTTACAAAGTTGGCAAATTACCAAGTTTAAAACCATATTGAAAATCACATATAAAACAAAATGTCAAATTTTTTTCATTTAATGACAAACAAATATTAGTAAAGCAGTGCGCCGATATACAAAAAGACTGTTTTAAACATTAGCAACCTATAAAATGTGTACAAATGAATAGTGATGAAAAGGTCCATTGTCCGACTAACTTAAATACTAGAGCTTAGCTGCAGTAAATTGTATATTATTGAGAATTTTACATTTGGTACAACCCATTAAGGCACTGGCTGATATGATAATAATTGTAGAAGCCACAACTCTGTAGCAACCATGTGGTTTTGAACCAATAACCTTTAGGCTTAATATGTACATTACAATGTTTGTAAAAAAATTATATGAAAAGTTATAAAGCATTATATGATAATAGGTGCAGGTAAATATTACTGAATAAATCTTACGCTGTTTTTAGGTAAAATTGTAGCTATACACAGTTATAAATATTGTGTAACAAACAAATAATCCTTAAAGTAAAAAAAGTTCATGACTGCAAAAGAGATAACATAATTATGTAATTAAAATGGGTTAAAAATTGAAAAACCTAAATGTTTAATCGATTACAAAATACAGATTATATGAAATTGAATGTGGTAAAGCCTTAATAAAAGTGCAAACACCGATCAGAATGTGAATTAGGGTGCTTTAAAAAAGGCTTACAAGGTCAAAATTGTTAATATGTTGTATATGAGTAAAGACTTTGGATCTATAAATCTATGACACATGTAAAGATTAAATTTGTTAAAATATTAATATATACAGAAAGTCACTGCATTGCATACTAGCCAAAGGATAGGATATTCATGTTTTTGCCTGTGAATGAAAAAAACAAGGTGGGGAGGGTTAACACACGGGCAATTGTCAGATCACCGTCGAGTTACCGGAGCTATGACAGTGTGGTATGTATGATACACACGTTCTTTAAATTTGGTAGAACCCTTTAATCCGCTGGGATTAGGCAATGTCCGTTAAGTGCCTCGTCCAAGCACCAAACCATCTTATCTAGCGACCAGTTTCATACCACAACCTTGAATCTATAAATCTTTATCACATGCAAATATTAAATCTGCTAAAATATTAATATATGTAAAAAAGTCACTGCGTTGAAAACTAGCCTTAGTGTAATATTAAGAGATATAAATCACATAATAGTCATTAGAATATGTCCATTGGTAAAATGCTGTGGTAGTGGTTTAGTAGTAGTCTAATCATCCAGTGGTAAGTAGTAAGCATCAAAGTCCATTGGGTTCAAATAATTATCGTCATTCATTTCGCCTCGATGGATGTCTAAATTTAAAAAATTGCAATAACTTGAATTCAATTAATTTACCAAATAATTATATATTTTTCTTAATTCTAATCAATAATTTACAGTTTGAGCTAAAAAAAAAGACAAGAAAAATTACTTTTTGGATAAAGTGCTAAAATATTGTACATTAAACATATTCTTTTACATATACAAGTTATTATGATTAAAAAGAATAAGATTCATAGTTATAAATTCTGAAGAATCCTAAAAAAGTGAAATGGGACACATTCACGTTTAAGAATGTCCTCTTTGTCTAGGTGTCACACATGATTGCTTCTAGTTGGTTTATGTCAACAAAACCAGATCTTTGTCTCTATGGACAAAGCATTTACATGCAATGTGTAAAACAAGTATAATTTAATAGGCATGTAAAAACCTTAATCAAAGCATAACCAAGTGTTATTCAAAATATCTTATGTTATGGTAACCTAATTTAAATTATAAACTTCTCTGGTGTTCCTACACATAAATTGAATGTTGAAATTCAGGTGTTACTATCACGTAGTGATTCAGGTGTTACTATCACATTTCTATTGTTTTCTAACAATTGGACTTGCTTTTTCAATACGAACAAAGGCTTGACAGTAGATACCACTAAATAAAGCAATGTTCCTTTGTAACACCAAGGAAAAAATCATTTTGTAGATTTTAAACCTAGGCAGTGAACATGCTATTAAATTTGCTAGACTTATAAAAACAAAGTAAAATATTGTGACAAAAAGATTTTAGTAAAAATAACACCTTTGATTTTAGAACGGCTTCCTCCAGCAGTAAATTCGGAAATGTTTTCTTTGATCACTCTCTTAGTGGATGCTGATTTATTTTGTTCTTGTTCATTTCCTGGTATAATTTAAGTAAAAGGGCTATTTGTTAAAAAACTCGTGTGATGTGTTTATGATTTACATGATTGAATGTTGCACACAAGGATATAAATGACAAGCTCAATATTAAACCCATCAACTTCTAAAAGTTATCAAAATTTGTAAATCACCCAACCTCTAAGAGTTATCCTTCTTATGTAACTTTTAAAACAAATAAGATATGATATATGATAGTCCTAGGGGGTAAAAATTAGGTCATTATAACACAGGAAACTTTAGAACACCATGTATGACATGGCCACAGTCACATTATGAAGTTACACAGTATGTTGAAAGTGATTCACAATTGCGACTTTAGAACAGTTTCCTTTAAAAGCCACCAAATTGAGCAATATTCCGATAATAACTTGCCAAAAGACACATTTAAATTAAAATTGATCGAATTAAAATAACAATTCTATTCAAAATTTCAGTAAAATGTTATACCTTCGTCTTCAGGGCAGGGCATATCGTAATCATTCTCATCAAAATGGCTTCTTTCGGGAGCTAATTTGGAAACATTTTCTTTGCTTACTTTCTTAGTGAACACTGTTTTCTTTCGTTCTTGTTCATTTTCTAGTATAATTCAAGCAAAACGCAAATAAATGTATTTAAAACATAAAGTAAAAGAGCTATTTATTAAAAAAAACTGTGTGTTGTATGTGTGATTTACTTACAAGGATATAAATGACACGCTTGTAATTCAGGTGTTACTGTCTTATTTATATTGTCGGATGGCCATTAGTTTGTTGGTAAAGCCAAGTTAATTACTGAATTATGTTTAATAGCAATTTATAATACTCATGTGATATTCCATTGCGGCATTACAGTGCCTTTTACACGCCAGTAGATTCCACCTTATTAAGCAATATTCCCTTAGTGACTTGCCCAAAGATACAGTTAAATAGAAATAATAGATTTCAAAACTGCACCTTTTTGTACGGCCTCTGGACATGCTAATAAATAAGCTAAACTAATAAAACCAGAATAAAATATTGTGTTAAATATATGCAAAGTCTAATTAAAATTTCTTACCTTCATCTTCAGTGCAGGGCATAATATAATCATTTTCATCAAAATGGCTTTTTTCAGGAGCTAATTTGGAAACATTTTCTTTGCCTACTGTCTTAGTGGATGCTGATTTCTTTTGTTCTTGTTCATTTTCTAGTATAATTCAAGCAGAAAGCAAATAAATGTATTTAACACGTAAAGTAAAAGAGTTATTTGTTGAAAAACTTGGTGATGTATGTATGATTTACTTGGTTGAATGCTGCACACAGAGATATAAATGACACGCTCAATATAAAACCAGTCAACCTCTAAAAGTTATCAAGAAATATTTTTCCCATGTAACTTAACAAATAAAATATGATATATGTTAGACTTAGGGGTAAAAAACTGGGTCATTACAACACAGAAAACTTTAGAACCCCATGTGTGACATCGCCATAGTCACACTATCAAGTTGCATAGTATGTTAAATGATTTACTGGGTTGAATGTTGCACACAAGGATATAAGTAACATACTTGTGATT
>CH003120.1:229050-241541 GCA_000149265.1 Ciona savignyi
TGGTAGAATTGAACAAATATATTTAAAATTTTGTTTCATACCTTGTTCTGCAGAGCAGGGTGTAACATAATCATTCTCAAAAGAAAGGCTACTTTCAGAAGGTATATCCGAAATATTTTTCTTGCTTATTGTCTTAGTGGATGCTGATTTTCTTTTGTCTTGGTCATTTCCTGATATAATACAGGTTAAAATCATTTTTTTTATTTTAACAGTGCCTAAGAAAAAAAAATAAAGAAAAAGTGTGTTGTACGCACTAAAAATTAAGACAGGTTGAAACACAAAGAAATATAAACAATGGTAAAAGGTAAAAAGATATAGGTATGTAAGTGCTCAACTTGTGTCTTTTGGCAAAGCAGTCATAGGTGAAATGAATTTGAACTTTATTTTAGTTTAAACAAATTAATATCTTAACAATGAATGTTGCAATAGTTCATGTTGCAATAGCAATCGTCAATAGCAAAGTGTTATTTTAATTAAATACTTGAATACATCTTGCGTTTTACCACGCTTTGAATAAACAGAATGTAAGAATGCTTAAAATGAACTAGGGATCCAAAATATAAAATTTCAAATTTTTCTAATTTGTCACGATTCAAATCAATATAAGCAATTTAATAAGAATAGTTAAGATTCGAAATTAAAAACATAAAATCTAGGCTGCAATCCATTGTGCGATAATCGTTCCATCAATTAAACAAACGTTGGCACAACGTGGGCATTACGTCGCATCAAAGCAACCTTGAACTAAGCGTGTGACAAAATACCTCCTTTATTCATAGCAATGTAAGAAGCAGTCTACTTAGAAATGTGTGTAGCCCCCCAAAAAATATGATAACAGGAACCAATTGTATTTATCTATCATTACCCAGACCATAAATATGGATTGAAGTTTCATGTGTAGCAAACAATTCGCATGGTTAGGTATGACGTAATAGCACATACCAATGCAATCTTTCAGAGAGAAAACAACTTTTGCATCGTGGGCAGACATGCTTAAAACGTGCGCATACACAATAAAAAGATGGCAATTTCCCGGGCTTTAATCACATGGTTTATTGTAGGTTGCAACGGGTACTTGTAAAAAACTTATCGCAGTAATCGCGATTGTCGTTAGTAAACATGGGAAATTATAAATATGTAAACAAAACGAGTGTAACAGATTAAAAATGCACTTCTTGATAACAACAAAACTTACAGTTTGTCTTTTAATAAGGTTTGTAAATGAAATTACACTTATTCTAATTATTGCAATAAACATTGAAATCGATTGGCAAAACCTAACTACTCTTAATACCTACCAAAGAAATTTAAGCCCTGTATTTTCGTAAGAAACGAAAAGTTTAATAGGCTAACGTGCAGGCTTATTGTTAATTCCAAGAGCAGCTTTCTGCTTTTGCCCTTTTACAAACATTACTTTTGCCTGCAAACCATGGACTTAAGGTGGAACTTACAAACAAATATTATGGACCACGAATTGAAAAAAATTTTATACTAAGATTGTTTATACATGGCTGTAGCAAATTTGCCTAGTTGAATTGCTCTACTGATTTTACATGGACTGTTAACTGACTTCAACCCCAATCCTACTACCTAAAATGTTCCTGAACTGTGTGTGTATTACTATATTCGCGTATAATCAAGAATGATAGAACCTTCTGTGACGTTGTCAGATTGAGTGTTCAGAGTCTAAGCTGAAAACTGTTTGCTAGGAAATTGTCAGGACAGACTTAGTGTAAAATAATGGACCCAAATAAAACGAAAATTAACGAAACCCTAAACGGCAATTTTTATAAAAGGTCAAGAACTTGGACTATTAAAGAATATCATCCGAAATTATGGAAAAGTTTTAAACTTTTGTATTAAACTAAATATTAAGCATCATAGCCCATTTCCTTACATTTCTGCAATTTACAAAGCAATTATGGTAAAATGTGTCTTAATTTGGGTTTGTCTATTGTTTTATTATGAATTACATTTTGGCTTGTTTAATATTAACAAGGTTAAAAACTAATGTGAGTGAAATATAAGATACTGAAAATGCATTTAATAAATCTTTTATAAACAATGTTGAAAATATATTTTGTAAACAATGTCGAAAAAATGTTAATAAATAATTTTTATATAATGTGGGTTTCGAATATAGTTTGCTTACTTACCTTGTAATCTCCCATCAATGGAGCTCACTGGTGGGGCCGGCATAGGATCAAAGTTGTTTCTGATATCACTTAAGTTTACTGTGGACATGTATAGTTTGCTTTAATATTTATTATCTAAAATTTACAACATTAATAAATATCATTTCAGGGTACAGTTAGTAATGTTTTACTCATAAAATTGAATACCACTAGGTAATAAAAATTGGGTGTGGTGATAAATATTTGACACGTCCAAATGCACAAAACTACATTCATACAAGTTTACTTTATTTAGCAGCATACCCAGGTGTGTTAACTACAATCAGTTTGTGACCCCACAATCATAATTTGAATTAGCTTTGAAAGTCTCTTTTTGGGTTTCAGCTATCCTTTTGTTTGTGTTAAGAAAAGATAGAGTTACTGATATACAATCCTACAGTGAAAGAATCACAATCTTAATAGAATGGCCAAGCAGATTAGATAACACAGAGAGTCTGAATGGCTAAGCTATTGCAGACTTTTTATTATTCTATTTTACAAATTTCAATACTTTAACAATTTGAATTATAGGGACCCAAACATGCAAATTGTGCTTTGTAACATAGGAACATTTTTCCGATAAACTTTAAAACAGATATTTAATAAACATACAAAGAAAGGGTCTTGAACAATTATCCCAATAATAATCCAACAACCATAATAGTCAGCCTTGTATATTTATCCTTTTGACATAGATATACATATAAATATTTATATATACATTACAAAAATTTATCAAGTATACCTAATCGAACTGTAACACTATTATTGGGGTTTTAACACTTTTAACAATTTTATGAAAGCACCTACAGCGTTTTCGGTTTTCCTCCTTACAGTAGGTGGATTGGTCAACATAGTAATAAACAAGCATCGGAAAACCAAGAGTGATGCAGATGGACAAAAAGAGTTTTTGTCTTGGCTCTGGAACATTGTCTGAAGATATAGATATTTTTATATAAAGATGTTAGCAATATATAACAGCTTTGCCATGATTTTTTTGTTGCAATAAAGAAATTTAACCTTGTCATACACGGACCACCTTGACCGCCAAAATGCAACTAACTCCAAAGCACAATACAACCGAAAAGTACAGAAAATCATGCAATCAAATAACCAACGTATTTGAAAATAGACGTCCAAATTATCCAAGAATTTAAACTACAAGATAGCAATTAAATAAAACTTTATTTTAGGATGAAAACATCCTTTAAGTGACTTGCCAAGAATCACATGCATGGATTGTACAGTTATGTAATTTGAATCAAAGTAGGAATCTTTTAAGATAATGTTTTCGAATCCTACTAAACCATTGTCAAAGCAGTGCTGGAAATATAGTTTAAATCAGATTAATAAGCTATATACTGCCACAACTTACATATTTTGTAAATTTTAGCATTCCATCTTCTGAACATTAATATTCCGAGTAATAGTGGTGGGAATATGATCCACGATATGAACCACCAACACCAATCCCTTTCCAAAACATGATTTTACGATAACTGGGTACAAGAAAAAATCAAGCTCTGCTAAAAGACTTTGAAAGAATCAAACACTGCTGAAAGAGACACTTACCTCTTTTCTGCCTCTTTCCCACTACATACTTGTAATAGCTGTAGCAGTCAAACAGCACAATCGGCAACAACATGATAGTAAACAGTAAAATTAATAATTTCCAAGCAGTTGATAATTCAAGATTCTCATCTGTGAATTGTTTGAAAAATTTTAGATCAGTGGTTTCCAAACTTTAAAAAAAATATCACAATAGATCCCTTACAATTTTTTTAATGTTTGGCGGTATAGTGAAGACTAAAAATGAAACGATCACACCCACAAAATCATTGTACCGAATAGTAAATAATAGGCCTACACAGAGCAAAAAATATATCAAATTTCTTTCACGGAACTCCTAGTAATGCTTCACAGACCCTAAAAGGTCCGCAGACCCCAATTTTGGAACCACTGTTCTAGATCAACATAACATTGAACAGCTTTATTAAAATAAGGCAATATACTATAATTCTTTCACTCTATCCACTCTAACTGCTAAGGACAACAGTGTTATATTCTTAACGATTGAGTTTAAAGTCATTTGTAACCTGCAGTCTGGTGGGTACACATACTGGGGAATTTATTCTAAGGTATATTGGGATATTCTTAACCCAGGAGGTGGGAAAACACGGGAACTATGATACAGGATTACATACCACATGTCCATGGTTGGGTTACCAATTATAGCAGTGTTTTGTATACTATTTTTTTATCAAACCCATCAATAAGTGTAGGTTTGTTATTATACCTAATTTTGCATAACAATAATTTTAAAGTGAAAATCAAAGTAACAGTACTTACATACTCTATATATGCCCACTGTCCAATAAACCAAACAACAGATTTGTACTAATAATATACCAATGCAAATACTTAAAAGTGCTGCAAGACCTGAAAATTAAATACATTATTAATTTGTAAACAAACTAAGGTTAGGAGACATGTTTTTTTTCTACAGATATTGCGATATGTGCTTTATAGAAGTTATTAAATTAATGACAAAAATTCTTCAAATACAAAAGTCCGGCCCGTTGGTCTAACAGTTAAGTGTTTCAATTGAAAGGTTGCAGATGCGAAACTGGTCGCTAGCTAGTCGGTTGTGTCCTTGGGCAAAGCACTTTACAGACATTGCCTGAACCCAGTGGATTAATGGGTTCTACCAAATTGAAGGAACATGTCTATCATATACAACACACTGCAATAGCTCCGGTAACCCGACGATGGGCGCGAGGTGATCTGACGATTGCCCGTGTTTTAAACCCCCTTGGTTTTCCCATTCACGGGGATAAAGATAAATATCCTATCCTAAATAGTCCAAGATAAAAAACAAAAAAAAAAACAATAAAAACCTAAGACTATAAAAGTGTAAAAGTAAACTTACTAAAATTGTAAGTGGGAGGGAGTGGAGGATTATTAATCACAAACTCCAGTCCTGTAAAAAATGACCATGAAAAAATGTTAAGTTTTCCACATTATATAGAAGGTATTTTCCCCAAGTTATATTATCACTTGGAATTTTGACAAATAAAATGTTTTATTTGTGTTAATGTAGCAAAGTTTTTGTCACAAACATTAGCAGCTTTGCTCTAACTTGGCACTGTTTCGTATACAACATTCTATACCTCGTCCTTGGAACGGTGCATGACAAACTTCATTAACATCCCAAGTTGCGTCTGCTTTGCAAATCCCACTTACAGATGACAAGGAATCAGGACATGGAAAAGTAGCGATACAATTATAATCACACATCTTAGATGGTTCCATCCCGTTGTGACTTTCGCTACAACCTGAGTAAAAAATAAAACTCAGAAAACCATGATTGTGTATTTTAAAAAATTACTTTTTATTTTTTTGTTTAAAAAAAATCAAAAATGTATATATCACACTATTTTCACTGTTAAGCATTACACACTAAATTTTTATTATATTTTATGCATAATTTTGTTAAAAATATTATAATTGGTATGCCCACATGTCAGTGGCTGAGGTATAACAGTGAATTTTTGAATACTGGATATTTTATTGTGTTCTTTTTAGATGGTGTTTTCTATTTTCCAAAATTGCAAATATAACTGATTTTATTTAAGCTACCAGTATCATATTCCAAAACCAACTTTTAATATAAGTTTTTTGGATATTACAATATTTATTTCTTTGAATTTAAAATAAGTGTATTATTTTTTATTAAAAAATTATAAAAAATTAAAAAACTTAAGGTGTATTCTAGATAAAGAGCAGCAGTTTTCACAAAAAATATTCTTTAAGAAATTTTAATTACAAACTCTCAATTTTCAGAATTATTATTGGGTATCTAGTATAGTAGGCAACGGGGGAGTAAACCTGAAATCTTCCTGGTGTGTAAGACTACCATACTAAACAACCAGACACATTAGTTTTTATTGTCGTTTTTGTAACATTTTTTCTCTACCTAAATGGGTGTGAATAGTTAATAATAAGAAACTTTACTGGTACTTTACGTTTAACGGAAAGAAAGGTTGATTTGATGATTTCATTATTTAAAACTGCTTCCACTTTTACATTGTCCAACAGTTGCAACCTATGAATTTTTATACTGGAATCTATCTTGTGGTAGTTGCCAGGAATTGGAAAAGTTGATCTGAAGAGCACAGTAATGACAACAAGTTAATGCACTGTACATGATACAAATGCACTGTACATGATACAAATGCACTGTACATGATACAAATGCACTGTACATGATACAAATGTACTGTACATGATACAAATGCACTGTACATGATACAAATGCACTGTACATAATACAAATGCACTGTACATGATACAAATGCACTGTACATAATACAAATGCACTGTACATGATACAAATGCACTGTACATAATACAAATGCACTGTACATGATATAAAATGCACTGTACATAATACAAATGCACTGTACATGATACAAATGCACTGTACATAATACAAATGCACTGTACATGATATAAAATGCACTGTATATAATACAAACGCACTGCACATAATACAAATGCACTGTACATGATACAAATGCACTGTACATGATACAAATGCACTGTACGTAATACAAATGCACTGTTTATGATACAAATGCACTGTACATGATACAAATGCACTGTGCATAATACAAATGCACTGTACATAATACAAATGCACTGTACATGAATACATGATACAAATGAAAGCAAACAAAAAATCTGGTCCAACAAAAGTAGCAGTAAATGCTGAACATAAATAAACATTGATATTAGGGATGCACAATATAGGATAATTAGGGATTTTAATATTAATATATTTTGAATCTGAAAATTCGAATCCTATTCAAGAATGTTTTACAATTTATATAAATTTGTTATGCAATTCATATTTTCCGTTTTAAAAATAGATACCGGGCGGTAAATATATATTAAATGTAGTGTATTAAATAAGTTTCTTCAAGGTGTGTTTTACGATGGAAATTTACTAAACTATACATAAACGTACCGTGTTAGGCATAACCATACCTACAGCTCTGTAATAATATACAATTCAGGCGGTTAGGACTAGTTTTTAAGTTGAAATCTAAACCCAATGCTACTAAGCAAACGAACAAGGAAATCTCATATTCCGTAGTGATTTTCATTATACTCGTGAGAGAAGAAAAGGTAACCCATTTTATATTACTATATTAGTTAATTTCGGGCAAAGCGTATATGTAAGCATTGTTTGGCCCTAGTCCAACTTATACCTGAACGCAAAGAGCAGATATGTGTATCTTTTTAATGACTCGTGCGAACACGCTGAGCTCACGATAATAATAAGAGAGAATAAACCATTATTTTTCAACATATATCGAGAGAATGGATGTTATTTTCAAACTTTCGATTTAAAAAAATGTTCGGACGCTTTTGCATGAGAGATGCGCCTACAATGTAAAAAAAATTATAGTCCCCAGTCGTTGTTGTACGTAGCTACATTAAACTTGTGTAGACTATATGCATATTGGCCTATCCAATCCTATAAATGCCTTAAACAGGTCCGAGTTAAAAATGTAATCTTTTCGACATGAACTATTCGTCTATCATTACTCGCATGGGAGAATCGGTGAAATAAGTGTTCAATTCCATAATGATTGTATGATTGGAAATCTCATTGTGCAATTACGTTATAATATGTGTAAATAAAAAAGCATTTTTAAATTTAATTTATTTAAGGCGAGCTTATGTTAAACAAGGCATTACATTTCGGTGATCTAATTAATCGTTCTGTAGAACTTAAATCTTGCAAACAACAATAAATCAAGGGATTTTGTAAATTTTAGTTAAAACATTTTTCACTTTTTATTTTTAATTAATAGCAAAATGTTTATACGAAAGAAATATTACTCGTAATTTAGGTATTATTATAGTAAGCTGAGCGCGTTAGCACGATCTTTTAAAAAGATACAGGTTTTATCCGTCAGGATTTAGAGTCCTTTGAATTCGGCAATTATAGGCCTAACTAAATAGCATGATGAGATGTTTAATCCGGAAAATTTTAATTGCGAAACACGTATGAACTATTTGAAGTTTAAAAACTTATTATTTTTTTGTCTAGAACTGATAGCCAACTCCACCATTTATACTAGGAAAGTAAGAGTTATTCTCTCTTATTATTATCGTGAGCTCAGCGCGTTCTCACCAAAAAGATACACGCGTATACTCTTTTCGATCAGGTGGAAGTTAGATCAGGGGAAAAATTCCTTACATACACATTTTTCTAAATATTTCTTATTATAGTTAAAAGAAACGGGTAAGCTTTTTCTACTCTCCCAAGTTTACTCGCGCAATCACTATCGTAATAAGAAACAAAATTGTTTTGTATATTGCAAATGTTTTTTTTTTATATTAATTTGTTAAAGGGCTGTTTCCGGTTCGCTGGAAACGCCCCTGCGTAACCATATGCTGCAGTGGATGGCTAAAAAATACTAAAATTGATCGTTAATTTACCATTTAACACAGTTATACGGCTTTAAAAGTATATTAAATTAATTACTACAAATTCACCTAACTCAATAATTGAACATGTTAGATGTCATTCTTTATGCCAATTAATAACATAGTTGTTTAAGTGGACTAAGTATTCAAAACTAAGCATGTCTAGTCGGTAAAAAACTTTTTCCGTCTATGGAATGATTTCGTCATATTTAAAGGTGCAATAAACCATGTGTAATTAAAGCCCGTGGAAATTGACCTTCTGTCTTTGTATGTGCGCGTGTTCTAAGCGCGTCTGTCTACCATGCAAAAATGTAGATTACTTCTTACATTATTAAGAATTAAGAAGCTTTTTACAATTTTTAGTTTACGAAACTTTCCTTTGGGTATCACCAAAGAAGAACTAATCATGGTTATCGTTTGTCGCACGCTTAATTCGACGCTACATTGATGCGACGTTATGCCCACATTATGCCCACGCTGTGCCAACGTTTGCTTAATTAACAGAACCATTGTTATCGCAGCCTAGATTTTTCGTTTTAAATTTTAAATCCTAACTATTTGTATAAAATTGGTTATAAAGATTTGAATCTTAAAGATTCGAAATTCTATATTGTGCATCCCTAATTAATAAACCAAGTTTAATTAATACTTATACAGCATAGTGGTATACTGTTTATCGATATCTAAATAAAAATAAAATCAACATTTATTAAAAGTAGCTTTATGACAACTATGATAATTGTTTAGCCTTTGCTTCCATGAGTACATAGACCTATATTCTAAAAAAATCAAATACATTCTTACTAGAACACATTAGAAGTCAGAAACAGCATAACCAATATATGTGGATTTTTTTTTAAATATAAGATATTTTAATCATATAGCAATTAACTGCATTAGTATAACCAAAGTAACAATACACATTCCATGCATCTGTTCATGCATGTCAAAGAACTTACATAACTGAGACTCGATTTTTATAAACAGAGCTTGGGTAAGTGATCACTATTTTTCTTTCAGGTACTTCCACACTAACATGGGAAACCAATGTCTGTAAAATGTTAAAAACAATACCATTGGATATTATTTAATTATTTTATTCTAGAAAAAATATGTAAATTTTGGTTACATTATTTATTTAACTATTTTATTTTAAAAAAATATGTAAATTTTGGTTACATTATTTCTTTTATCAGACATGTAATAGTTACATTAGCCTCTCTGACAACTATTGCAGTTAGGTAAGAAATAATTGGAGCTATTGCAACAATTCTTTGTTTAATTAAATAATATGGTTAAGGCAACATTCCAGTGCCTTACCAGAGACATATTTGATTAGGTATCAACTAGTTTTAATCCAACCACCTTTTAATCTATGGTTATAAGCGTTATTTACCGGCTACAGATCAAGAAAAGCATTCCTGAAATATTAAACCTGTAGCAAACTAACAATGTTGTATTATTGAACAAACAATGTTGTATTAACTTATAATTGTTTTTAATATTCTTTCTTTAAATTTACTAATTAAATTATATTGTAACACCAATGCACTCACACCAGCAATTTTCCATTGAAGAGTCCACGAACCTAGCGCCACAGATGTAATTTCAGAGCTACGTATTGTAACATCTGTGTTGGTGGATTGAGATGGACTTGGACTAGTTTGCAGGTCTGAGAGTGAATCTCCAGTACTAGGTGTTGCTAAAATAAGTAAACAGTGTTTAATTTGGGATCAACATTATTTGTATTTTGTACGTTTAACCAATAAGTATAATCTTTTGATTTAACGTGTATAACCTAAAATATGTATATGTACAAACAAACCAGTATGCACTTACCCCCCAGTAAAAATAAAATAAGGTAAAAGCTAAATCTATGGTCAGTCATTTGTCTACTTTCTGTGCTCTAATGAAATTTAAACTAGTTGTATTTAAATTCAAGATCGCACAACTGTGGAAAAAATTTTTCAACGACAGTCTATTTAAATATGGATGAATAGAATAATTTAAGATAATAAGATGTCTATTGTTGGTCACTACTTGGATCACTACTGGGGTTTACCCGTTAACAAAAGTTGCGACAAAGTTATTGTATATAGACAACTTATAAAAAAGAGAAAATAATGTGTTTCAGCATAATCACCAGATACACAAATGTTTTTTTTTAATATTTCAATAAAAATCCTTAAATGACAAGAATAATAAAGAAAACTTTAAAGTTTAATCGGAAATATATAAACAAGAGATATTAGAACATTTTATCTTCATCAACAACTATTATTTCTGTTGTCGTGTAGATATGATATTCAGCTTTTATCCTCGTTAAGTTTAAAGAAGCCAATCACTGTATAAATAGCGTGTTTTATTTGGAAGAGTCTAATTGCAGTTCGGGTTATCATACTAACAATCATCAGGTTACCCCGCGAACAATGTTATGAAGGACTCATACCAAAAACCATGTATAGATGCCACGTTTCTTGTGATAACTGCTACCAATATACGATCATTAAGCAGTTTAAAAAATTACTTGCGTTTCACAATGGGTGAAACTCGTTTAAATGGACCAATGATTATAAAAATAACTTTTATAATCGTTGAATGGACTTGCTTCTCTTTACAAACATCGAAATTTAACTTTAAATTATGATGATGTTATTTCCGAGTTTAGAAAAAAACATCGGCGCTCAGATTTCAGATTCCCAGATTCATTCCCGATTTGTTGTGTACGTTGTTCGATTTGTGATTTTAAATATACGTGCGTTTGCGTTAAGTTTATCTCATTGTCAAAAATAACTTATTTTTACTTACCATTTTTGCTTCAAAATAGTGATGGTTTAACACGTGGTTGACACTCTCTAGTTTTAGTTTTATTTGTGATTATTTATCTCAAGCTCCGCGATACGTTACGTCGCGCGACATCGTACGGGTTTAAAGCGTTTTTTCTATCCGATTATTCTGTCAGAATTACTTGGTTTCAATGTCAGCTCTCTTGTTTAATTACATTTTTTAGCGAAACAAGGGGAACCTATGATGAGAGAAAGAAGGAATGTAAGGAGGTAAACTTCCTTCTAAAAGAAAGATTAGTGGGTTAAGGTGAGATTTGGTGGTAGAGTTAAAGTTAAGTGATATTTCTAGGTTTGACATAAGCGTTTTGGGCAGTGTTCGAATAAGTTTTCATAGTTTTAGTAAGCAGTTTTTCCCCTTCCTTTCATTAAGTTTTAAGTATGTTATTAATTTCATGCTGACATCAATATTTAACAAACAACAACAATATTCACAGTATTGCACAGAAATGTACAGCAAAGGTTTTAACTCCATTTCTTCTAGTATTGCACTGAAACAATTATTTGTGTAAACTGTGTTAATGGATTTCGTAAAGAATGCTTTTTTACACAAGATCTACGGATATATCGAAGTGTCTGACATTGACATTAATTAAATGTTTCTTATTTTTTCTTGGTAAGTTTACGGTTTTAATATTGACAATTGTAGGTTAACCTACAACAATCATTTAGTAACATGTTTATATAAGCATCATCTTAAAGTTTTACTTTAACAATAGGGTAACATTGTTTGGTATGGTGAAAATGAATGTTATCTGGTGTGGCACAAAGTGTAGGAAAAAAAGTTGAGACCAAAATCAGTTGACTAGAAAAAAAACTGGGTGCCTCTAAATACTACAGGATCGCTTGGAGCGCTTGGATCGCTTGGACCGCTTGGATCGCTTGGAGCGCTTAGATTGCTATAGAATGAAATTCTCACCCTGTCCCAAACACTAGACTCAACCACAGAACTAACGTTAACCCCAACCCTAAC